>CM055403.1:67473025-67511274 GCA_029228625.1 Pseudolycoriella hygida
AAAAAATTCAATTTTCCCCCTAAATCCGTCCCATACCACCGTCGGCCATTTTGTTGGTCACGCTGACGCACTACACACCCAATCCAACAACTTTTCCTTTGACACCCAACATCTCTATCTCCAACCAAAAAATAATTACAAAAAAAATTAATTTTCCCCCTAAGTCCGTCCCATACCACCGCCGGCCATTTTGTTGGTCACCCTGACACACTACACACCCAACCCATCAACTTTTCCTTTAACACCAAACATCTATCTCCATCCTAATACAGTCCAAAAATTTTGCTCATATTTCACGCATACTTTGGGTCACATTCTTTCATATGGGCTTTATATGGCGCCTACTAAGAGCCCTGGCGCCCAAACGAGGCCGGTACCCCCCTTTTTTAAAATCTCATATGACGTAGGATGCCCACCCGAAGGTCCCTGCAAAATTTCAAGAAAAGTTATCGAGCCGTTTTCGAGCAAGAGCGAAAAATGTCGGTTTCATACAAATGGCTCTGGAACTAACTAACTATCTAAGCCACTAATAACGTAGGATGTTTCCATTAACTTTGGTTTCCATAAAATAGCAAATTTTGTATGGAAAATGACGATTTTCTAAAGGTCATATCTTCGGATCCACTGGACCGATTTCAATGAGTAAAATGTCTATTTCAATCAAAATTTTAGGTAAAATCCGAAAAAGTAGGTCTCAGGGGGGTACGAGTCAGGGAAAAAAGTCAAAACTTAGCTGTATATATGGTTCCGAAGTCTGCGAAAAAAAAATTTTTTTTAATTTTTTGATCGTATGAGGACTTGCTTCACGGGCGCATCGCTACCGAGCGCCCATGATGACCAAATGTCATCATCATTTGACATTTGGTTAACATACAAAATGGAAAGAAAAGTTTCTGCATTTGACAATTTGTTTCATTTAAGTGAATAGTCCATGTCACAGGTCTGTAAGTCCGTAGCCGGTGCCGATTTTGAGAAAGGGCATTGCCCCAAGTCCTAATATAACTAAATTTACACGAAGTTGTGGGTCACGCTAAAAATGTTAGGTTTTGGATCCCCCCCCCTTCCTTGTCATGGGAACTGGTCAAAATGTTAATGTTATGGGCACATCGTCCATGAGTAGAATGAAAAGAAGAGGGACCAAGTGGCTTCCTTGAGGAACACCAGAAGTAACATCAAATGTCCGACCACAATTGCCCATTAGTTTGACACACTGTAACCGATCAGCTGCCTAGTTCCAGCCACATTTTACGACAATCTATGAACAATCTTATAAAAGCTAATAAACTGACATTTGGTTTACGACGATCTAAATTGACATTTCGTATACTTCGTCCACGATTCAAGTGTCACTTTAGGTCGTCATAAACCAAATGTCAGTTTATTAGCTTTTATAAAATTTTTCGTAGAACGTCGTAAAATGTGGCTGGAATTACCGCCCAGAAAGGCGTGATCTGATCCAATAATTCAATTTACTGTCTTCGTCGTTTCCCTTAAAGCTTCGTCAATTGTTCAGATTTAAACGCCGTAGACGAAAAATTTTTCGAAAAAGCGAGGATAGTTTTTTTACTTTGATAAATTTACAAGACTCTCAAAACTAATAGCAGGGGCATTTAGATGTCCGGATCATCTAGATGTCTAGCAGGGCATTCAGAGGTCCAGGAGGGGCATTTAGATGTCCAGCAGGGGCATTTAGATGCCCAGCAGGGGCTTTGCTGCTCCCCCCATATCATGTCTCCATACGCAACACTTGGATTTGTAGACTGTAATCCACAAATATGAGAAAATTGAACAGAACACAATGTCGCAAACATCCATGTTTCTTGATCCACTATCGTTGTTTCGTGCGGCTATTGGCTATCACTTCACTTGTTAGACTCGTACGAAGACGAAGTATGCGTTTTATGCATTTACTACAGATAGACAGATGGACAACGAATGTGAGGGAGGAAGGTTTTTTTGGTGTTGTTCTAGCCCATGTAGCACGAGCCTAAAAATCAATTTTCCATGTCGAATCTCTGGATGAATGTAGCAAAGGTATTACGGATATTTTTAAGGGATCTTGATAATTCGTTACTTTATTAAACCAAGCAAGAGAGAGCATTTGTTCGTTGTACCATTTATTTTCCACAGATAAATGCCAACATAAAGCGAAAACTGTTCAATAATGTACCGCTGTTCTATGCGAGACACAAAAGCATTAATTTGTCCATATGTTGCATCGATTTGAAACCGAACCGACGACGCAGCAGCTGCAACATTCTATGGTATAACAGTTGAAAATATTGCAACCCCAACGAAAACCCACCGGATTTAAAGGGCGTGCCTAACGCATTTTATTTTATTCATAACTGTCTGATTACTTTTGATTGTTTGGATATTTTTTCAAATAAAAAATGTAAAATGATAAAGTGAAAATGTAAAATGATAAAGAGAAAATGTAAAAATTTACAACGGGTAATTTTGACTGTTAATTGCATACCAGACTTCGTGTTACAGAATAAATTATTCATGGGTTTACGCATTTTGGTACACAAAAAATGTGGTTTATTTGTCGAAATGGTTGCAGAATTAACAATGGTTTAAGGAAATGGGGTGGAATTTGAATATTGTGCAACTGGGGTAGCACTGGTGCTATACCAGAGTTTTCTGAGTGACTGCTTTTAACACACTTGAGTGGTATAATTTCAGTAAAGGGTTCGTTTGAATAATTAATTTTATTATCAAATAAAACCGGAGAAAGGCGGGTTATAAAACATATGAAATAGTTTTCTGTACTAGGAAACATGAATCCGTAGTTCATTGAAGTGTAGTGTACAATAAAAATGCAACAAATCATGCCATGCAGATTGTGCTTCTTCCGTAAATGGAATGGAACTTCCTAATGGAATTAATTGAAATTCAATCTCAATTTATTACGATTCGTATAACAAGAAGTCAATAATCAGGAAAGCAAAACATGTCTTCGGTAAAAATTTGATTGTTTCGATTCGAAAAACTTATATGTCGTAAATACTCACCTTACACTTTACACATCTTTTTTTTTGAAATACAAAACGCACAAAGAATTTCAATTATGTCGTGAGAGTCTTTTTCGAAGTAATTGATATATTGTGTACAAGTAAAAATGTTGGGTTTTTCTTCAGCTTGACACACGTCTGTGTGTGTAACAAACAAGGCGGACAAAACTCGTTAGCACCTCCACTATTTGGTGAGTAACCGATTAAGAACTATATCATTATTTCTTGAATTAAATGTTGCTACATAGCACTATATGCTATGTGGGCAAGTAGAAATTCTGATGATGATTTCATATTTTCGAGTCCATCGACTCATAAAGTATTCTGTTGATAATCGTACAAGATGTTTTAACTTTAAGAAAATCGATTCGCTAATTGAGATTCCAAAATAGAATACGTTATCGAATGTCGAATACGCAGAATTCGTCTTATCTACATGAGACGAAAACCACCTTATGGGTCATAGACAAGAGTAGGAGCACATAAGTATTTACAGAAATATTTACATAAAAACTTTAGAAACATTATTGCAATCACTATACGTTCCGCGGACATTAGGGGTCATCCATAAATTACGTTACGCTTTTTCAGTGTTGCCACAAATTTTAAATCAACGATATTTTGGAATAGAAGCATTTCAGAATGGTCAAAAGTATGGGAGGGGGTATAAAAGGGGGGTCAGCGGCTGCACCACTGTTTTTCGAGATTATGTTTAAATACGTTGCTGTGACTGTGTCGACGACTGTGATGTCCCAAATTAACCCTTTCGCAGCTAATTTTATTTGCGTTGTGTTTTTTGGGAAATTTGTGTTTCGCTATTAGCAATGGCGTGAAAGTCAGCCATTTAGCTCAAAAACTGTAACTTGTACAGATTTTTGTCCTAGCTGTTTTAGAAAGCTACTTGTCCAGAACTTTCCAATGAGCCCTTACTTCGCTCTGTTGGTTGGTCCTAGCTCAAACTAGAACATCTTAAAAAATGGCTACATTCTAGCAAAAATGTGTGCCGTTAGTCGCTGAAGGATTTATGATCTGCCGTGGCTCAACAAGTAATTTGTTAGGCCGTCGGGTCTCTTGCCGTTGCGACGAGACAGTGCGTGCGGTTCCATAGAGTTCGAAAAACCTGCCGCACTAAAAGACATTAACATAATCTTACTTATTTCCGTATGTCAACTTACTGCAAGAAAGACTTGATTTGGTTAATGACGCAATCAGTCGTGCCCTGTCAATTGGTCCACTTGATTCCAACAGCTCGTTGTGAATCGCTTTCACCCGTAATGGGACTTTTTCGATTCCTGACGTGCAGGAGGCAATCCTTCTGGATAAGCATCGACGAATCACATCAATCGTGAGTTTATTATCCTGAGATTGCATGAGTCTAGGATTTCGTTCGACAATGATTCCGACTGGTAGACTGACGAGAAATACGCAGAAAGTGCCAGATCCACCATTTTCCTTAGTTCCCAGACCTGATGCGGCTGTAGTTGACCAGCTGGTATGATAACAACGCACAATAGCCGAATTCTCGTCAGACTTTTTTTTTCCTCTTGAGGAGTAGTTTTTCTGGCAGATAATTTGGCGTAGATCAACGTTTGTGAAGAACGTTTTCCGAAAAAATTGGGTCTTGATGCCCAACACGCGACTTTCGTTCTTCTATTCTAAAACGTTAGTTAGAAAGAGACCAACTATATCTGTGGGATTGGTGTAATGAGGAGAGTGAAGAATATACATCGAACGATGTCATCGATTGTGTTAAGAGAGAATCAATTTGGTTGTTACAATTATTCATAGGCGAACCGTTGGTGAATCAAGTTTACTAATTAAAGTTGTTCATTAGCGAGAAAAGATCGGATGTTTTATTCTTTTGAAGGCGTAATGGTTCTTCTATGTTCCTATATGGGGGCTCAACCGTTTTTGGACCTTTTAGGGAGTGATTTAAAGTGATAATAAGCGAAAGAAGAAGCAATTATAGAAGACTATTGATGAGACAATTTGTTCGAGAAGTGCAGTTGTAAAGAAGTGATAAAAAGTTTGGCTCATGAAGAAGGAATAAATTTTGTGAAATACGAAAAGTGTTCAGGTGAAAAGTGTTGGTTTCACGCTGAATAGAAAAGTGTAAAGCGAAGAGATCGAAAAGCAAAGTGTAAAGTTGAAAAGCGTTAAGATTGAGAAGCGGAAAGATTGAAAAGCTGAAAATTGATGAAAAGCGTTAAGATCGTTAAGATTGAGAAGCGGAAAGATTGAAAAGCAGAAATTGATAAGTGAACCAAAAGCGTAAAGGTCAAGTCAACAAATGGAAAGACAATAAAACAAGACGAAAATTGAACTAAAATTAAGAATTCAAGTTGGGCCAATAAAATAATTGAAAAATAAAACGTTCGAGAAGAATTTGTATTTGAGGAGCACGCGGTTGCATGTAAAGCAGAGAACAATATAAGCAGAACACACAGCGAAACCAGCGAAACATACGCAAATTATTCGAGAATTGGTACGCTACACGTTCGTCACATACGAGCAGAACGTTTGGTGAAGAACAACAAGCAGATCGACTGGTGGCACGATTCAAAATATTTTCGCCAGGATGCATTGTGTGAGGTCAAACAATGTTGCAGGACGGCCGTGTGGGATTGGTGTAATGGGCAGAGTAGGTAGGTTTTTATACATCGAACGATGTCATCGATTGTGTTGAGAGAGAATCAATTTTGTTGTTACAATTATTCGTAGGCGAACCGTTGGTGAATCAAGTTTACTAATAAAAGTTATTCATTAGCGAGAAAAGATCGGATGTTTTATTCTTTTGAAGGCGTAATGGTTCTCCTACGTCCCTATATATCTGTATCTAACCAACGCTTTAGAATAGAAGAACAAAAGTCATGTGCCAGGCATCAAGACCCAATTTTTTCGGAAAACGTTCTTCTCAAACGTTGAACTACGTCAAGTTAGAATTAGCTGCCAGAAGAACTGCTCCCCAAGATGAAAAAGGCCAGTTGGTCTGTCAAAAATTTGGCAAATGCACAATCTTGTTATTTTTAACACCCAACCCTAGTACTTCAAAGGAATTTTTCTTTGGTTTAAATGCTCATTTGGAAATCAGGGCCTAAGAAATTAAAGGTACACTGGAACTATTCGTAGCACTGAAAGTAAGTAAGGTAAGTGGTAGCAACAATAATTAAGGAGGAGCCAACGACATGTACCACTTAAAAGGTTGAATTCAAATGTGTTACATAAGCTAAACAATGAAATTGATGAGATTTAATAAGCATATTACTAGAGTTCTTGGAAATACGAAATAGATGATTGTTAGAGATGCCTGTCTCAAACAATTTGTGTACGATGTCTTTTCATTTCAAAAATATGTTTTTTGGTGGTTAGCAATATGATAAACAACATCTTTCAGATAGTCTCGTCGTTTGAATCTTTCATCAAAAACACATTGAAATAAACCACAAGCGTATGTTATGAGCTACGATAAAGAAGTACGTGGAAATCTTAAATCCGCATTCTACAAAAACGAAAATATTTCGTTGGTTAGATCGTTTCTCACAATCATTAAAGTATTATTTCTGCTGAATAATTCAATTTAAATAGACGCGTGTCGAATCAATATTATAAGAAAAAAATGCTCAACTAAAAACCACATTGCATTTTGTGAGTCAACAGTTTGTGTAAACAAGCAACTCCATGCACACCGCATCATCACCATCATCGAATATCCCTTCTAATTTAAATTTATTTACACTACCACATGAGCCAATAAAAACGGAACTATAAAGGGGTGATTTCGCTTTAAAACTCTCCGTTCTTTAGAACCATATGAGCCCGCATATAGATTTCAGTTTACTTACGCTAATGTTTGTGTAAACTCCGATATGAATGAAAAATAAGGGAACTGCTTTTAGGATTATTAAAAGTATTAAATTGCTATTGTTGTCATGCAAACCCTAAATGTAGCACAGTTAGCAGTTTTTCACTTGACAACGAACATACATGACAATTTAATCTAAAAAAACAGATCCAGCTGCTCAAGCTCTAAATCAATTAAAACATTCGCCCGCTACACTTCTTAATTGATCGATCCACATCATTAGCAAGCATCTCCCTGCTCTAAGTAATTGAAACCGTTGAAGTGAACACAGACATTCACTACAAAAAAAGAACATTCAACACGAGCATCAAAAGTATTTTAGAGCCACCACCAGGGTCGGACTATTTACACACATCTTGAGTGAGTGTTTGCAGTCCGTAGAATACGGAACGTTGTTCTCCTTGGTATTACGCTACGGTCATTCAATCCGATTTTTATGCATCGCATTTACTATTTTGCTCTCGATGCCATCTGATATTTGATTCACATTTTATTATAGGCTAGGGGCCGTTCATAAATTACGTAACGCTCTATGGTCTCTAGGGTCTCTAGGTTCGTGCCTAGCGTGACAGTTTGAGACAGGGGGAGAGGGGGGCTTAACATGTGTTACGTAACGCAAAATTTTTGAAAAAGCGTACAACTACTCGAAGCTGTTGGGTCACCGAGCTCGTCGCGCGTCTTCTTTAGCATATGGGAGTAATTAATTTAATTTAATTTAATTTTATTCATTCACGAAGCTAGTTTTCAAAACTATCAAGCGACAGTGTAAATTTTATGTAAATTTGTTGTATATTCGATGTATTTGGAAATTTATGTTTCTAATTATTTTTCGGCGATATATGTGTGAAGAAATATGAAAACGACGTTTACGACTTCAGCTAGCGCCAGTAGAAAAACGCATTTACAAAATTGTCTTCCCCTACGAAATGCACGTAGCACTGGCTTCAAGCGTGGAAACACGTTTGATATACTTAATATTTGAAGGCTTTTTATATGTACTGAGGTTCAGATTTCCTATATTTTGTGCTTCGACTCATGCAGCGAGAGATATCTACCTCTACGATAGTCACTCACACTACGCTACGTGTCTATGTTCCTGCAATATCATTTTTGCGAGCAATAGATTAGAAATCTTTTTTCGATAAGTTACCCTCAATAGTAAATTATAGATTAGACTATTGGACACAAAAAGTGGAACTATTGGTCAGTTAAACTGTCCCTTATTCACCTGGTAAGTACCCGTATTTCTTGATAATTGATAATTTGAAAATTAGCGATACGAATCTAAATGTCAATACTAGGAAGCTATCGAAACATTGATATTTTTAGTTTCAACGAAAAACTCACAAACATTGGTCAGTATCAGAGCCCAGAGCCGCCAAAAACGGCGGCTGGCGGCCGAAATCAGCGCCGCCGTCCCCAACGATTTTCAAACGGCTAGCCGCCACGCCGCCCGCCGCCGTGAAAATAGTCGGCGTCTGAAATGCATTTTCGTAAATGGTTTGGAAAATAAAGTGAAATTTTTTGTTTGAAAAAAAAATTGTACAAAGGAAGAAGTATTTTTTTGGCCTACTGTGTTGTTTTCGATACCTTAAAGCGAATAAACGAACCACCGCGTGTGCTCTCATGCGTTTATATATGGCTGTACGTCCGACACGCGCACGCTCGCGAGGAGGACAACCATATAAAATGATATGAAAGTACACACGGTGGTTCGTTAATTCGCTAAAAAGTTTTGAACAACATAGTAGGCCAAAAAATATTTCCTTCTTTGTACATCAAAAATTTTGAAATTCAAATGCAAAAAATTTCTTTGGTTTCATCTATTGAATGATTATTATTTTTAACAAACTCTACACTACTCTACTCTACACTACTCTACACTCGTCAAAAATCAGTTTTCAAAGCTTCTTGCTTAAAAACACCCTCTTGAGTTTGGCTCATTTCACAAAATTGATCCCTCATGTAATGACTTACTTCCGCACCCACCACTGTAATCTACTATTACATGAAATTTCATAAGCTTTCAACGGCCTCAGCATGCAAAGCACGTTACATAACACGGGATGAAAAACCTCGTTTTCGTGTGATTACTGACCTCGGCTTCGCCTCGGATAAGCAAAATTCACAGAAATCGTTGACTTTTCAACCTTTCATCCCTCGTTATGTAAATAACTATTATTGTAGTATGTTAGAGTTGTTTGAAATATTACACGCACATCTCATATATCTAATTTCCAATGTGAGACAATAATGTCCCAGGCTCAAGATTTTTCTCGGCTAGCCGACTTCAGCCGCTATTTATTCAACAATAATAATTTTTTTAACTCAATCTTTTATTGGTGGTTAACGAAATCAGACGTCATTTTGGGGGGGGGGGGGTACAGGAAAACCGGACGAATTCGGACAGTGTGTAAGGGGGGGGGGTCCAAAAACTGTTAAAATAATCGGACGTCATTTATGGATGGCCCCTAAGGGTTTTTCAAAAAAAAAGTTTGCCGTGCGTAACAAACCGGGGGTGGGGGGGGGGTTGAGTAACAAGCTTGCGTGACACTAGCGTGACCGCGGGGAGGGGGGGGGTCCGAAAAGGCCGTTTTTTGCGTTACCTAATTTATGAACGGCCCCCTAACGGAAAGTGCGACATCTATTATCCTATCGAAATCATGAACTAAAAATAGTCTGCTCCAAATGTCAAAATTCTCAAAGAAGTTAGTCTGCCTCAAATGTCAAGTGTATAGAATGTGCTGCCATCTATTTTCGTTAAGAACTGCTTACAGTTGCTGGTATAGTTCTAGTTTTGTGACACAATCATGTAATTCATCCATAATTCATGTGCCTAAGAAAACTTAATGATGGCGCTGCAGAAACTACAATCATAATCCTGGTTACGTTACGAGCACACTATTGTCTTCTCATTAATAAGTTGAAAAAATTAATTACAAGACAATTATATAGTTCGTAAAGTAATCGGTGCCCGTATACGTCATTCTGCCATTGCTGGTGCATTTCTTGCGACATCGGCTTCTGTCAAAAATAGCGAATTTCATGATGAGATGCATGTGTATCAGTAAAATATGAGCTAATTGACAGTTTATGAATTTCTGTTCGTAATTCGGAGTGACAGAAGCGAATGTCGCACTAAATACGTCAAATAAAGCATCCGGACCTGACCTCGAAGAGAAAACAAAAACATAAGGATATAATATTAACATGAATTGAAACTTAGCGTCGCGTCTAGGGTCCTATTTAACAAAAAAAACCAAATTAACTGAAAAGCGGGTGTTTCGTTATAAAATACGGAGAAAATAATACTCCATTTATAATGCACTCACAGTATAGAAGTGTATTCAACCAGATGTACAGATGCCTTTACTTGATCGAAAAATTAAAAAAAAATATTTATAAATAACTTAAGAGATTTTGCTCTTTCGTAAATGAATTGTTCGTATAAAATGTTGATGAGGTACCCTCCTCACAATGCTTGCACATTCCACTTTTACAATGAAAATAAAAACGAAATGGCAGATGTTTTTGAACCATTTTTTCTGAATAGTTTCATAATTTCGATGTTTTACTTAAAATCAAGTTGATCAGCTCTCGTCGTCATAGACTAGAGATTGAAGCAACATTAAAAGGATATTTGAGACAACGTTCGGGTGCCGCACTTATCGTTTAGAAAATGAATGTTTGAATGCCTCATCTTTGTTATAACTAAATAAATAAATGTGTTTTCGTATGGAATTTATTTTTAGGACTTCCTTTTCTGGTGCTTGCTATGGTGGTTTCAATTTTAATCTAATTTTCCGTAGATAAAAATAATGATTTTAATGCATTCAGAATGTCTTGTTTGTGTTGAAACAAATGGGGTTAGAGTAAACACGAAGAGTGTTGATGAAGATAGAAAATTGGGTTTAATTTGTTGTGCTAGGGGACTGCGGGTGTCTGTCAAAGTGAGATAGTTTAACGGAAGTGAGTAAACAATTTTTTTATTAAGAATATCTTTTTGCAGTTTAGTTTATTTTCTTATTCCGAAAATGGGAATTTACGGAACCGATAAATGTGTCTCGTAGACACATAAATAAACTCTTATCGGCACACAAACAAGACGTCTAAGACTCAATAAGAAGCAGTTCAACCATTCGCTTGTATCTTTTAATTTAATTTTCGTTCTCAGAAAATTACCTCCAATATCCGTAAATGGAAACTTGACTGTGCATGCTCTCCTTAAATGCAGTTTTACGATTTTAAGCGAATAATTAATCAAATCCATTAATTTTACGACGACACTGATCCTTCCAATGACTAATAAATTAAATCGAAAATTATTTTCTTACGTCACTTTTGTGGAATTTAAGTGTAAGGGACAATCACAACGATTGCTTCATCGCATGTTTGCTGAATGGGGTGGGCAAGAAAACGGGCACTACTTTCAGCATTCACAGATGATCTTGACTGAGTAAGTAGCAAATTATTGGCAATGGAAGGAGATGAAAGTAGTGTGAAAGTTGAAGAAGAAAGAAAAAGGATTTAGAAGTCAAGGAGATGAAAACAACGTGCACGGAGACTAACAGGGCTATTGTTGAATCTTGAACAAGGAAGTATCTCTAGCCCTTCTTATCCTCCTTTATTCCACGGTATTGGATTTTCAGCGAGATCGTCCAATGTTGGTTCCTCGATTTTGAATTTCAGGATGAATCTCAGTACGTGTCTGTAGCATTTCCTAAGTACTGTCAGTTTCTCCAACGAATTTGGGAGTTTAGCCACCTGAATGAGAACTTCCAAGGTTGATTCTTCGATTTTGGGACTTCAGGAAATATCTCTAGCCCTTCTTAGTTTTCCTCAGTCATTTTAACTGATTTGAGTTATTTGTGACATAAGTGAGGTGTTTCGATGTTGTTGTATTTCCATGAGTTTTTGGAATGTGGTGACACAGATCGTAGTTCACCCCAAAACATCATTATTTGTTGTAAGAATTTTTAGTTGGTGAATTCTTAAGTCTGCGTTTCATTTTGTTCTAGTGATTTGTACTAGGAACGAAATGGAATGTGGCAGTAGAAATTCGATTTCATTTCGGGGTCACCATTTATATGGAGAAACTAGTTCTACATATATTAAAAGAGAGCTGTTTAGTCCTTAGAGGTTTTAACAAATCTGATTTTATTCGTGAAAATACATTGCTTTTATACCCGGTTTCCCGGTAACTTGATTGAACAATTAATGATGTTTTGGGGTGAACTACGATCTGTGTCACCACAGGAATAAATTTTAACGTGGACATTAGCTTTTCCATGTCTGAGAAGAATCGTCGAAAAAAAACGTCGAATTTTTCGGGATAGTGTAGTTATCATGATCATATATTTTTCGGAGAATTTTTTGTTTTTTAAGGTAGGCGTGGTTTCGAGGTTTGCAGTGGTCTCTTGAAGGTTTATGAAATACCGCATTTAAATTCGGAAATTCAAGAGACGGCACAGGTTCACGAAACGCCGAAATTTCTACAGTTCGAAAGTTTGTCACTTTTTACGAGGTTTGCATTGGTGTTTCGGAGGTGTGCGAAATGCCGAATTTAAAGTTACGAGGTTCAAAGGACTCAAGGAAAATTATTTTTTTCTCGTGTGACATTTCGTAAAAGTAAAACGTAAAAGTAACTCTTTCTCGCGTGACGTTTCGGAAAAAGAAAAATAAGTCTTACAAGACCTTTTACAAAATGTCTCGCGAAAAAAGTTATTTTTTAATCTTAGAAATGCGAACTCGAAGTAGGGGATAGAGAAAAACCCGACCCGAACCCGAACCCGAATTGTTTTTTTCGGGTTCATGGGTTTCGGGTTTCGAAAAATTTTATGGGGTCGGGTTTCGAAAAATGGTCGACCCGCTCATCTCTAGTAGGGGATCCGAACCATAGGAATTTCGCCCTTTCGCGAACCTCCGAACCTCGAAAAAAATCGTCAAATTTCGGCGTTTCAGAAACCTCCGAATTAAAGTCCCGTCCCTTGAGCCTCCAAGTTTAAATTTGGCGTTTCAGAAACCTACGAGAGATCACAGCAAACCTCGAAAAACCACGCCTACCTCAAAGAACAAAACATTCTCCAAAAGAAACGTCGTCATGACAACTAGACTATGCCGAAAAATTCGGCGTTTTTTCGGCGATTCTTCTCAGACGTAGCTTTTCCTCGTTTCCTGTTGCTAGCTTTTTGTCTTCTGGGAAAGTGCCTACAATGTCTTTGTTATAAGGAATCGGTGTATTTTCGTAGGTGCTATACTTCCTGAGAAATGTGACGTGGACAGTATGGAAACACCTATATTCTTCAAAAAGTGTGTCTACTTCCAAAGCTACTGATATTACAACCAAAACCCTTTTAGAAGGGAAATGTGACCAAAGTGCTTGCAGAGCAACTAATGTTGATTGTGGTGACGTTTTAAGCTTCAGAAATGCTCAGACTCAATGTAGGACTCAGTTTACGAAGAGGATTCACTACTTGAACTAAAAATTTAGTCGAATAGGTACAACATTTGGACTGCACTTTAAACGATTTATACGCCTCATTTACATCACCTAAAATCGATCTTCACAACCTGTGGTTTGCATGTTATGCTGCAGGACAGGGAAATAAGCAGCTCATCTTTCACTCTATTTACCAATAATTAACTTAACGATAAAAATTAACTAAAAAAAACATTTCTCAACTTACCATCGCATAGTCTCGAGCTGTGGCTACCATATTTGGAACAGGTTGACTAACCATTAGTCCATCTCTGCAAAATAAACAGAAATTAAAGTTTTTGTGTGCAATCGTGCTCTGTGTGAATGCGTATAACAAATTTTATTTGTTTTTTCTCTTAAAATAAAAATTAATTTTATTATAAATCGATTGCTATTTCAATGCGTAGGCCTACAGTGTCGTGTGTAACATTCGTTTTAAACGGTCAACAAGTCTAATATTTCAATAAAAGTTGAGAATGTAAATTGGCTTTTGGTTATAAAAGAACTGAGTAAAAAAATGGTCAAAATTAACGTGAAAAAAATTTCTTAAGGCTAAAATGTTGTATGATCCAAATATGGGAGATGGAAATTTTAGCCTGTGGGTGTGTGAAAATTAATTTTTTTCATATTTTTATTTCGAGGCAACGACGCACAAACAAAGGAACTCTTTAATTACATAAATAAAATTCTTTTGAATTTGAAATAGATTTGGATATAAATTTATACGAGAATTTTTATTGAAAATAGGTGTGCGACGTGTTGTGGCATACAATTTGTTGTTTTTTTGTTGAATATCATTTTCTTAATTTAAGATCTTTGATCATTTTAAGTATCACAATTAGTTCTGAGCATTTTCTGAGTTTTAATAGAATTAAAAACGTTTTGATTGAGTTTTTACTTGTGGAAAGTGGTCAGGGAGTCTTCTGTACAAGCTTAGTTCTAAACAAAGTACTCAGAGACTGTATCAATGGATGGATTAGATGAGGACCCTAGATCTAACCCATCAATCGCCAAGACATCACATTAAATTACTCGCTTTTCTATACAAGAATTCAATATAAACTCAAATTTCACAAATCATTAGAACTAAAGGTACAGACATTCTGGTTAGTGTGCTCCAAACAGCTGAGGTACGGTGCTGTTTTGATTGTATGATTAAGTGACACCTTGCACAGTTGCGCTTTGCTCGACCCGAAAACTGTGAATGAGGCTAATGCGGAACGAGTTCCCCCACCCCCTGTCACGCCAGCCTCATACCCCCGTAACATGCCGACGTAACATGCTTTCTGAATTATCAGATGGCGGGTTGTACAGTTATAAGCGCTTTTTTTATATTTCTTCTACAGAACTTCTACACTGAAAAAAAAGTTCGACGTCTTAAATGAACGGTGTTCTGCACCATCTTTGTCATTCTATTGTTACCACAATGAAAACACTCAGTTACTGCAGAACACCGTTCAAATGGTCATCGACTTCGGATAAATTGTAAAATCGGTGAGAAGACCAATGGTTTACTCAAATGTACATTGTACGTTTAAAATGTACATTCTTTGTACATAGAATGGTTGAACGTCTGATTCGTACAGCGTAATGAAGCTGCACAAGTGGAGATTTATCAGCAGTCCAAGTTGTAACGGGACGGACGGCGTAGTAGTGTACGTGCTTGCCTTTCACGCAGAAAACCCGGGTTCGATATCCTAAGTTCACCCAAGCTTCACAAATTGGGTAGTTTCGTGGTTCGACTCCCTAAACGCACAATACAGAACACGAAAAAAATTTGTGACGTCACTCGCATATGAAAGAAGGTGCATTTCGTGTTCTTTCATCAGAAGAAGGGCACCACCTGCATAGCTGCGTAGTATGGTGGCCAAGGCTCAACGTGCAGACGGCGAGGGAAAGGTTGAAAGAAGTTCAGAGGTTGGTGTGTGTGACGACGGCAACGGCGGCCCTGGAAGTGCTACCAGCAGTGCCACCTATCGATTTAGTAGCGAAGGTGAAAGCTTTCGCAACAGCAGACAGGTTGACACAAAAAGGCTGGTGGTCTCCAGGTTTCAAGACCGGGCATGGGAAGATCAAAAATATGATCTCTGATCATATTTTTGACATGCCGCGGGACTCTATGACACAGAAACTGGGATGAGTGGGTGAACGGGTGGCCACTTAAGCTACCCGAAAGTGAATGGGTCAGATTCACAGACGGGTCGAAGACAGGTGAAGGGACCGGAGCCGGGGTATATGACCCGAGGACGGATACCGGCACCTGGATTCACCTGGGAAGTCTATCAAGCATCTTCCAGGTGGAAACTTCAGCAGCTCTTTTGGGAGCTCGAGAAATTCTGCCAGAAGGACTGAATGGTGAAGACGTGATCGTGTGCACTGATAGTGAATCAGCAATAAAGACGCTGATATCACCCATTGTGACTTCTAAGTTGGTAGAAGAATGTAAAGGCTACTTGAACCAGATAGGACTGAGCAATCGAGTCAAACTAGTTTGGGTGCCTGGGCACTCCGGAGTGAACGGTAATGAGAAGGCTGATAAGCTGGCAAAAACCGGCTTACCGGCTTACCGGCAACCTTACAAACGGACCCGAACCTCACATCCCCATCCCGAATTCGCTTTGTGCGAAAGCGGTGAAGGACTGGGTGAGGGCGGAGTATAGAAAAAGCTGAACAGCGTACGAAGGAGGAGTGCATACCAAGCATTTCTTTCTCACTCCGAACGAGAAATGGACTAAGGAGCTCCTGACAATGGGCCGGGATCGCATAAGAAGGGGCGGGCTCAACAAGCACCTGACGAAGATGAGAATTTCAGGTGACCCAGACTGTTCCTGTGGCTTGGAAGAGGAAACGAGCTTTCACGTTAAATGTGAATGCCCTAAATTCCATCAGCTAAGACTCAGGACACTAGGCGACTACGTCGTGCACCCTTCGAAAGTGTTCGAGCTAGGGTCTATCATATTAGACATGTTCCTGGTCGGCACGCAAAGGTTTTCATGATTATTTAAATGATGAGCGGGAAAAAGGAACAAAGGGTCACAAGATCTGTGTTCCAGACCACGAAAGTGATCGTCCCAAACTGATAAAAATCTAAAAAAAATAGCTTTTGGAAAAAAGTATCAATGGTACGGGGAAAACACACGAAAGATGGCGTCAGACATTCTCAACTGAATTTATGTATTCACGTGTTCGAAACCGACCTCTCCAGGGATGGAACCTGTCAATAGAAATCGATACTAGAAAACACTGATACAGCCAGTAAAGTGGTCTGCACGATGTCTCCACAAAGACGAAAGTGTCATCAATTTCGGTTGCCGAATCAGTTGGCCATTGCCATCCTCCCGGCAGTTTGCATAAAGTATAAGAACGAACAGTTTCAATATAGAAAAAACCAGTATTAGATTAAGAATTGATATATATTAAATATTCACAGCGTCAACTTTGTGTTTTTTCCGTGAGATAAATCTGAATTTGTTTATTATAAGCTTTTATGATAGGGGAAATCTAGGGGGCAGCAATGCATTAGATCTTACGGAATACAATCACTTCGATGAAGCTTTGAACGATTGGAACATATCGACACCAGAATTGCCCTACAACGCATAAAAAACCTAGCGACGTTATCAGATGAGAGATTTTCATACGATTTTCACGTGATAAATCCATTTTTTCTCTGCAATGACTTTTTGGAATTGTTGTATCTTTTGACTGATACGATCGATTTTCATTTTGATCATCATTTTTAAATCAGGAAAAACCAATTTAATTTTTGTGTAAATTGGCGAAAAGTTTACACGAGCCGATATAGCCGATTCCCGAAACTTTTATGGTGCCCCTCGTATATCTTCTCTCACAAAATCTCATCGCTAGGTTTTTTATGCGTTGTAGGGCAGAGAACCCGGCCAAGAAATACAAGCGGAATGGGACGAAATTAACATTGAAAGAATGATCTATTCATTGAAATTTCAGACAGACACACACATTGCAAGATTTAAAGCTTTGGTGAAGCCAGAGTCAAGCGACAATATAAGATCTCAGTTGCACTACGTCTTGGGTTAGAACTTTGCCAGCCACATGTTTGTCGTTGTGGACAAGTAGTTGACATTTATGGTACACATGGACTGAAATGTCGTTTTAGCACATGTGAGACATCAAGAAAATGAAGTTTGGCAACATCAAAAATTCCTGCTACACTTGAACCTATAGGCCTATATAGAGACGGCGGCAAACGCCCAGGCGGTATGAGTCTGGTCGCTTGGTCTAAAGGCAAATGTTTGCAGTGGGATGTTTAGTGTGTCGACACCTTGGCTTAATCACAGCTGGTAGTGCAGCAGAAATGCAAAGAAACGAAAGAAATATCAAACAATTATCGAAAAGAATTACGAATTTGTTGCTTTCGCTGTTGAGACTATCGGACCATGGAGTATGGAAGCTACAAATTTTGTGAACAAATTGGGCGACCGGTTTCGGTTAATAAATGAAACAGATGAACCAAGATCCAAACAGTTTTTGATGCAAAATTCAAGTTTAGCGATACAAAGAAGTAATTTTGTGCGAGGAGTGAACGACAACGGGAAATCATGTCTCACACATTTACAATTATGGGTCATTTATGGCCATTTACGTGTAAATGAAGGGTCATTTCTGACCCATTTACGTGTAACACTGTCCCACCATTTACCATTGCAGCTTACCCCTCGATTTTGCGTCTGTAATGGGCACATTTCCACCCAATAGGGTCTCAAAGTACTTTCGGTTCTCTCAGCAAGCATGAAAAACCCAATGCATCACGCGAAAACGAGTAGACCTTGTGATGTAAATGACTATTTCACATTTGTTAGGCGAAAATTCATATTTTCTCACATCAAATGAGGGGTGAAAATTGATTTTTTCATGAGTAGTTCGAAGCGGGATGAAAAGTATATTTTCGACCTTCATTTGGAGGTGCGAAAATAAAACGAGGTGCGAAAATATTTTCGCACCTCCAAATGAGGTGAGAAAATAAATTCTCATTAAGTTGGTTATGCTTCATATTCAGTCATCAAAGTATAATGGCCAACCTGATCATACGAATTTTTTATTGATGAAGAAAGTAAACAAAAAAATAATTATTTTCGACTCGACGGATTCCAGTCAAACAAAATGCCAGATCAGGATTACTCTAAAGTAATACATTAGCTAATCTGGCAAATATTTCTCGAGATATAAGAGTTTGGAAAAACAACACAGTCGAAGTGTTTTTGAGTTACTTTCTATGTTTTCTGTGAAATTCGTCTTTCGTATGCTTAAATGTGTTAAGTTATCTACAATATTTGTAATAGTGATAAAAATCTGAAAAGTTTAATTCATAACTCGGGGAAAAATAGAAAATTCTTAACTCGGTTGAAGCCTGTGGCCCTCGCAGAAAAAATTTCAACGAGAGTAAAGTTTGTGGCCTTCGCAGGGATAATTGCAACTCGAGTGAATTGCGGCCCTCTCTCTCTCACTCTCGTGGCAATTTTTTCTGGTTGTGCCACAAACTTTACTCTCTTTGCGATTTTCTCTGCTTTTCGCCACAGACATCAACCTTGTGAAGCAATTTTCTATTTTCTCCCCTTGTCATGAAAATAACTATTTATTCAACAAAAAAAAACTTTTTTATGAATTCGGGAATCAAAATACTGCGAAGAAAAGTGAAACTCTCAAAAATGTATTTCACTATTGTAAAAAAAAAGCTTTTTTGTGTACGAAATGGACTTTTTGTGTCATATTATAGTGGCCTCAGACTTCAGAGGCATTAACAATAGTTTTGCTTCTTCTTCTCTTACTTAAATTTACTAATTTCTCTCCTTGTCATGTAAGTAACTATCGTTCTGAATCCAAACATTTTTGAAATTTCATTCCTAAAAAAGTTTTCAAAGGCGACTATTTTTCGCCTGCCGTTGTATCGCCATCTACGTCAAGCACCGGCCACACTTTTCTACACTCCAATCACAGAAATGAATGAAACATAAACTTTACATAATATAATTCCAAATAAGTCCGAATTTGTCAATAACATCCAATAAAAACACTTATCATAATAATGGTCACTGATGTAGTTAAGTTGCTTGTTCAGCGCAGCAGTTACTTGAAACCCAATAATCATATTATTGTAAACCGCGAGCACAATATTTTCTTGTTTTTATTTCAAATAAAAAAAAATACCTGACTATTCTGTGGGTGACCTGCTGAACGGAAGGCCTTGGTTCATTCATTATCGGCATGTCTGTTTTGTAGTCACAAATGTTTATTCTTCTTAAATTACAATTGATCACTAATAATTTCTGTTGAATTAATTTTTTTTGTTTAGTTATAAATATTGTAATTGATTTTGGAATTTGTTTAAAAAAAACTACACTGACCAACAAACAAATCGAAATTATAATTTATTTTGAATTCAAACTGCTACAATGTCCGTCCGTCGATATATTGAATTTCAAATAAATATTTAAACGAACAAAATGATTTAATAATTCAATTTGTAGATCACGTCGCGGTGAAAATCCCGACTGAAAGACACTGAACTCAGAAACACTTTGTCTTCTCACCGTTAAAAAAATTGCACAAGTTAATCCATCAAATGACAATAATATTCTACGTCTACATACGATGAGTCAGGTATTATTTACTCTTACATGCCAAGTTCTTTTGGTTTTGTTTTCATTTCTTTACATAAGTATATGGTAACATTGCAGCACAGCATATTAAAAAAAAATTGCATTATGATCGCTAATTTACAGTATACTGCGTTTCAATACGAACTTCAACTGATTTCTTTTTGCCAGTGCTTTTGCGAGCATTTTTGTGAAATCTTCGCATAGTTTATAAGTGCATGATGTGCAGACTTCTGAACACTTGAAATGAGAATAATTTAAAACGGTAGCTAATGAACCGTTCCTTAGTCACCATTAGCTACCTGGAGATAGTTAGTTGCAGCAGCGACTGGTAGTAGCTAGCAGCGACTGGCAGTAACTAGCAGCGACTGGCAGTAGATAGCAGCGACTGGCAGTAGATAGCAGCGACTGACAGCAGCTAGCAGCGACTGGCAGTAGCTAGGAGCGACTGGCAGTAGGTAGGAGCGAGTGGGAGTAGTTAGCAGCGACTGGTAGTAGCTAGCAGCGACTGGTAGTAACTGGCAGCGACTGGCAGTAGCTACCAGCGACTGGCAGTAGCTATCAGCGACTGGTAGTAACTAGCAGCGACTGGCAGTAGCTAGCAGCGACTGGCAGTAGCTTACAGCGACTGGCAGTAGGTAGCAGCGAATGGCAGTAAATACCAGCGACTGACAGTAACTACCAGCGATTGGCAGTAGCTACCAGCGACTGGCAGTAGCTACCAGCGACTGGCAGTAGCTTTCAGCGACTGGTAGTAGCTACCAGCGACTGGCAATAGCTACCAGCGACTGGCAGTAGCTATCAGCGACTGACAGTAGTTAGCAGTGACTGACAGTAGTTAGCAGCGACTGGCAGTACCTAGCAGCGACTGACAGTAGTTAGCAGCGACTGGCAGTCACTAGCAGCGACTGGCAGTAGTTAGCAGCGACTGGCAGTAACTAGCAGCGACTGGCAGTAGTTAGCAACGGCCGGTAATAGCAGGTGACAGTAACTGTAGCGGTGGGTGGCAGTATACTGGGCCTTTCATGGACACTTTACAGGATTCTGTCAATCATTGAATGTTAGTGTGAAAGTGACAAACATAGTACGTTTCCTTGACCCCCTCAATCCTCCTGCAGTGTGACGTCATTTGGGAGCAGCACCTTATCGCATCTATTTTCTTGCCACGTTTTTGATAAACTTATAAACAGTTGATAACAAAATTGACTTTCGTCAATGTAACCAAGGTAAAGCTACAAGTAACTTCGTGTAAAAGTTCTTGCGAATTTACACCGAAAAATACAATGTTATACTTCACTATTTGTATTTAAGACACTTGCTCATCTTGTCGTATAAGAACCTTTTTTTATTATAATTCAACATCCTTTTTGCGTAATAATATAGAAACCACAAATTGCTTGAAAACATGATATATAGGTACAAAGGTAGTTCAAGTGTAATTCCATGCCAGTGTTCTTCTTTGTAATAGACTTCTTTTTTATTGTTATGATATGGAATGTGTATATAATGTAAGAAGTAAATGCAAATAACTTTTTTACATTTATTTATACGGGTGCCGATTGATTGATGTACTGAAGAAAGACCAATAGTCGCATATTTGTCTTTTGTCAGTTTAATTTGCTCACCGCAACACCTTTGGTACAGCATGAAGGGTGTGTATTGGAAATTGCCGAAATGGCAGTATTGAAGAACCTGTCCGAAAAACCATTGTAGTAATATTCGTTTTGAAAATTGTTCCAACTTTTGATAATTTCAGGTTACAAGGCTACTCTTACCTTGAATCAGGTCACTAAAACACTGCACCAAAAACCTTATCATTAAAGGAATATTCACGAAAAACAACCAACTATCATGTAAGGTCGCGTAGCGTGGGTTATGCCTACACTAAGGACCCTCCAGCCCGAATAACTTCACCGATATTTACCAACTTTTTGTTATGGTTTTCTGAGGTCCATATCTTTCATTAAAAGCCTTAAACAGCGATTTGTATGCTGCTCATTTCGTAACGCAACTTCAAAATTTCTTGACCGATGGTGCCCGAATTCAATTCTATAGTAACTTTTTCGATTACCTTTCAGGAAAAAAAATGATTTTGAAAGTCGGTCAAGTGTTACTCGAGTTATCGTACTGATGGAGGGACATCCTTTTTTTGCAGATTTCTCTTTTTTATATTACAAAACGAAAAACTAACCAACTCCCGGGCCAAAATTCGACTGGTTACAAATGTCATGGTAAACGCAAAAGACCCTTTTCCGAAGAACTTCATTATTGGCAGCTAGGGTTCAGCTCTAATTGAAATAGTCGTGGAGGCTATTTCCGCAAGTTAATCCACCCTATCTTTTCCCTCCACACCAGAGTGCCAGGTACCCACACCAGCGTCATCCCACTTCGTTCAGATACTCCTTGCACTCTTTGATCACCCTAGAGGTCATCACGGGCGATGCGAGTGCCCTGATCACTTTCTTACTATCCGAAAGGATAAGAACGTCCTCTCTCTGCGTCTCATTAGTAGGGCGAAAGTTTCTGCCTGAAGAACACTGGTGGAACCAATTACCCTGCACAGCATCGTATGTTCCAGCCCCTGCCCCTTCAGCTGCCTTAGATCCCCTTCCACACATATAGGGCGGCCATCTATCTAGCCACCCCTCTCTACTTAGAAATACCGTTTCGAACCGCCCTGTGAAGTCAATCACTGGTGTGATCCGGTCCCTAGGCATGCTAAGAACTGGGTCCGGAATCATCTCACCGATTTTGCCATGTCCAACCCCGAAGCGAGCTGCTCACGCACCATTCTGCATCAACCTGTACACTGTGGCGAAAGCTCTAGCCAATAGAACCAATTGCAGTGGTGGTACAGCGGGGTAACCACTTCTGTGCCGTAACGCCGATAGACGTTGGAAATGCCTTTAATAGCGCAAGCTGGATGGAGATAGCAAGAGCGTTGCATGGGAAAATGCCCGAATACCTCTGCAGGATGCTGAAAAGCTATTTCGAGCGACGAGTACTAACGTACAATACTACTGACATAAAAAAGACAGTAGACATCATAGCTGGAGTACCACAGGGATCCATATTAGGACCAATGCTGTGGAATGAAATGTATGACACAGCGCTGCGGCTGAAACTGCCAAGATGCGCTAAGGCGATTGCTTTCGCCGACGACTTAATCCTAACGGTGCCCGGAACCTCAAAGATGGAGATATTACGCTACGGGGGACCAGCGTGGATACAGGCGCTAGGTACGAAGAGGAACCGGAGAAGACTTAATAGAGCCCAAAGGCTGGCAAGCATAAGAGTAGCAAGCGCATACCGAACGATATCTCTGGAAGCGGTATGTATTACAGCCGGGACGATGCCTATATGCATAACGCTGACGGAAGACAGCGAATGTCATAGAAAGAAGAGAAGGGAGGGTCAAACTACCAAAACAGTTAGGACGCAATTAAGAGCCGAGTCAATGAAACAGTGACAGCAAGAGTAGGACTTCACGGACAAGGGAAGGTGGACACATAGACTGATACCAAACATTACGACGGACCACAGGTGCTTCAGCCAAATACCTGCACAAGTTTGGATTCGCGGAGTCACCTTTCTGCACGACATGAGAGAGAGAAGAAGAGACTGCGGAGCACGTCACGTAGTATTTGTGTGTCCTCGCTTCTAATAAGGGCAAGGTGAGCTGATGACGGTGAGTAGTTCAGAGGTAAATGCCGAAGACATAATATCGGAGATGTGTTGCGATGAGGAGGTGTGGAAAGTAGCGGATAATGTAGTTGCAAAAATAATAGGGAAGCTGCAAAGTACATGGAGAGACGATCAAAGAAGACTGCCAGTTGAAGAAACATTTGTCTACCGAGTTGTTTTCGCTGAAATGTTCAGAGTAGCTAAAGAACACTATTTTAGTCTACACTCTTTTTTTACCTACCCAGTGAGAGTATTGACGAAAACCAGCATCAGTTTTCTTCACAGCTTCGGTCACAATTGTAACAAAGCGATTATCCATCACGAGGGGCAAATAAACGTAAATTTAGGTGTAAAAGGATTTCCTCAAGGGATTCCCCGGATTTCCCAAATGATTTTCTTTCGAGTGCAAAAGGATTCCCCGTGTTTATCTGCCCCTCGATCCATCAACATCAACAAAAATACTCTAACTATGTCAGAGTTTTGAAGTTAATAAATTCGTTGTATCAATATTATCAGAAAATCTGCTGTAAAAAGGCGCTAACGACGACTAAAGAAAACATTCGCTTGCAACGCGGTAACTGGTTCAATAAAAAAATGTTATCTATAACCGGTGTAAAGCACCCGTCTCTTAAGCACACTTCATAAAAAAAATAAACTTAGAAATGACCACCATCTACCCAATAGCCACAAAATAAAAAAGATCAGCGAAACATCTGCCCTATTTGTGGAATTTTAAAACATTTATCTGAGGAGAAAGATGCATAACACGTTAAATTCTCTGTTTCGATTTTGTTTTATTTTTTATTTCTTCATTTTAATGATTCTGATATTCGGAAACATATTTTGTGAATAACATCTGTCTCAAGACTTAAAAATTATCCAACAATGTTGTTGGAGAACGTTTTACATTCCACTACCAGCGCATGCCCAATCTTTTAGCCGCTTCAACAATGTTAAGTGTTTTGACACATTTTGTTCAGATTAAATTATAATTAAATTAAAAAATATATTTTTACTTTTTTGACTCATACGAAGCTGGAGAGTTGAAGGTCTTTCACTCACAACGATGTCACTGGAAAACACGGGTGAGAAACAAAATTTTCCAGTTAGCTACTTTGTTGACACGAACGACGGGTTGGCACAGTGGTTAGCGTACTGGCCTTCCACCAAAACAATCCGGGTTCAAATCCCGTGTCGGAAAAATTCTACATGAAATTTTTCTAGCAAGTGTAGCGCATTAATAACGTCCTAAAGTTCACTCAAGCTTCAAAAAGTTGGGTAGTTGTGGTGTGTTTGGCGCCCATAACGACGTACACACTGAATAAATCGTATGACGTAACCCATATACGACGAATTTGTGCACGAAATATCTAAGCCTACATTTAGGCGAGATAATAATAAAGCGCCTAACAATTCTCGGAGTAATTGCATAATAACAAAGACGCTACATTCGCATTACTCTGAGACGTGGTTCGGAAGTCACGTTAAGCCGGTGGTCCAGACAACACTTGTTATTGGCTGTAAAAAGCTGTTAGTGGAGTCTCTAAAATACAAAAAATACAAAAATACGAAGTCAAGGCAATGTGTTTCTATTTCTGCTATTTCTGCTAGGATCTTACAAACGTGAGCTGAAAGGGTTGAACATATCAACTAAAATGCATCGTTGTCACATAATTTAGATTTAAAATGAGCGTCTTCGAAAACCAAGTCGCTCTCAAATTTTATTGGTGCAATAAGAAAAAACACGAAATCGGCTCTAGACCTCAAAGAAAAGCGTCGTGAAACACTTTGAAATCTTCACCAAATTATTAACTTTCCATTTTAAATGGAAATTGTCTGTAAGGGACCATCCATAAATTACGTACGCTTTTTTCAGTGCTATCAGCAGATTTAAATCAACAATAACTTGAAAAATATTCACTTTTAAGACGTCAAATGTATGGCCGAGCCCCCATTTAGGGGGGTAATTTGGGGGGTCGGCCATACATTTGACGTTTTAAAAGTGAATATTTTTCAAGTTATTGTTGATTTAAATCTGCTGACAGCACTTAAAAAAGCGTACGTAATTTATGGATGGTCCCTTAGGCAATTTTCAAAATCCATACGGAGTCACAATTTTTCCTTTAGAACACTTGGGTAAAATTTTGGAACTTCAGTTTCATTAGTGAGACTTTTCCTCAATATACCCTGTAGATGATGCAGATCCTCCTACACAGATGGAAGTTATGCTGTGCTACAGATGCTTTCTGCGATGCCAAGTTCAGAGAATTTCATCTTCAGACTTGAAATCTGAAAGCGCAGAAAAATTATTACGTTTTTTAATCAAAAGTGAAAATATTTATAAAAAAAGAAATTTTTTGCGTTCCGAAGCTGTAAGCGTCACCCCAATTGATATCAGTTGTTTTGGAAGAAGGGACGAGGACTTGCGTCACATTTCCTTTTTAAAAAGGATTTTTGTTTTCGCCGATATAGTTTTGGAAGAAAAGAGGAAACAAATTTTGGAAAAAACATTTCCGGCGAAAAAAATTTGGAGCGAAAAAAAAGAGTGAGCGAAGAATTTTCCTGTTTCGTCACCCACGAAAGTACGGCTTGAACTATTTTTAAATGAAAGTGGATAGTAGGGCCGAGCTGGTAATGAACTCTTAAGTTGATCCTCCTTCCTCCTCCTTCCAGAAGTTTCAGGTGCAGGCATTACTTTGACTGTTTATTGAGCGGAGACCCTTTAACCGATTTCTGAGATGTGGTGCTCTAATGAAAGGCAAAAGTCCGAAGTTTTTTTACAGTACTTAGATTTTCCGAATTTTCCATTTTCCTAACAGTTTTTCCTGTGTTTCCGAAATAAGTGTTTGTTTTACCTTCTTTAAATTAAAAAAACTTTTAAACTGTTATTTTTAGAAGAAAGTTTTCTTCTAGAGATTGTTCTACATTCAATTCTCCACAAAGTTGCAGAGCACGAGGATTTTTGTCTTGTGGAGGGAAGGAGGTAATAAGGAATTTGAACATCTGTTGATGAATGTTTGAACATCTATACAACTAAATGCATTCTTGTAACCGACATACTACATGTTGAAGTGGAAGGAATGAAGGAATTTGTTTCAAAATGCTTGAAGTTGAACTTATGTTGCATAAAATGTTTATAGCTCGTTATCCAGTGGGTCCACCACTCAAAACATTGAGATATGATCGTTTTTCTTAAGATTTTTTAGGTTCTCTCCTGGACTTAGACCGTAATTCAGATATTCGCGACCTAGTTCCTGAAGCAGAAGCTTCTCCTCAAGATCCACCTTATTCCCGTCTATAGAACTATGGAACGGAAGCTTCGTTCATCAAGTTTTTTTTATGGTGTTCTGGATTTGTGGCGTGTTTGAGATATTCACAAGTCAGTTCTTAAAAGTTAAGGCGAGTAAAAGTTCAGCCCTACTATGCACTTTTATATAAAATTAGTTAAAGCCGTAGTTTCGTGGGTGACGAAACAGGAAAAATTTTAGACTTTTCTTCGGTCACTCTTTGCGGCGAAAAAAATTTGAGGTGAAAAAAAATTTGCGGCGAAAATAATTTTGCGGCGAAAAAAAAATCTACGAAAAGAAATTTACGGTGAAAAAAATTTACGACGAAAACAAATTTACGGCGAAAACAAATTTCCGGCGAAAAAAAATTTCCGGCGAAAACAAATTTTAGGCAGAACAAATTTTAGGCGAAAACAAATTTTAGGCGGAAAAAAATTGTGGGAAAAAATGTCGGAGAAAAAAATAGCGGCAAAAACAATTTTCGCGAAACACAAATTTCCGCCGAAAAAACTATCCGGGAAAATTTTGCAATAATTTGCGGCGAAAAAAAATTTCGACGAAAAAAATTTCCGCCGAAAAAAAAATTACGGCAAAAACAAATTTACGGCGAAAACAAATTTACGGCGAAAACAAATTTTAGGCGAAAACAAACTTTAGGCGGAAACAAATTTTAGGCGAAAACAAATTTTAGGCGAAACAAATTTGTGAGGAAGTAAATTTCGGAGAAAAAAATTTGCGGCAAAAAAATTCGGCGAAAAAAAATTTCCGCTGAAAAAAATTTCCGGGGAAAAAAATTTGCGGCTAAAAAAATTTGCGGTGAACAAAAAATTCCTTTGACACGAAACATCTATCTCCAACCAAAAAATATATTTAATTTTCCCCCTATGTCCGTCCCATACCATCGTCGGCCATTTTGTTGGTCACCCTGACACACTACACACCCAATTCATCAACTTTTCCTTTGACACCAAACATCTATCTCCAACTCCATCCTAACACAGTCCAAAAACTTTGCTCATATTTGGCCCATACTTTGAATACACTCACACACACATACAAAACATTTTTATATACGCTTTATATGACGCCCATGATAATTTGTATTCTTAGTGTTATCACATATTAAGGCTGTGGTGGTTAAAAATGTTCTACGAGACTATGAAATAAGGAGTTCACGCAGTAGACTGGTCCTTTGTCTAGTGCATGAACTTCTTATGTCACCGTCGTGTAGAGCATTTTCATGGAGAAAAATTGCAACAAGTAGAGGTCTGCATATCAAGGTGGGCAGCCTGGTGCCAAAAAGTTTTCTATGGAATGTTGGAGTGGGGAACGAGGACATTACTATGCACAATGTTCCAACTCGGCACCAGGCTGCCTACTTGGGACGTTTAAGTAGCCATAAAGAACGCAGCCTCGTGCCGAAAATCTGTTAATGTCATCGTAACGGCAGTAACAAATACTATACGTGATATAAATTTCAACACGGCACCAGGGTGCCTACTTAAGATATTCTACTGTGAATGTAGAGGGCAGCAGCAGTCTGGTGCCGAGTTGAAATTTATGTGACGCATAGTATTCGCAACTGCCGTTACAATGAGTTTAACTTCTTTTCGGCACCAGGCTGCCTTCTTAAAGGCTACTCATACTATTCAAGTACGCAGCCTGGTGCCGAGTCGGGACCTAGTGCACATTAATGTGCTCGTTTCGCCATCCAACATTACCATAGGAACTTTTTTGGCACCAAGCTGCCTTCTGAAATCGAACAGTGCAACCCCACCTTAACAGTTTTTGCCGTTAGATAGTCAAATGTCATCAAGTTAAAAGTTTACTTTTAGCCATCAAAGTTAACACATCAACTTAAAATTTCGACGTCATGAGCTTCTCTATTATTGTTTTTTGGGGGTCGGTGAAACTTTTTAGCATGTATCTCTGGGAAAAAGACACAGAAATTGCTTTCTAAGGCTTTAAATGAAAGGTACGGACCGTCCAAAACTAACAAAAAAAATTTTGTTCGAAGCTTTTGTGATATTGCTCTTGAAGCAGCTTAACTATAGGAAAAGCTGCTTCGTTCGGTTCATTCTCCATGGTCTTAGACAATTTCTAAGTATTGATAACAAGAGATTGACACCTGGCACATTCACTTTTCAATTTATTTTCGATTTATGATATACGAAGGAACGCATGTACTGAAAGTTATAAAAAAAGGATCAAAAAATCCAATAGATTTACTTTCAATTATCCTCCTTTTCAATTTCATTTGAAAAAGTTTTGTATTTTGCTATGAGTTCATTCGCACCATAAATTACCATAAAACATTCAAGTCCAAGTGTTCCATAAGTGTTTACAAATAATCGTTAACAATGACTGGCTTTGACACCTGAAGGATTTAACGAGTTTCGGTGTAAGAATAACATTCGTGAAGGGATTAAAACCGAATGAATCAGCAAAAAAAAACCATTCCTAATTTTCATATTCAAATTGAATGGTTTTGTTATATTTAATTTCAATGGACAAAAGTATGTGAGGTAAAAATACACAGCGCAGCGTTTCGAATAAGATCTTTTTCTTGTTGGACGTCAATAATATACGTATTTAGTGAACCCTTATCAATTATTGTTGTTAATAACAAAATTCTTTTTACTGAAAACACGAATGAAATAAATGAAATGAATGAATTATTCTGATGACACTGTATACGTTAACCCTGTTATTGTTTGCTTTGAATGAATTTTTGAATAAAAATAGAAACAAATTAGATTCGGTATATTATTAGACGAAATGAGTTATTATAGTTTTTTGGTATTTATTTGTTTTTTATTGAAGACATGCGACTAAGCTAACAGTTAAGTTGGAGGAAATTTTCTTCCAACATACAAAGAGTTTAGATAAATAATGTTTTTTGAATTTATTTCATTTCTTCTTTACAAATGCTTCATTACCGTTCATTGAGAATTCAAAACGAAACTAATTTGGTTGCTTCATGAATTGTGATTTTTTATGTATCTTCTAATATATCCATTAGCGGCAGGCCGGGACTAGATCAGCGTATGATTGGGCGTAGCTAGAATAGTCACACTTATTATTATACCACAAGGCATATAAATCAAGGCATATATATAAAAGGTTGAAGTTTCGAGTATCCGTATACGATATTTATAGTCGTCTAATTTTCGACTATAAATTAGCATTTCCAACGTCCTCTTGTTCATTTATACAAAATATAATATCTTACGTAATAGGAAATCTTTCGAGCGTGATTCCCCAGAAGCTGCCCTTATAAATGATTCATTCTAATTTGCCGATAAATTTCTTCGTTAACAGATAGTTTTCTTTTAAATATAAATAATGATTATGCTTAAGTCTTTCCGCGTTACCGGCTATTGAACGTGCTTTCTTAGAAGAATCATTGGTATAAGAAGGAGATATCGTGTCTCCAACGTCCCAGAGAAGAGACTTTCTGTGACTTCACGGAATTAAAGTCATGCCATCAGGTCGTTTACCATCGTCTCAAGAAATACCTGGTGGTTGTAATATATTTGAGAGCCCTAGTAGAAGGAAATGCATGAGAAATTTTATTAAAGTCGTCGTGCCTAAAAACTATCCCAGTTTTCTTCTTGCAAGAAAAACCAGGCAAGCCGTCCTTTTCAAACGATCACGCATTAATTTGATCGCTGCAATTTTGGATGAAAACATCTTTTCTAAGCCTGACCCAAAAATTGGTGAGCCTAATGTCTCAAGAGAAGACTCATCAGCTTTCGGCCAGGTATTAGCAATAATGCTGATATCTCATAACTGCAGATAACTTCACATTTTCTTTTTATTTAATCACAATTCAGACATCATCATCATCATCATCAAACTTTATAGAACATTATTACCTTTCGGTGTGAGGTCTTTATGACGCAACCCCCGAATGGTGAACTATCGTCCTCCATGCCCTTCTATCGCCTGCCAAGGAGATGGTTTGTTCGCCCAGAGGAAGTCCCCTAACTTCTAAATCTGATCTAATATAATCCAACCACCTTCTACTTGGTCTACCCCTTGGCCTAACACCCGGGACCTGTGCATCCAAGATCCTTTTGGGTAGCCTGTTATTGCCCATTCTTTGAACGTGCCCGAACCAGCGCAGCCCTCGCCGCCTCTTCCACTGATGAAATCCCTAAATTTTCCCTAATGTCGTCGTTTCTGATATGATTATCCCACTGCTCCCTCCTATTAACCTTCGCTATATTCCTAAGAACCCTCATATCAGAAACTTCCCCAACTCTCACTACCATACAGAATCGCCGACCGGAATATTGACCTGTGAATAGCTAACTTTGTTTCGCTACTTAATTCCCTTTTGTTGGACACGTGCGACCTCAACTGACTGGCCACCGCGTTTCCCATTTTCCTTCTTCCCTCAAATTCCCTAACTAACTTGCCATCCTCTGAAAAAATGGTTCCTAAGTACCTGAATTCAGAAACCGGCTCCAGCTCCTCCCCATTTAAATTGCAAGCTATCCCCTTCCTAGATTTGCCAACATGCGTAACCTTAGTTTTCCCTACACTTATCCTCATCCCATACTCCTCACATGCAGCATTCAGGCAGTCGATCCCACCCTGTAAATCCGTGGTATTATCTGCCAACAGAATCAAGTCATCCGTGTAGGCCAGGATTTTCATTATTACCTCACCCACCTCGACATTTCCCTGCAAGTTTGCCCGCTTGATGAAAATTATGAACAGAAGCGGGGAAAGACAACAACCCTGACGAACGCGCTCCTTAACCTCGAAAGACTCGCTAATTTCGCCATCTATTCTTACCGCGGCCCTGCTTCCTGAGTAAATACTCTTAATGGCACGCAGTAAACCCCCATTGATACCCTACTCGCTAAGAACCCCGAACAGCTTCTGCCTTGGTACCCGGTCGAATGCCTTCTCCAAGTCGATGAAGTATAAGTATAAGTCCCTGTTCTTTTCACAAAGCTTTTCGATAGTCTGTCTGAGGCAGAAAATCTGATCCTGACACCCTCTCAGAGGCCTGAAACCACCTTGAATCTCATCCAGTACACCCTCCACTATGTTCCTAACCCGGTCAACAGGTACACTCGCGTATACCTTACCCACCACGCTCAAGAGCGATATCCCCCTGTAGTTACTGCAAACCTTACGGTTGCCCTTCTTATAAATTGGAGCGATAACACCGAAGCTCCAGTCAAAAGGTACTATAGAAGACTTCATGGCCAAATTGAAAATCCTACAAAGCCATTTGATCCTGGTCCGCTGTACTTAATAAATTCCGTCCTAATTTCATCCACCCCTGCGGATTTTCCTGCCCTTAACCTGCCGACCTTTCGGGACACCTCATACAGTGTAATTTCTTCCTCCACCCCCGAGCCAGGACCTGCCTCCCTATCATTTTCTTCTACCTGATTGACAGATGTAAATAAATCCTGAAAGTAATCCCGCCAAGTCTTCAAGACTTCACCCTTATCAGTAATTAACCCGTCATCCTTATCTAAAATACTACTACATCCCTCCTTCACGCCACCGCGCCTAATGTCCTTGATCATCGACCAAAATTTCTTACCCCTGCCTTGACCTGCCTTTTCCAATTCCTCCCCAAACTTCTTCCCTTCCCGGTCCTTTACTTCCCTGACTAGATCCTTAACCAGTTGCCTACAAGCCTTATAAGCCTCCCACTTTCCCTCCGTCCTGTCCTGTAACCAGATCAAGTGCAGTTTCCTTTTCTCGAATACAGCATCTCTGATATCGGCACAATTCAGACAATTCACAAAAATCTAACACTATCCTAATATCTTCTAACCGCTGAAAGCATATTACCCACAGCACCATCATCTATATACAAACCATTTAGCCTAGACGAAAGAGAATGCGTCATTCTCATAATAAAAATACAGAAACCAGGAGGACCCTGTTGAAACACTCTCTTCGAAAGCAAAGGCCTGTTGAAGCGAAGATCTACGTACAGCATGAACCAAAACTTTTGCCCCTTCTTGAACACTAAACGCGAACTGAACAGGCTTTAACTTCTCAATATGCTGTCCCTAACGTTGTAACAGGAAATTTTACCTGTCATGCGTCTCCAAACAATACCAACTGCTATCAGCCTCATTACCTGTCAACACTGATCAAGTCAACAAGCGTTTTGTTATTGTGTTTGAAATTAATTTATACGTTTTCGTAGTGAGAATTGACGAATGAAGTATTTTTTGACTAAATATCCTTTATGAAGTGTTAAGGTCGCGAACGAAGTTGGAGTTCTTATCACATCGCTAATTGATCCAACGATTTCGCAATATTTGTGGGTGACCTTTCACCATAACCTAACAATGAATGCATGCAGTTAACACAAATGATGATTGACAGATTGAACTGCCAGACCAAAGCATGTAAAATGTTTTAGAGAACGCATTTTTGGCTGGTACACCATCAAACATAGTTTTTGGGACAACGCGAGACATTGTACTTTGCCTTCCTGCCTGATAATACTCCCTACTCAGGTCGTAGAACTGAGGCTTGCTCGCGGACACGGTTGGCTCGTCATTAGTATGGGCAGGCTAGTCTGCAAGCGAGATCGCTCAGGGCTGCAGGGAAGGCGTCGTTGCGGTGTGGCGTGACAGTTGCGCACCTATCTGGCTTCATGGTTTAACAGTTCTGCTAGTTGAAGTGGTTGAGGCTGTAACGTGACGATCTGCGACGTCCCTTTCCATGAGAAAAGAATTCGAATTCAAATAAATATTTATACCGGAAATAAAATAAACATCGAACTTACGGATGCTATTTAATACGCTTAAATACATTTGCTGCGACATCTAACCGTCGAATACATATTTATAAATAGTTGCACCGGAATTACGCCAACCCTAGTTAACCAAGTTTGAACTTAACGATATTTTTTGGGCGCAATTTCCAGCTTGTATAACATATCAGATAGAGAAGTCGTTTTTTTGTATAAGATTCACTCGGGTTGCAACAGTTCAACCATCAACATTTATTATTTTACATCCAAAAATCAAATTTAAATTCTATCGCTTCGAGTAGTTGATTGCTCTCGAACGCGTATTGTATAAAGTCAAATATCGAATAAAATTATAACGAAGTATTGTACGAGCGTTTGAAATCATATCAAAAGGAGATAAGAAGGCGGAATTACATTGATTGGATTGGTATTAAACATTGGAATACTTAAGACGAAGTCACCGTTTCCACCTGTGGTCTGCACTGGAAAGATTTAGTTGAGAAAGCATTGAGAGAATCGAATCATCATCCCTGGTAGAAAGTAGTGAGTACGGTGAATTGATGATCGCAGATAAAATTTTATATTCCATTGTGAAAACGTATTAATATTGTGAAGTTAAAGTAAGTTCGAAAGGCCTATTTATCGGGGCTTGGGCTCCAATCGAATACATACGGGCTTTTGCGTTCATATTTTATTATTATCCTTAACAAGTATGATGTTCCTTAGTTCCTCCGTCGAGCCAAGAGGATAGGAACATTGTAAGGCCGTGAAACTGAATTGGGTGGTGATAGAGTCGAATTTTTAATGATTTCAGAATTCATGATGACGGTTTCACGACTGAAGCATTGTTGTGCCTAGCTGTCGTCACACTCAGCGGCTATGTCACAACTATGATACTAGGTAGCCTCGTGTTACCCGCCGGTTTACACACCAACCCGGTGCCTTGGATGCCGGCTTTGCCTTGGATGTGGCTCGATAGTTACATTGGGACTATTCCAATGAGCGAAAGCTTTTGGCGCTACAAGGCGACCGAGGTCGACGGTGGAGCAGTGTTGGCAGGCCATAGAGCAGGGATGACACGTGGCTCGACTCTGCCTTGGTCGATACCCAAACAGGAAAGTCTAACGGTTTTATAAACGTATGGCGCAACACCTGGCTTGGATTCAACGGATTGCCGGCTCTTGACCGGGTTTGCAATGTGGATATTTGTGTTTGTGAGTGGAGAGGTCCGAAAGGGGCTTCAAGATTTTAATGATGACTGGGTAGTACAAAGAGCCCGTAAGAGGCCTGTGTGCATCGATCAGAAATGGTCGGCCCTAAGCTGATAAAATCTAGCCTCATCCACATCATCCTCAACTTTCAACCGCAGTCAATGAAGCTCTGAAGCTTAGATACATCTACGATAATATATTTTTGGCCAGCATATGCGGTTTATTGTCCAATACTTCCACAAATACCACACCCAAGGTGCATACTTTTTTCTTATATAGAATAGTATAGGTTGCGTTCAATGAATCGGCGCAATTAAATTTTCAAAATTTCAATTCCTCTGTCGATCGCTTAATCGCTTCAAATTTTAAATTCTTCTATCTTAATCGATGCTACATAAATTGAATTCGATTGAAAATTAAAAATTAATAATAAATTGTAGCGTTAACATACAGAAATTATTGTGAAAATATGAACGCATCTTGCAACAGAAAAAGTGACTGGGTAGAAACGTCAAAATGTAAATCCCAGTAACAATAAAATAAAATGAATTTTCGTTAAAGTTTTTACTTTTATCATGCCCGCAGCGGTAGCGGAGGGCGTGACGCAGTCCCCACACCCAAAAAAAAAACGTCCACAAACCCAAAAAACTCCATACAAAAACCTTTGGGACAAGGAGCCATATATAGGCGAACTTCTGAGTTTTTTCCCCTGGCCCCCCTTCCACTCCAAATTAATCTTAAACAAAACTACGTCGCAGTAGCTTTCAAACAAGCCCTCACTAATCAAAATCGGTTGAAAATTGGCTGAGATATCGAGGTTTGAAAATGACACTTTTCTATGGAGAAATAATTTTTCTGTTGTTCTCATCATTATGGAAACTTTTTTTCTGATCTGTCGGTTTCTATCTATCAAAATGTCTATCTATCTATCTATTAATAATTTTCGATCTCGAGAACTGGACAGCCGATCTTTCTGAAATTTTCAGGGAACGTCAGTCTCGGTCTAGGTAATGCTCGGAGTTTTCGAATTTTAGCTCTGGAGTGACAATAGCTAGAGAGTTGGTTTCTTCGGGAAAGTTATAGAGTTTGATCAGGAGAATTTTTTGGGATTTTCAGAAATCTGCCAAAGTGACGCCATCTTGGAAACCTTTATATTAATTTTGTAGCTAATTTAATTTTTCTTTTTCAAACTCAATGAAACTTTTCGCTAATTTTCTCAAAGTTTTTCTTCCTTATGACACATGATTTAAAGTGGAATGAAAAGACTTATTTGCTTGTTGCTGTAAATATCTCACATCAACCTACACTTTAGATTCTACAGTGAGTTCATATTATTCAGACAGATATATGAGAGAGTCATTCTATTGTTAAAGCTGCGAGCATATTTACCACGTGATGTTCGCACATTCACAACATTGTCATCGTCACAAAACTCTCGTATATTTTTTTGTGCAGCTTGCCACTCATTTCAAAATTAATTTCTCACTCTGCTTGATTCGGACCCTCAAGCGGTTACTGTGTTTACGAATCTCTACATAATGTCATTCATTTTAAGGTTCACAAAATGAAAATGTTTTATCAAAAACGAAGAAAAGATAATTATACAAAAGCATTCATTTATTCCTGTTTCAGTTGCTATGTCTAACCATCGCATGATCTATGGTCAGTGATCCATCTGTACGCGATATATTGTAGAAACTTTAATGAATATTTTATCATTGATGTGCTCTACTGAATTCGACGAACATTTCAACTTCAAATAAATTATTATATGTGTTTTTTAATGACTTCGAAAAGTATAAGTTTTACATACAGCAGTCGGCGTGTATTGAGTTTGTTGCACCTTTTTCTGGAATTAAATTTAAATATCATAACCCCGTAACGCACTCGGCACTCGTTGTATCAGACTGGCACATGGCACACGGCAAATTATGAAAATAAATTCAAGTTAGTTACGAACTATTAGCCATTCATTAAATTAATTGCATCCATAGAGATTATTATTTTGCACGGTAAGCTAAACAATGAAATGGTCCTCATATCTTCATCAAATATAAAGTCTTTTGTATAAACTGGTCCAGTGATACATCTGCCTAATAATAATTGATTCTCTGGCAACGTTTCTCAATTCAGCATTTTTCTCCAAGCAACGATACTGTTGTTTACACCTGTCGTTGAATAAAAATTGTTTTCAATAACAAACGTACAATTGATAGCGCATTTAAAAAAAAAAAGCGAACAATGGTTTTACAAGAGGAACCTGCCGTAATTTGACCCGTACGAAGTGCTAAGTAGCCTCATTTATGTTCATTGTGGGCTTAGAACAACATGGTCTTAGTTTATATCTTTTGTTTTGGAGCATCTTACAAATGTACATGAAACTATCATGTCCCCACGGTGCGGTGGTAGTAAAAGGCCATGACGTAGATCTCATCGCCAAAAATTTTACAAGAATTTTTCTTTTCGTAGTTTGCAACATCGTAAATTTTTTTTTTATTCTGAGTTTAGTGCTCTATCACCCATAAACAACGCTGGGTGTGATTCATGAAAATACGATTTGTTCCATCTTTCAGTGCATAGCCAAGGTACACACAAATCTGCTTCTAGATTTCATTTAATTTAAATTATTCCTTTAACGATTATGTACTGAGCTCACAACTTCATCTAATGAAATTACTCCTTTTACAATAACCGATTTCATTGATGTTATGTGGTTCACTGATCGAGCAAACATATTCATAATTACCTCACTAACCTTAAGATTTCCCTGCGAACTGGCTTACCGTAAATGTCTCTAGCTTTGACCGGAAGGATAACTTTGACCACTTTTTCATAAACGATGTTGAAAGTCAAAACATTTTTTTTAGGCTTCGCCATTGCAATCAAAAATTTTTTCTTAGATTATACACAATAGTAACTGTTGAAAAGTTTTTCGTAGCTTCGTTTCTATCTTTCGGTGACAGAAAACGAAGGCACGACGTTTAAGACTGACTTTTTAGATTTTTTCTACAAGCGCTGAAATATGTATTGCAAACAGTCCTCAGAGCTATATGTCTTAATTATTTTCATGCGTTTGGCATGATACTGCCCGGAGTGATAGCGGATGGCGTGACAGTCCCCGCACCCCAAAAAAGAAGTCCTCAAACTCAAAAAAACCCCAGCAAAAACCTTTGGAACAAGGCACGATGTACAGGGGAACTTTTGAAATTTTCCGCCTGACCTCCTCCCCCTCCAAATTTCCAGACTCAACAAAATCGGTTGGAAATTTTTTTTCGTCGGAAATTTTTTTCGACGAAAATATTTTTTCGCCGGATTTTTTTTTTTGCCAGAACT
>CM055403.1:67520630-67534298 GCA_029228625.1 Pseudolycoriella hygida
TCATCCCATACTCCTTACATGCAGCATTTAGGCAGTCAATCCCACCCTGCAACTCCGTGGTACTATCTGCCAACAGAATCAAGTCATCCGCGTAGGCCAGGATTTTCATTATTACCTCACCCACCTCGACATTTCCCTGCAAGTTTGCCTGCTTGATGATTTTGTCCATGAAAATTATGAACAGAAGAGGAGAGAGACAACAACCCTGACGAACGCCCTCTTTAACCTCGAAAGACTCGCTAATTTCGCCATCTATTCTCACCGCGGCCCTGCTTTCTGAGTAAATACTCTTAATGGCACGCAGTAAACCCCCATTGATACCGTACTCGCTAAGAATCTTTTCGATAGTCTGTCTGAGGCAGAAAATCTGATCCTGACATCCCCTCAACAAGTACGCCCGTGTACACCTTACCTACCACGCTTCCTTTTAGTCTGACAGAGTTTACCAACCGACAGATGGGTACCCAAAAAGTAGTGGTCAGAACCGAAAGTGAAACCCCTGAAAACACGTGTGTCCCTGACTACCTGTCTCCTGTCCTGCTCTATAATCATGTAATCAATAATGGATTTGTGACCCAAACCCTCATTGACGTACGTATACCGATGGATCTACTTGTGCCTATAGAAAGAGTTGGTTATTGCTAACCCATTGAAATCACAAAAATCCAACAACCGTTTACCATTTGAATTCAGTGTTTCTTCCCCAAATCTACCCACTACCTTCCCATACCCTGAGTTGCTTTTAAAGTTTCCTATTCTTGCATTGAAATCCCCCAGCAAAATCAATGATTCATTTCCCTTTTTGCTAACTACGTCCCCTAGTTGCTCGTAAAAAGTGTCCAAGCCAGTAGCATCACTACCATTGCAAGGGCTATATACGCTAACCAAGCGATAAATTCCCCCCGCTAACTTTACAGAGACCCACATCAGCCTTTCATTTACGAAACGAACATTTAGGACAAATTTGATCAATTCCTTCCTGATAGCGATTCCAACCCCCCAGTTTGCCCTACCAGACTGAACTCCGGACAAAAACACCTTATACCCGCCCACGTGTTCTTCCGTCTGTCCCTTCGTCCTAACGTCACTCAACGCCAATATGCCTATACCGTAGCCCTTAGCCAGATCAACTAATTCCTCTCTGCGATCCCGAAAACCCCCATTAACGTTTAGACTTCCAATAAACAAACCATCAACAATTTTGCATTGCCTGATCGTCAACGATGGGGTACCTAGCAAGTCGAGCGTTGGTCGTAAGTACTCCGTATCCAACACCCGTCCGAGGCTGTGTTGAATTGTTTTTACCGAGAATGAATACAGTGGGACGGCCTGGTAAGCCGAACCGCACCGGAAGTACAAGTTTTAATGGGTACCAAGAACGACCGTCTGGAATGCAATGTGCTCGCTTGTTTATATTTATAGTGTCATTGATTGTCGATAGTGTCATTGGCTAAAAAAAATATTTTTCACAATTGAGCATGCTCAACAGTCTCAAAAGCCTCAATAAAATTGTAGAAAATATTTTTGTCGAAAATGAGTACACTCAACAGTCTCATATCCTTTCGTAACAACGGTTCAAAATAAGACTACAAATACACAAGCAAAGTTAAGCATCGTTCGGCGCGGTTAGTACTTGGATGGGTGACCAGAAAAAGTAAGTAAAAATAATAGTCTCAAAATGAGTATACTCGACAGTCTCAAATAGTCTAAAAAAACAGTATACTAAACAGTCTCAAAATGAGTATACTTAACAGTCTCGAATAGTCTCAAAATGAGCATACTCAAGTCTTTTTTTTTTTTTATAAGGGTGAGGAAATCTTCATAGACACCCGGTCTTTCTGAACCAAGGTAGTGTTGGATTCCATTCTTCAATGACCTACCAACTAAAACCTCCTTCCTTAGTCTTCGTGCTCTCTTCTCCCCGGAACCGCCTCACAGCATTACTTCGGGGCGGAGCTGTGCTTTCGCACCTACTCTCTTAGATCAACTGCCAGTCTTCTTTGATCGTCTCTCCATGCAATTTGCAGCTTCGTCATTATTTTCGCAACTACATTATTCGCCACTATCCACACCTCCTCATCGCGGCACATCTCCGATATTATGTTTTCGGCACTTACATCTGGCCTACTCACAGTCAACAGCTCTCCTCGTTCTTGTTCGAAGCGGGGGCAGACGAATAACACGTACTCCGCAGTCTCTTCCTGCCTATCGCATGTCGTCCAGAAAGGTGACTCCGTGAATCCAAACCTGTGCAGGTACTTCCTGAAGCATCCGTGACCAGACAGAAACTGTGTCAGGTGGAAATTAACCTCTCCATGTTTTCTCTGGACCCATGTCGTTATTTTTGGTATGAGTCTATGGGTCCACCTTCCCTTGTCCGAGGCGTCCCACTCTTGCTGCCACTGTCTCAGTGATTCGGCTCTTAATTTCGTCCTAACTGTTTTGGTAGTTTGACCCTCCATTCTCTTCTTTCTATGACATTCACTGTCTTCTGTCAGCGTTATGCATATGGGCATCGTCCCGGCTATAACACATACCGCTTCTAAGGATATTGTTCGATATGCGCTTGCTACTCTTATGCTTGTCAGCCTCTGGGCTCTATTAAGCCTTCTCCGATTCTTCTTCGTATCTAGCGCCTGTATCCACGCTGGTGCTCCGTAGCGCAATATCGATAGGGTGACACTTGCAAGGAGCCTCCTTTTGCTGCTGCGCGGTCCAAAGACGTTTGGCATTATTCTGGCCAATGCTGCGGTGGCTTTCATTACCTTTTCGCACGTGTAGTCCACATGGCTATTAAAATTTCTGCGGTCGTCCAGCACAACTCCAAGGTATTTTAATTGGCGAGTGGATGTTATTTCTTCCCCGTCAATGTTCAAAATGATTCGTTCGGTTTTTCTGCAGTTACTTACTAGCATGATCTCAGTTTTTTGGTGGGCCAGCCTCAGCCCCGCCGTTGTCATCCAGTTTTCGACAGTTTCTAGCGTCTCCATCGTAACCACCTCTACCTCCATCTTCGACGTTCCGGATACCGTGAGGATCAAGTCGTCGGCAAAAGCAATCGTCTTAGCACATCTTGGCAGTTTCAGCCTCAGCGCTGTGTCATACATAACATTCCACAGCGTTGGTCCTAATATGGATCCCTGTGGTACTCCAGCTGTGATGTCGACAGTCTTTTTCCCTTCATTAGTATCGTACGTTAGTACTCGTCGCTCGAAATAGCTTTTCAGTATCCTACAGAGGTAATCGGGGACTCTCATGACATGTAGCGCCTTGGCTATCTCTATCCAGCTTGCGCTATTAAAGGCATTTCTAACGTCTATCGTCGTTATAGCACAGAAGCGGTTACCCCGTATTTTTTGCTTCCGCGCCTTGTCGGTGGTCTCTATGACTTTTTTAATGGCCTCAATCGCCGATCTCCCTTTTCGAAATCCGAATTGTTCGTCCGACAGTCCGTGCTCGCCCTCCGTGTGTTTTCTTAGTCTATTCAGGATCGCGGTTTCCAGTATTTTTCCCAACCCGTCCAACAAGCATATAGGTCTATATGATGATGGCTTGTCTGGCGGTTTCCCTGGTTTTGGTATTAAGACCAGCTTCTGTTTCTTCCATATTTGAGGAAAATATCCGTCGTCGAGGCACTTCTGCATTGTCAATCTGAGCATGTTAGGCTTTGCGCATGCTGCTGTCTTCAGAGCTATATTGGGGATTCCATCTGGTCCTGGCGCTTTGTTATTTTTTGGCTTTTGTGCAGCCATCTGGATCTCTTCTACAGTGATCGACCGTTCAAGTCTGTCTTCCGCTTCATCGTCATAAGGAGTTTGCGGCCATGTGATCTGTTCGTGCTGTGGGAAGAGCTCTCTCACTATGACACCTAGCCTATGCGGACACTTTTCTTTTGGCCCCAATGTACCTTTAATCATCGTCATTACTGTTCTGAACACTTTGCCCCACGGGTTCGTGTCTGCCTCTTGGCACAGTTTCTTCCAACAATCCCTCTTACTCGCCCGGATTGCTCGCTTCAGTGCTAGTTTTGCATTACGATGTTCTTCGGACCTCTCTATTCTAACATTCTCGTTTCTGGCCCTTTGCATCCTCCTTCTTGTCTTAAAACAAGTTGTTCGCAAAAGTCTTATTTCGTCGTTCCACCAAAACGCCGGTTTTCGCCCATTCCTCGGTTCCATCCTTCTTGGCATCGCGTCTCATGCATTCACCATTTCTTTTGTCAATTCTTCTGCAGATTTCTCTCAACAGTCTCAAATAGTCTCAAAGTAGCATACTCTACAGTCTTAAATAGTCCAAAATGACTAAAATCAACAGTCTCAAATAGTCTCAAAATGAGCATACTCATCAGTCTCAACAGTCTCAAACACCAGAAAAATGTCTATTAATTGAGGCAAAAATGATGATGACGGTCTCAAAACAGTCTAAAACGTTCGAAAATACAGTACTCAGTGCCATACACAAAAACAGTCTCAATTTCAGTCTCAAATCGCATGGTTTTTTTTACTCGGGTCTCTAAGACAAATGTCCCAAAGGACGAATTTCAGAATCACGTACAGCAAGGTCATTTCGCTCCTTCAAAAACACGTTAACGAAATTCACTTGCGCACCACGGAAAACTGATAGCTAGAAAAATCCATCCCGGATATTGTCTTTCTGAGATCCATTCCTTCAGCAGAGTTTTAAACCTAAAGGTTGTGGCCTCTTACATTGTAGACGTAGACATTTATAGCGTTGTATAGTTGGCTAGCTGCGATAGTTATTGCCGTACTACCTTTTTTTGTCATGTGCCTCTTTGTAGATAAATGTGGCCTTAGTACGCTCAAAGATAATCGCATTATGCGAACTTCTCATCAGAGCGTTATGTACAAAGCAACCGACGGAAAACCGATATGACCCAGGGACATACCTGGACAATGATTTTGAAATAGATCAGCTGTTGAATGAGTATGCCTCAGTTTACATACATGCTTTAAGCAACGCCTTAGATCTGATGCATTTACACACCCACAAACCCCAGTTGTGTAGCTCAGGTGGAAATGTCCAAGAGCATTGAATATGGGCGATTCAATTGGTAGGTTGCGAGGGAACCATGTGTTCTTGTTATACCGTGCACATACGAGATTTGTGTTGTATGAGGCTAATTCCATCGGTAACCCATACGTTGTCGCTACCATGTCACCTGGGGAACGAATGTGTTTTGTCTCATATTAATATAAATCACAGTGAAAGAATGAAATAGATGAAATTCGTTACCCAGGTGACGGTACCGATGGAATTAGACATGAAGAAAATTCCTCTATAGGTTCAATGTACAACTCCTTCATGCGAGAGAAGTCCAACCTTTGTATTCTTAGCCAGAAGACGGTACCCTCAAAACACATTTTCCAACATTTCAATAGAATGGCCCATATACGCATTAAGATACTCTTTGGTAGCCTATGTTCAAGTTTGCACAGAACCCCGCTAAGTGAAGCTAGTTTCTTGCACAGCATAGAGATGTGCGGCCTCAGGAAAGACCGTCATCTATAGTAACTCCTAGATGTTCAACGGTGCCAGGAATTGTTCTGACCTAAAACAGACCCAAGTGAAATAACTGATGAAATTATAAAGAATCGGGCAGCCATTTGAAATGATTTAAATTGAATAAAATCAACTTAGCCGTTGCCTATTTATCGGCCTATAAATAGAGTCAAAATGTATGAATAAAGAGCATTCAGAACGAGGAGTTCACGGGGACAACATCCCCAAGCGAATCGTTTTCTTTGTAGAAAAGTGTTCTACAATCAGCGCTTGCGAGCTGGGGTGCATAACCCACTGGTTGTTTAACACTTAGTAGTACGTGTAGAAGTTGGAAAATATGTTGCGCTTGCGGGCTGGGGTGAATACCCACTAGTAGTTGAACATGAAAGTAGAGATAGAAAGTAGAAGTTGTAACAAACGGTTTAAAGGTTAGAGCCTTTATTTTCTGTCCATCTAGCATAACCTTACTTATGCTCACGTCTTTCATCAACCTATTCCGAAAATTAGGCAAATTGGGTGCTCTAAGGAGTCTACATTAGGCAAATTGGGCGCCTTAAAAAGAAATTTTATCGATAAAGTAAGCATTCGCTGAGTGGACATCAATTTTGTGTGCACTCACCCAGGATACGCCGCGTGGAGGCTGCTTACTTGTAGCTCATTGGCCCTGAAAAGGACCTTTTCTTCGTACTGAGATGGGGACCCCTCGGTTCGTCACTACCGAAGTATTTACCGACTCCAAACCCCTCTCAGTACCATTACATCGAAGCAGTAGTAGTAGTAGTAGTAGTTTTATTGGCATCATATGTATAAGGCCTTACAGCCTTTTAAGTCACATATAATAAACGATAATGACAACGCATGAATAAATAATATACCTAGTAGTATTGAGAAAATCATCGAATTAGCCAGTTTGCGATAAAAAATGTAATAGGAGTCACAATCGTATCTCAGTCACCAGAATCGCGATCAAATCAAAATCAAAAATAAAGAAAAACGGTAGTCATCCATCGATGTGGTCACTGAGTTGAATGATTGGATGTATAGTCAAAGAAAACAGCTGATAGCCGGTAATGCATCCATTGGGGTCATTTTAGTGTTAAGCCGGCCATAAAATCGTTTTTGTAAGACGATCAGGGAAGCTTGGCCCCAACGATGAGTAGCGAAGGTGAAATTTAGCCGTAATAATATTTGCAGTTTGTTGAGAATACTTTTGTCGAAAACAATTTTGCGCATCGTTCCAGCGAACAGCATTAAGACTGCAATGTCTCGGTTACGTAAGAGCAGGTTACATATTGTGACGGTTGCCGACTCAGTAAAGCATTCATGAGCCATAAATTCCCATAAATTCGAACGTTGAATAGCAATGTAAAGAAGCCACATCGTTGAAAGGTTGACATTCACACTTTATACGACATTCCAATTGCATTCGTCAACAATAAGTGATTTTGAAAATGGCGTCTCAAGCGTACAAAATAATTATAACAGTTAGTCACCGACACACAATGCAGGAACCCAAAACAGGCATCGTCATTTAATTAGTGAGCAAAAAACTTCACAAGCAAGCAGCTACATTGACTAACATATGAATTCAGTTAAAGCAGCAACATTTTTCAGTAAAAAAAACGGAACCATTGTCATCGACGGTCCAAAAGAACAAACAACAATACAACAGTGAGCATGAAGCGAAAACACGTCCGTCTCGTGTGAGAGCTAAAACTGAACTGTATACAAGCAAGTATACTTTGTTGCTTATTTGTCATAGATCTTTTGCAACTCTTCTTGCAATGCCCAGAATTTGTTTTCGTTATTGCTCGTTACGACTTTTCCGCTACCATCGTAAAGTGAACCAGCCAACTGACAGAATTCAGTAAACAGATGCTGGTTCTTTGTTCTGCAAGCTCGCAAAAATAAATATCTGCTAAGCTTGCCCGCCAGAAAATCGCTTTGGCGGTTATGCGTACCAACTACTTCTTTAGCGTGGCGCCAAGATCCTTCTATGCTGTTAGTGTGTGCGCTTGTTTCAGGATCTTTGTATGTAATTGAATGGTTAACTGTCAGATGTTGAAATCCTTCGTCGGCCAGACAATTGTAAGCACGTCAGCAATCGGAAATAATGGTTGTGCCGGGTAAAATGGGTAAAATAAAGTGTTTTATTATGCAAAGAAGAACATCTTTACCACGGTTGTCCACTGGTATCATGAATGCCAAGCCACTTTCTCGTTCCATATCACCGAACACCTATTTACCCTCGACACGATGTCCTCTGTTGTACTTCCTTTTGCCGAATTTGGACTCATCAATCTCAACGGTTTTTCCGAGCGACAACGAAAACAAATTCTGGGCTTTGCAGGAAGAGTTGCAAAAGATCTGTGACAAATAAGCAACAAATTATACTTACTTCGATGTAATGGTACTGAGAGGGGTTTGGAGTCGGTAAATACTTGGGTAGTGACGAACCGAGGGGTCCCCATCTCAGTACGAAGAAAAGGCCCTTTTCAGGGCCAATGGGTTATAAGTAAGCAGCCTCCACGCGGCGTATCCTGGGTGAGTGCACACAAAATTGATGTCCACTCAGCGAATGCTTACTTCTTTTTAAAGCGCCCAATTTGCCTAATGTAGACTCTTCAGAGCGCCCAATTTGCCTAATGTAGACTCTTTAAAGCGCCCAATATGTTTTCATGGTAATTTCCATTCTTTCTCAACTCTTCCAACACCATTTCACCACTCATCCAGCCCTATTCAGCCTTACTTCGCCCTACCCAGCACTTCCCGACAATTCCTAGTACCAAAAAAGTTAAAAAAAAGAAAAAAATTTTTTTTTTGTTTTCCCTTCCCTCTCTCCAGAGAGGTGACCGCCGCCAAATGACTACTGATTATTGGTGGTGGGGTGGTCCCCAATCATTACCACTACCTACCACCCCCTCCCACACCTGACCAGAAATCTTAAGTTTTTCCCCAAAGTGTTGGTAAATTACGTAAAATTTTCATTTTTGCTTCAGCTGATAGTTACGTGAATCCAGTTTATATACAGGCGCGCCGACTTCCACGGTTAGCTGGGGCCAATGCCCCCCACGGACGATTTCGTGGGGGGCTGTGCCCCCTACGAGAAATAGACCGAAAATTAATTTCCTATTAAATCAAAGTGAATTTCTAGACAAAACACTGAAAATTTCGCCTGCGGCGCAATTCAATGACAGTACATTTCAACTAGGTCTACTGTCACACATATTCCCATGAAATCATAGTGAATTTCTTGAAGAAAAAACACTGAAAATTTCGCGTGTGACTACATTTTGATTTCCTATGTTCCTATGAAATCATTGTGAATTTCTAGAAAAAAAAAATCAGAATTGTGCTTGCGGCAAATGTTAGAATATAATAGAATAAGTAGGTGGAAAATATGATTTTCTGCACCTAAGCCTCAGATGGGCACGTTGTGCTTACCCGCAATGATTGAGATTCTTTCTGTTCAGTTAATAAATTTCAAAATAAATATAGGAGCTATGCTCCAGGTCGATGAGTAATTCAATGTGAAGGAGCTTCAATGCTGCAATCTCGCTTTAACATAAGGGGCCATCCATAAAGTACGCACGCTAAAAATCGATTTTTTAGACCCCCTCCCCCTCGCACGCTTTTGTGGACCCCCCCTCCCCCCACCGCACAATTCCGCACGTTTTTTAAAAACCCCCCTCCCCCCATGGTGGTGTGTACTTTATGGATGGCCCCTAAGCCGGGCAGTGGCATAGGAATTGTTCAGTACTCTCTATATCCCCCCACCCCACTTGTCGCAGTCTGGGTCATCCGAAATACCTATCGTACGGAGGTGCTTGTTCTGACTGTCTGAACAAATATAGCTGGGTGACGAGTCTTCGTAAGAATCTTCGCTGAAATAACATTCGTCGACAACATTCAACATGCATGTTACTTAGGATACATTTTGATTGTCTCACACTAGATTTTGCTTAAAATTTTGTTTGCCCCCCACGAGTCAAATCAAAGTCGGCGCCTCTGTTTATATATATTATTATGTCATTGAATAAGATGAAGAGATTATTATTAGTTCAATATGAATTTTTATTTGAAAAATGATTGGAGAGCATCAAACCTACCAAATTTACCCCTTCTTGCTTTTTTAACACCAATATAGTCTATTTCTCATCATTGCTTTCTCTTATGTGTAGTGTATAGTGTATCTACAGCGCCATCCAAACGTTTAGAGCGACATCGGCTTCTGTCAAAGTATACGAAATTTCATAATAAAGTGCATACGCTGACAAGGAATGAAACTGTGCACACTTTGACGCCGACGCCGCACTAAAAGCGCTTCGATGGTGTTGATATTGAAATTAACAAATTACATCAACTGAGATTGAGGCAACTTAGTTTCGTCCGGTTATATCTAATGAGTGATTTAAAATACGGTCTTTTCTATCAACGATTCAATCCAATAGCAACATGCATGACATAAAATGCTTGAATTTTCCGAGGATAAATTTAGAACATTTAGCCGAAATTAAATAAAAAAAAATTTTCTCATCGCCGTCAGCATGAAAACCTCTCAAACACAAATTCAGTGAGCAATTTTTCATATTACGTGATACAATCACTGCGGCGTTAAAAACAACGAAAAATCAGTTTACCGTGCGAATATTTTTTTTAGCTACTTCTCTGTTTGTTTTTAATTTTCGTGTCAACTTGCCGAAATTATTATGAAAATTAAATGAAAAATTGTATTTACTACATAAAGCTAATAAATATTGTGGTTTTATTTTTAATTTTTTGCTGAAAGGGCTTTGTAAACTTACACAGAAAAAAAATGCAAAAAGGTGGTTGGATAATTGGCAAGAACGACGAAGGTATGATAGTGCAACCTCATTGTGTACACCGTAACATATCAAAATAGTTATAAAAAATTATTAAGTTTTTGTAAAGGTTTTTGTGTTTAATGTAAACTTCCCATGCTGACACGCAAGACTTTGTTCCACATTTCGGTTGATAATACAACCTGCCACATTTATAAAAATAGAATTTAGATAAAACGATTGCGCTCTAAAGTTCTATGACGGTTTTAAATAAAACGCTAAACATGCGCAAATCGAACGGGAAACTTATGGAAAAACGAATTGTGCAAGGTTTACATGTTAATGAGATCTTCATAACAATTAAGTTCTTGTTGTATGTACGTCTTGTGGGCAAAATCAGATGTTTATGTACGCAAGGACGTAAACGGTTCGGCGTGGCGGTCGTCGTATGTTTACATTTCTATTTCAATTGCTGTTTTGACATTGCCCGCCACATAACTATGTAAATCTATTGCCTTATTGTGAAAAACACGTAACATTCATGAGAAATAGCATAAAAAAATTGTGTTTTTCGTCATAAAGTAAAATCAAGAGGTTAGCATGGACTGGGGAAATGATCGAGTGTGTTTTCGAGATTGGTATTACCGGTGTTTTCCGGATATAATGCATTTTATAAACAATTCATAGGCAATTTTTCGATAAAACGGTGTCCCACTCAATTTAAATTCCTTTTGTTTCAATTGTGACAATTCGAGTATCAATTTCCCTGTCATTTTACCTCCTGTTGTTCTAATCGACCCTATTGCTCATACTAATTGATCAAACTTTTATTCTAATAGACCGAATATTTGATTAATTTTGTCAAATACTTGATCAATTCGGAGGACAGGTTAGCTCCACTTTCCACCAAGAATATCCGGATTGAATCCTGGTGGGGACAAATTCTGTATAGGATTTTTCTTCAATGTATGGGGGGGGGAGGGTTCGTGCCTAGCGTGACAGTTTGTGACAGGGGGGAGGGGGGTCTGAACATATGTTACGTAACGCAAAATTTTTGAAAAAGCTTACAAATACTCGAAAGCTGTTGGGTCCATTGAAAGCTTCACCGAGCTCTTCGCAGTGTCTCCTTTTGCATATAGAAGTAGTAGTAATATGGAGCGAAGCTAGTTTTCAATCCTATCAAACGATAGTGTACTTCAAAGTGATAATTGTCAAAATGACAATTTTCATGTGAATTTGATGATGATGTATTTTCAACTTTTCATGTTTCTAATTATTTTGTGTGAAGGAATATGAAAACGACGTTTACGATAGAGATGAGCGGGTCGCCCGAAACTTCGAAAAACCCGACCCGAACCCGAACCCGAATTGTTTTTTTCGGGTTCATGGGTTTCGGGTTTCGAAAATTTTAATCGGGTCGGGTTCGGTCCGGGCCGGGTTTGGAGACAGTTCGGGTTTCGGGTTTCGAAAAATTTTATCGGGTTGGGTTCGGTCCGGGTCGGGTTTCGAAAAATGGTCAACCCGCTCATCTCTATTTACGACTTGATCCAGCGCCAGTAGAAAAACGCATTTAAAGACTTTCTTCTACAAAATGACTAACTTGACTAGCCAGTTCGTAGCCCTGGCTTCATGAGTAGATGCACTTTCGAAAACTTCATATTTGATGGATTTTTTAAATGTACTGAGGTTCGGATCTCATGTATTTTGTGTTTTGACTCATGCAACGAGAGTTATCTGTCTGTACATTAGTCACACACACTACGCATTCGTTGAAGAGGTACGTACTACCACGGTAGACATCAAGGAATCGAAAAGCCTTTCTCGTTTTCAGGTTTTCGCGCTTTTTCCGTTTTCATGTTTTTCAAATTTTCTCACGTTTGGAGATGTTCCTTTCAGGTAATTTCGATTCGCGTAAAATGTTTTTTCGGTTTTTTCTTCAGATATACAGTAGAGTAGGGTTTTTCAAGAAAAAAGTTCGCGTTACGTAACAAATCGGAGAGGGGTGGAGGGGGGGGGGGAACAGGCTTGCGTGACACTGGTGTGACAGGGGGGAGGGGTGGGGTCCAAAAATGTCAATTTTTGTGTTACGTAATTTATGAACGGCCCCATAGCATGAAAGTAACGTTCCTAGGCACACCCAGGCTTCATAATTTCGGCAGTTGTGAATTTGCTGCCGCAACGGTTCGCACACAGAAGAATGACAAGAATGACCCTTATTCGATGAATTCTGTGTACAAATATCTGAGTCTGACTTTAGGCGGAGATATAATTAGCACCAGAAGAAATCCTAATGGTAAAATGCTGGGTACCATTAGGCGTGGTTCGGAATTCATGTTAAGCATGTGGTCCAACAATGCCTGCCGGTAAAACACAATAAAGGAACGAACCGGCATTCCGTGCCCTACTAGTTTCCGCACCTAGTTCATCGTAGATGGTGCTAGGTTTTCGAGCAATTTACCAGTGACACCGTAAAAACTTCGGTAACGAAAGGATCTCCGAGAATGCATATGAGCGGAAGCTCACAAAAAATTGCGGAACTAGTAAATAAAATGATCTAGCCTCTGACCCGGACGGGTTGTAACGGCGGAGTATTTATTATTACATGATCAATTCGGTCAATATAATCGATCAATTGGAATTAACGCCTATCCCTGGGACAATTTCCCACCCAATTCCTCGAGTTTAAAAACTCATTTTGGTTCAGAAAAAACCGACGGTAGTTGAGAATTGATAGAAATATCTCCCAAAATCTTAAAATATAGTAACAAACGTGGAACACCTTGTTCATCTCGCTATTTTACAAAGAAAACTGAACCCCTTCTTATGCGCGCGTGCGAATAGCCAGTCCTTGTACGAGTAGACCAATCGCACGCACGTGCGAATAACTAGTCCTTGTAGGAGTAGATTAATTGGACTCGCGTGCGAGTAGCCAGTCCTTGGTTGTGTGGAGTATTCGCACGCGAATTGTATAAAAAAAGTTCGCGCGGCGCGATGCGAAAATCATATTCCAATTTACTGATGTATTTTTTTCCGCGTTCGAATAGTCTACTCCTACAAGGACAGGCTATTTGCACGCGCGTGCGAATATTCTACTCCTACAAAGACTGACTATTTGCACGCGCGTGCGAATAGCATCAGCCACACATTGCACACCAAACTCAACAACTTTCTCATTTACACCAGAACTCTATCTCTCGTTTTCAACCATTTTTACAAAGAGTATTTTTCTATGAATCTTTGCCTACGATTATGCTATTTTTTTGTCTGGAAACTCAAAAATAAAAGAAAACGAAAAATTTTCTCGGGAAAGCCGCCAATGAATTTAATTTAATTTATTCTCACCGCC
>CM055403.1:67534798-67562791 GCA_029228625.1 Pseudolycoriella hygida
ATGATAATTTGTTCAAATTCGTCAAAACCTCAAATAGACTTGATTTTGATGGCAACGCACACAACAAACCATACTAATGTGTCAAAAAGTGGAAAACCCCTCTTTTGAAAACTTAAAAGAATTTTTGTTGAAAATTGGAATAAATGGAATAAATAAATTTATTCCATTTATTCCCAAATAATAAAATTTAATCTCAAGACGGTTTAAATGCTTTATAATTTGTGCAAACCTTTTTTTGAACTTATTTGTCTAGCTTGTGATGTGTTTGGTTCAGATATTTCGCAAAAACAACAAAAAAAATTTTGGGAATAAATGGAATAAATGGAATAAAAGAATAAATGGAATAAATGGAATAAATGAAGTGCGCCACCCCTCGGACACGCCTACGTGTTAGGCATCCCCAGCATGCATTTACCTGTAAATCAAAGTGACTTTCGGCATTTTTCTACTCTTATAGTATTAGTCCTTCCCAAAAAAGCCAAATAATGACGAAGCACACGGACGGCCACTTAGGCAGGCTCATGGAAGTTCATGAAATTTCATGGAGGTTCTCGAAAAATAAATTTTTGTTCAGCCTTAATGAATTCTATACTTCCAAGTCAAACTGTTTAGGCGTTATTTTGAAGTCCTATCTAGACTCAAAATTTCATAGAAGACCGTTTTCCAAAAACTGTGAAACTCACCGAGGCCTGGAGCAAAGAAGTTGTGAACTAAGAAAGCCACTTGACGGACTCTCTTGACACCGAAACACTTCGGATGCGTCCAGCACATGAAAAAGTATTTTCTCGGGACTATTTTGAACGGAATAAACCAAAGTTGCCCTAACACCAATCCTCATCTTTGACAAGTTTCATGCACTTTTCCTAAAACCCACGTTTTACGCGGTTTCCACGTTTTTTTGACTATTTTGCTCTGGGGAACCCTCAGGACGGCTTTGGATTCAGATGGCTCCATATACACTTTTTATCAGTGACACATTTAGAAACTTTTTAGAGGTGGGGGCCCGAACTTTTCGACAAGTTAATTTTCCCATACATTTTTGGACCACCCTAGTGAGCAGTTGACTTTATCGGAAATTTGCTCTTTTAGTGACGATGCATTTAGCACCTCGACGTATGAACTGGAAGCAGCAGACGGTTTTTCTAATAGTTCCTTCGTGGTTTTATGCTTCGACTCAGTCTCATTGACATCAGTTTGATTGATTTCATATGTGGTCACCGGGTGCGATTTATTTGAATTGGCTAACTGATTCACGGCGGGCGGCATTTCATTTTTCGACGGAGGACTACTCGAGTTATTGGCGTTTTTAATGCGAGGGCTGACGTTCGGAGATTTGGTTAACGAAAACGTGGAGCTTGTAATTGGTTTTGCACTTTGGAACGGCTTACGCTTACGACGTTGTACATACGATGGCGATGATGTTGGAAGAACAACGGTCGAATTGAATTTATTGAATAGCGGAGACGAAACATTGGGCGAGCGTGTTTGAATGATGCATTCATCACATAGCCATTTAAGATTCGGCATTTCTCCGTAGCACAACAGCGCATCTTTTTTGAAATTGACACATTCAGCGTGGAAAACATGTCGACAAACTCCATCACAATTGATTTTGTTCGGATTTTCATTGCAGAAGCCGTTATCGCACACTGTACAGTTGTTCATTTTGCGATTTAATGCAAATAATCAGCTGGTCGGAACAAGAGCAACACTTTGCATTAATATTCGTTGAACGGAGATAATAATGAGTGTTGAGAAGAATACACCAACACAATACAATGGTTGTTTAGCACTGAGGAATACGACTTGTATTTCGAATAAAATCAACAAAATGAACACTTGAATGATGCACAGCCGATGATATTTCATTTAAAACTTGTTTGGTCGTAACTTAAAATCGACAAATATCAGTAAGAAGTCGTATAACACTTGAAATCAAATATAAAGTCGAGAAAGATCAAAACGTGAATCTTCGACCTGCCGCCATTTCGCTTCCTTTTAATTTAGTAGCAAGACTAACGCGGCGTGAAAATCAAGACAATCCGCTGCCTAGTTTCCGAGAAAAACAGTGCACATTTGTGTGCTTTTAAATTTACTTGCTGTCAAGTATTAGCTGTTTCGCATACATTCAAAAAAGAGATAATCTTGAAAACACTAAAAGCACACGGCCGTATATAGTACAGTAAATAAACAGATCAGGACATCAAATTCGGTAATTTTACGTTAGAGAGGCTAACTTTTCCATACCAAATCGAGCTTTTCTTTTGGCGATACCTCGGCTTATGTACAACCTATGATATGATAACTCTTTGTAATGTAAGGGAAAACTCAAAAGTTCACTTTGTGTCAACGGTTTTTTAGAGTTGGAGACTGCGTCACAGCCACTGCTACCGCTGATGACATGATCAATTAGGTTTGAATTATTTAAGTTTTTATTACCTTTTGTTATTCTCTCACATTTTTTTGCTCTTGTCGTCATATAAGAACAGGTAATAGAAAGACAATAGAAAAAAGGAGAAATATGTCAAAAATATAAAATTAAAAGTGAAATTGCATTTCTTTAAAATTGAGTTAATGTTCATAATTTTCTTTCCTTCTCTCAGCAGAAGTTAATTGCATTTATCATTTCTTTCAAGCGTGTTACATTGACATTGACATTGACGATGAAATCGATTCGGATGACCCGAACCATGAATATTCAAATTGGTGCTATCTACCAGACATACTTTTAGAGCAAATTTTTTCTTATTTACCTGTGAAGGATCGTTACTATGCGAGCTTGGTAATTTGACATAATTAACTTAGAGCTCGTTTATAATTGACTTTAAAATTTTTTCCCATGGCAAAACAACAACAAAATTGAAAAAATCGTTAAAAACAATTTTTTCAAAGAAAGGTTTGTCGCAATTGGAACGAAGCATTTTATATGCCACAAGTTTGGTCCAGTTTTTTTGTTGATGACCAAACACTCACCCGAGCAAAGTTCAACTACTACTCCGGTTGGCAATATGTTTTGGACCATTTTCGCACGCAAAACTGTCTCAATCGAATTGGTACATTCATCAGAGGGTTGGATTTTCGTCCATTGCATAGTTTTAATAATTTATACCAATTTATGACGTTAATTTCATGGTATATGGAACAGGTTCGTCCTCATTTCTTCTCTTCATAGTATTCATTTTAATCAAAGAATTCATCTTGTTAGGGGCGAAAAAATGCTTCAAGCAACACCAAACAAATTGGTGATAGCATCAACACATTGCACTATTTGTTTCCATGCAATATGGCTGCGGCACATGATCCGGAAGGAGTCAAATTATTTGGAACTGGCGGTGAGTAAAAAGGCAACTTTCGTAAATTACCGCAGTCTCGTTATTCTAGAAGTTGTTGTTGTACATTATATCACAACAAAAACCTTTTTAAAGGTAGAGTGTGACGCAGTCCGTAAGTCCGCTTCCAAAATTAATTATATCGCTTAAGGTGACGCTATCGCAGATAATACGCAGAATTTCGTTTGAATGGAACCTTGTGTTCAAAGTTTTGATTTCCTGAAAAAATTAGGGCGCTTTCTTTGAAACAAAATTACGTTTTGTTAAAAAAAATTGCGTCGCAAATGCCGGACTCAACGACGAAATAATTTTTCTGTACTTTCAGTTTTTGCGCTGCAAAAATTTGACTTTTGTTTCTTATTGCGTAGATTTTTTTGAGTAAATTTAAATTTTTGCGTGTAAAAACTGAAAGTATTGAAAAATTATTACGCTGGTGGGTCCGGCATTTGTGACGCAATTTTTTTTAACAAAACGTAATTTTGTTTCAAAGAAAGCGCTCTAATTTTTTCAGGAAATCAAAACTTTGAACACAAGGTTCCATTCAAACGAACTTCTGCGTATTATCTGCGATAGCGTCACCTCAAGCGATATCATTAATTTTGGAAGCGGACTTACGGACTGCGTTACACTCTACCTTTAAAAAGGTTTTTGTTGTGATATCAGTCGTTTTGGAAGTTTTCAGTTGTTAAAAAATTTCTATTTTTTGAAAAAAAATTTCTCAGAAAAGAAAATGTTCTTAGAAAAAAAATTTCTCCGAAAAAAATTTTTCTCCAAAAAAAATTTTCTCCAAAAAAATTTTTCTCCTATCTATCGATTCCGACGAAAAAAAAATTTTGGCGAAAACTTTCGCCTCAATTTTGACCAACTTCCGCGTTCGGCGACCCCACTTTCTATTCATCAAAACGATGCCCAAGTCAATATCTATCGATTCCGACGAAAAAAATTTTTTGGCGAAAAATTTCGCCCCGATTTTGACCAACTTCCGCGCATCGGTGATCCCACTTTCTATTCATCAAAAAAATTCTCCTCACCAATCTCTATAACTTTCCCAAAGAAGCCAACTCTCTAGCTATTGTCACTCCGGAGCTAAAATTCGAAAACCCCCGAGCATTACCGAAAAACCCTCAAAATAGACCACTTTTTCCCATGCCACGGCTTTTCCAGAATTTTCCCGGAAAAGCGGCATATGAAATTTTTCATTTGGGGCCGAGACTGACGTTCCCTGAAAATTTTAAGGAAATCGCTCGGGCGGTTCTCGAGAAAAAAAAAGTAGATAGATAGATACATAGATAGATACATAGATCGTTGACACACCACACAGGAATAAAGTTGTTATTAATTACAAAGGTAATTTGACCACTTTTCCATTGGAATTGGTCATCTTTGACTGGCGATATCTCAGCCAATTTTCAACCAATTTTGATGAGTGAGGGCTTGTTGGAAAGCTGCTGCGACGTTGTTTTTTTAAAAATAATTTAGAGGGGAAAGGGGCGAGGGGAAAAACTCAAAACTTCGCCTATACATCGTGTCTTGTCCCAAGGGTTTTTGTGTGAGGGTTTTTGGGTTTGTGAACGTTTTTTTCTTGGGTGTGGGGACTGCGTCACGCTCTCCGCTACCGCTCCGAGCATGATTGACATTACATTCGTACATCATTTGTACATTTTTCTAGGGAATGCAGAATCTGGTCGCATCTTGAAAAGTGATTCTCGGTTTTCCCAACTTCACAGAATTCTTCATCGTGGAAGCATGCAAACTGTGTGTAAAATCTCACTCCATATTTACATTTCTTTCACACCTCGGAAATTTTCATTATATATTTTTTTAAGCCTCAATATCCGGCTGTGACTGGAATAACTTTATTTATTCTATTCCACTGATAGATGAAGTTTTTCGGGTATGTCAGATTCCATTGTTCTGTGTGTTTATTTCTCACTAACTCTTCCGGCGTTCTTTCGCATTCCGATTGAAATATTGTCAAAATCGGATCAGGTCAAAGCGCTCCTAGTGATAAACCAATTAGGGTCGCTTGATCAGCTTTTTCGTTAAAAAGCACACCTGAGTACCCAGGTATCCGATTTCTCAAAACCACCTGTTTAAAGTATTCTTGGCATTCGTTCACCAGGACGTCAAAGGTTTGATAATAGTTTCGCTCGAGGGCCTATCCACTGGTCAAAAATTTGTACCAAAAATTCCAATTCCATCGAAAATTCCATTGAAATTCCAAAATATCCAAGAAATTACATCGAAATTCCAAAAATTCTATCGAAATTCCAAAAATTCCATCGAAACTTCAAAAATTCCATCGAATTTCCAAAAATTCCACAAAATTTCAAATTCCAAAAATTCTAAAAATTCCAAAAATTCCACAGATATTGCAAAAGTTCTACAGAAATTCCAAAAATTCTACTAAATTTCCGAAATTCAGAAGTTCCGAAAATACCAGAAATTCCAAAAATTCAAGAATTTCCACAGAAATTCCAAAAATTCCACATAAATTCCAAAAATTTCGTCAAAATTCCATCGAAATTCAAAAAATTCAAGAAATTCCAAAAATTCAAGAATTTCCACAGAAATTCCAAAAATTCCACAGAATCTCCAAAAACTCAAGAATTTCCACAGAAATTCCAAAAATTCCACAGAAATTCCAAAAATTTCGTCAAAATTCCAAAAATTCCATCGAAATTCCAAAAATTCCATCGAAGTTCCAAAAATTCCATCGAAATTCAAAAAATTCAAGAAATTCCAAAAATACCACAAAATTTCAAATTCCAAAAATTCAAGAAATTCCAAAAATTCCTCAGATATTCCAAAAATGCACAGAAATCCCAAAAATTCCACAAAATTTTCGAAATTCAGAAGTTCCGAAAATACCAGAAATTCCAAAAATTCAAGAATTTCCACAGAAATCCCAAAAATTCTACAGAAATTCCAAAAATTCCACAGAAATTCCAAAAATTTCGTCAAAATTCAAAAATTCCATCGAAATTCAAAAAATTCAAGAAATTCCAAAAATTCCACAGAAGTTCCAAAAATTCCATCGAAATTCCAAAAATTTCTTCGAAATTCCGTAGTTCAGAAATTCCGAAAATTCCATTTTAATTCCAAAAATTCCAATTTAATTCCAAAAACTCCATCAGCCTGTACTAAAAAAATGAAGTGAATAACCCCTCGATTTCGCTGCATCTTCAGGCATGCTGATAATCCAATTAGTTCTGCGTAGACTTGTACATGGAAAACATTTACGGTTTTTCCTCAATTGAATCAGATGGCTGCCTCTGCAGTGTAAGCATTAGTTCCTTGGGATAATTGCTTTTTCTGTATACGTGAGAGTTGTGACGGAAAATATTTTCCCATCACTTGGGACGAAAAGTTGCTTTCCGCGGTATGTGCACAGAAAAATATCTTTCAAAATACTCCAATACACACTCGATGTGTACTTTTCGCTTGGGCTTCCCCCGTGCGTACGTACACATTTCGTATGTTGAAATATATTATATATCTTCTGATGACGTCCAAATCTCGAGGCATGGTGGGCTCGTCATCAAACTGCTGATTTTTCCATGTCCGTGTGGGAAGTACGGATGCCGCAGTCCGTTCTGCGTTAGCCTCTCCTTTGTAGCGAAAGATTTTACTTTTACCACCAGAATCACGGGCCGAAAGGATAGTGGAACATCCAAATATGTCGTTGCTAATGTTTTCGCCTCTCCTGTGGCGCACCTCTGAATTAAAATTTTCCCAATAATCAAGAAATTTTATATTTTCATCTTATATTTCCTTCAGATAACTTTGTCAAAACGTTTTTGTAACGATGTATCGAATTACGACAGAATAATCCAAAAGGGAGAAACAATACCGTAGTACGTTACTGTCTCGTTGGGACATTTCCTGTTGAGGCGTGTGAGAAGATTGTATTTCGAGCCGAAGGCGAGGATAACATTCCACACGTCGAGACAAGAAATTTCCCAGCGAGACAGTATTGTATTTTGTTTTCTTGTTGCCAGAAAATACGAAAAACTGACTTTGATCGATCCGGAAATGTTGTGTTTTATGGCTGCAAGACAACAAAATTATTTTCATCACTCGAACCACGAAAATCGTAATTTTCACTTCCCAAATGGGAGCCGAAAATGAAAAAATGCAGACCTCAGTATGTCAACAGATGCGAAAATATTTTCGGTTCTCTAAAGAGGGCCGAAAGTATTTTCGGTTCTTAAAAGAGAGCCGAAAATAAGTGATGAAAACAACATGATGATTGCATCAGCAATTTCGTTGTGTTGAAAATCTGAGCTTGGGAAGTTAAAAATTACGATTTCCGTGGTTCTCGTGATGAAAAATTACGTGAATCACAAGGGATGACGTATAAAAATTCAACCTGTGCGATGCAACCCTTGCCTTCGGCGCGGGCAGCAACTCTCGCACAGGGTTGAATTTTTATACTTTCATCCCTTGTGATCCAAATAACTATTACGTTCCTCGTTGGATGCTTGATTTTATACAAATTGCCTTGTTGTAGCAACAATTTTTGTAATCCCCACGTAGCGGGGCGATAGCAACTTTTAGCAGCGATCATTTCCTTCTTTAAAACTCTATCTAAAACATTAATTTTCTCGTCTAATTCGTCGAAATCAACTGGTTACTTTGAACCCTTGAAAAATGCCATCCAGCTTCGTAACAAATATTTGTGAAAGAGATCAAAGAAATAGTTTCTTGTTTTTAATATACAAATATTTTATTTAAATATTTTCATAAAAACGTTCCATAAAAAATCCCACAATTTCTGAGATTCATTCATCAATGACTGAAAAGACTTTAGATTCTCTTTACAGCTGTGCACAATAAGAATGACCCGCTAGTAGGAATATCACCGTGTTCTCTATTTATATGATTCTCCGACATCGCTCATTTCGTACGTTATTTCAAATGGCGAATTGAGAAAAGTCGGAGAATCATAGAAATAGATAACACTGTGATATTACAAGTAGCGGGTCATTCTTATTGTGCATATCTGTAGTTGTGCTGGAGGTTAATTTTCTGGTGCAAGTTTTGAGTTCCCAATGAAGTCAATGGGAAAACTTACAATTTGTAGTTGACGTAGAGTGCTATATAGTACAAAGAATGTAACCTAATCAGGCAACAGAAGTCGTTTTTCTTTTTATTGCTATTTTGAAAAGCGCTCGAAGTTTTAATATTTATGTGAAACCAATTGGGTTACCACTTAGTGCTCATTTTGTGCTAGGAAATAGTGCTAAACCCTTAAAAGTTGGTTGTTGGAGTCATTACGAATCAACTTTAATAGAAAATTCAAAGATTGTATGTAACACCTAAAATACAGGAACACATTCTGCACGTTCCTTTCTTACCTTCTTTGTCCCTTCGTTATTAAATAAAATAAAATAAAAAAAGGATTTTGAGAGAATTCATTCCTAAAAAATACGCCCTGCTTACAACTCATAGCTTCAGGATGTTGTATATGAAACAGCACGGCAACAATAATTGAACTTAGTAGCTGAGATATTTCGTTTGAACTTATAGTTGTCGAAATCAACGTAAGTTAAACTTTGACTCATTAATCCAAATTGGTTTTCCAATTAACAAATAAATGATAACATAATTCACGTGAAGCACATCACTCTCCGTTCAGATTCTCGTCACATACAATAACTTTTGCTTTATATGAGAAACATTTCAACAATAATTATTTGAACACATTCGAAATCCCCTTCCACTCCATCGTCGACGTATTTATATCCCTCATCTGTTTATAAATGGAAATTTTGAGCAAACACCTTAACTCAAAAGTTTACTTATACATAATTTAAATCAACATATTTTACATGTCTCCCAGGTCAACTACTTGCTGCCTTAAAACGACTTCTATCCAACTTGACACATTTAAGAACTTTAAAATTAATTGACTTAATGCTTGAACGATACGATGCTAAGCATTTACTGGACGAAGTCTTAAATTCATGCTGTTTGGTACTGAAAGTTTTGCATTTGGTAAATGTAACAACGATGCACTGTCCCATTATGCACGTAGGACTGTTTTTGAATTTGCAGGTTTGTATATCTACATCTATACATGAACAATAAGTTGTGATATTATGTTTTCCACTGTATTGAGAATTGTGTGTCTGTCCAGAAGGTGTGTACAATAGTCTTGCAAAAGTTTTTACAGAAATAGTTTCTTGAATTTACATCGAAAGCATGTTGAGATTTCCAAACTTTTCATTTGTAAGAAATTCGAATTAATTTAAGCTCCCCGTACTGTTCTAGTTGCTTTTTAATTAAAATGATGTTGGAACTAATTGCAGATGTTTGCCAATATAGGTAAATGCAAAGTGAATTCATTGTTTTGTTGTTTGAAGTGAAACGCTTTGCTTGAAGTTATTGGAAAACATCTTCAAAACTTTGTCCAAAAATTCACATTCACAAAATGCCAGCACAAAGACGGAGTTCATGGCTTAACTCTTCTCGAGTGAACTTTTCAAAAAACGAAACTAATAACTAATCCATGAGTGGACTTTTATTCTGCTCTAAAAATTCTCATCACATGTTAACACTAAATCCTCACACCAAAATTGTCTCTTTATTCTTCACTTGTTAAAGGTGTATGTCGTTAGCACCCCCAATTTTCGTGCTGGCAGCTCAAAAATGGGATTCGATAGTATTGATTATGTGCCATCGAATGGTGCCAGTCCCAATTTTGTACATACATGTCAAATTCGTCACCCATTGGGAAACATATTTTATAAGATCGAAAGATAGGGAGTCCAGAACAAAAATATTGAAATTTCGCTTCATTTGTATAGGGACCCACTTTAAAATTGAATTTATAGCGTCCATTGATACCTTAGAATTTAGTGCTACCAACCGTGCCGGTCCTAATTTTCATACTAGTCTGGGTGCCAAGCACGAAAATATTAAAATGTTTATTTATGTCAATTTTTTTTTCATGGAAACCTCTTAAAAATTGAGTTTCTCGCCCTAAATCATGTCTAAGAATTTAGTGCCAACTTTGTGCTGATCTGTCCTGATCTTGTCCCGTACAGAAAAATCCCGCACTTGCCCAAAAATTGGGACCTATATCATTGATCAGCACATAATTAGCACAAAATTTACAGCTATCGTTAAGTCTTATCAGGGGCCATTCACAAAGTACGCACGCAGGGGGGTTTGCCAAAAGTGTGCGTACTCATGTGCTTAAAATTTAAGATTATTTTAGATCAGATCTGTTCGCTGCTATTTAGAAAATGATTTTCAGACCCGTACTATGGTGCCATTCATAAATTACGTAACTCAAAAATGATGACTTTCAGACCCTCCCCCTCTCCCTTGTCAAGCAAAAAAGGAAACATTTGATCCAATTTTGTTCAGACTGTCACGCTTGCCTCATACGCATTTATGAACGACCCCTATGTACGAGGGTTCATGCTTTGACGCACACGTTTGTAACACATCGGCTAAGAATCGCTGAGTAAGGGGAACCTTTGGTGGCATGTAGAAAGTTTGGGTGAAGTGTCTTTGTACTTCGGACGGGACTATCAACATTGCTTTTAGCAATTTTTGTAGTCTTTTATAGTACGTGGTATATCAGATCAAATTGCAGTCCAACACAAATGTATACTTTCTTATTGATGCGTCGACTTGAATATTCAAAATCATTGCACTAAAGCGACAAGAACAAAAAAATAGGGTTTCATACAATGTTTTTGTTTCGGTTCAAAGTATACCCGTCGGAAGTGCACACAACACAAACAGCGGTACCACGAAATTTAGCAACATTTCTTCGATAGTATGAAATCAGAATTGCGTGCGTACTTTTAAGGGGAGGGGGGTCTCGAAAAACGTGCATGGGGGAGGGGGGGGTCAAAAATCTGACTTTTTGTGCGTGCGTACTTTGTGAATGGCCCCTAACATATGTTTTCCAATAGGTTCCCATACAAAAGTGACGAATTTGACATGAATGCAATGTTAACAATTTTTGTGCTCGGCTCCCAGAGCAACACAAAAATTGGGACTGGTTACTATTCGATAGCACATAATTAATACTATTGAATCCCATTTTTGAGCTGCCAGCACGAAAATGGGAGGTGCCAACGACATACACCCACTTATTGCGAGTGTGAATAAGTGTTCATCGTTTTTCCGGTTTAAAAATCAATTTATTTCAATAACAAAATGAATGAATACATTATTCCTCTTCCCATTAACCTTTTCCCATCTTTCTGGCAACTTATGGATTCTCTTCCAAAAGAAGCGTTCGTTTTTTGAGGCCAAGAATATCGACTTTTTCGGAAGTAGTGAAACGTGTACCGGCCAGGTGGTTCTGCATCGATCGGGAAAAAAGGTGGTCAAACGGGTCTGGGCTATACGGCGGATGGGGAAGAACTTTTCAGCCATTGTTTTCCGAATAATTTGTAACCACGTAGGCAACATGGGGTCGAGCATTGTCATGTTGTAAGATTATTGACTCGTGTCTGGTCGCATATTCCGCGCGTTTTTTGGCAGTCGCTCGCTTCAAACGGATCAATTGTTGTCTGTAGAACTCTACTGTGATACTTTGGTCTTGTTCCAACAGGTCATAATGTATCACACCCTTCTGATAGAGAGCACTATCTAGAATCCAGGGATATCTTGCTTTGATGTCGATGGTGCTGGTTCGCCGCGCTACACATATGATTTTCTGCGTTTCGGATCCATTTTCAATGATGCAACCAATGTTGGATCGTGTGCTTGCACCCAAAACAGAATACTTTTATGTTCAACTAGAATGTCACAATCGTTTATTCACTTGATCGGATATTAACGTGCTGGCAAAATTCAGAGTATGTTCATGCGAAAATTCTGATGAAGAACTCAAAATTAATCCCTGAACTCTTAATGCATATGGATAACTGCACCCCTATATGCTTCTTTAATAAGAAATTTAAAGTTATCATACACATGAAGAAATTCTTCAAAGCAGTAACATCCTCGAAGATACAGATTTCAACATATAATACAGATGGTTCGAAAACGAACGAAGGGAGTAGAATAGGGATTTACTCCATTAATCCCGAAATCAAGGTATCGCTATCCCTACACAGATATGTGACAATTAAGCAAGCTGAAACATGCGCTATAAGTGAAGCATGCAAAATCCCTACGATAAACAAGACCCGAGGGAAAGTTATAAATATTCACTCGGACAGTCAGTCCAGTCTTAAAGTAGTGAGAGGGCACGGCAGAATGCTATCAAATGCTAGACGCACTATCAATGAACAATAAGGTGAACCTGATCGGGGTACCAGGACATTGCGGCATTGAAGTAAAAGAGGCAGCTGATCAACTCGCTAAATTAGGCAGCAAAACCCTTTTTCACGGGCAAAATCCCTCTCTAGGGCTGTCTTACAGCACTCAAAGAAATTTGATAAGAGAAGTTTTCAAGAATAAACATGATCTTCTCTGGAGAAACTTGCCGAATTGCAAGCACAGCAGAACCATTATTGATGGCCGTAGTAAATGGAATTCCAAGACCCAGAGAGGACCTAAGGCTACTTATTGGCGTCATCACAGGACACTGGACACTAAATGGACACCTGCACAAAATGGGCATCACTGACGTAGACACGTGTGAAAGATGTCAAGAAGAAGTCGAAACTCCACTACATCTTATGACATTCTGCCCGTCTGCAGAGAGACTTTAAACACTTCAACATGCAGGCGGTAACAGTTGGAGACTTAAAAAACTGATTTTGATGTTGATGCTAAATTTCTTTAAAGAATTGTAATTATTTGGTTGCAAAAGAGGCCCGGCCATGAGGCTTAGTTGCAAGATTCATTGATTTATAAATAATATTTATGTAACAATGGAGAACCAATGAACTTAACTAACTAACGTATAGGTGTTCGTTGATAGACTGCCGTGGGTGAAATGAATTTCGATCCTATTCTGCGACGAGTTAACACTTGCACCAACTTGTAATAATGTAACACACGATACGGGCATCATCATCATCATCAAACTTTGTAGACCATTTGTACCTTCCGGTGTGAGGTCTTTATGCCGCAACCCCGGAATGGTAAACTACCGCCCTCCATGCCCTTCTATCGCCCGCCAAGGAGATGGTTTCTTCGCTCAGAGAAAGTCCCCTAACTTCTAAATCTGATTTAATTGAATCTATAAACCTTCTCCTTGATCTACCCCTTTGGTCAACCACCGGAACCTGTGCATCTAAGATCCTTTTCGGTAGCCTGTTATTACCCATCCTCTGAACGTGTCCGAACCAGCGCAGACGTCTAGCCCTTGCCGCCTCTTCCACTGACGAAATCCCTGTCGTCGTTCCTAATATGGTTATCCCACTGCTCCCTCCGATTAACCCCCACTATGTTCCTAAGAACCCTCATATCAGAAACCTCCAGGTCATGTACCAGATATCCGCAGTCCATTCAACTCTCACTACCATACAAAATCGTCGGCCTGAAAATTGAATCGTCTATAGCTAACTTTGTTTTGCTACTTAATTCCTTCCTGTTGAACACGTTCGACCTCAACTGACTGGCCACCGCGTTTCCCATTTTCCTCCTCTCCCCCTGAAAACATTGTTCCTAAGTACTTGAATTCAGAAACCTGCCTCAGCTTCTCCCCATTTAAATTGCAAGCTATCTCCTTCCGAGATTTGCCGACACACATAACCTTACTTTTTCCTTCACTTATCTTCATCCCGTACTCCTCACATGCAGCATTCAGACAGTCAATCCCACCCTGTAAATCCCCAGTATTATCTGTCAACAGAATCAAATCATCCGCATAGGCCAGGATTTTCATTATTGCCTCACCTATCTTGACATTTCCCTGCAAGTTGGCCTGCTTGATTATTTTGTCCATGAAAATTATGAACAGAAGCGGGAGAGACAACAACACTGACGAACACCTTCATTAACCTCGAAAGACTCGCTAATCTCGCCATCTATTCTTACCGCGGCCCTGCTCCCTGAAAAAATGCTCTTAATAGGACGCAGTAAGCCCCATTGATCCCGTACTCAATAAGAACCTCGAACAGCTTCTGCCTTGGTACCCGGTTGAATGCCTTCTCCAAGTCGATGAAGCATAAGTATAAGTCCCTGTTCTCTTCATAAAGCTTTTCGATAGTCTGTCTTAGGCAGAAAATCTGATTCTGACACCCCCTCAGACGCCTGAAACCACCCTAAATCTCATCGAGTACACCTTCCACGATGTTCCTTACATCTTACATCTTACCTACCACGCTCAAGAGCGATATCCCTCTGTAGTAGCTACAAACCTTACGGTTGCCCTTCAGAAGGTCAGAAGGTACTGAAGAAGACTTCATGGCCAAATTGAAAATCCTACAAAGCCATTGGATACCACCCGATCCACTATACTTAATAAATTCCGTCCTAATTTCATCCACCACTGTGGATTTTCCTGCCCTTAATCCTTTCGGGACACCTCATCCAGTGTAATTTCTTCCGCCACCTCCGCACCAGAACCTGCCTCCCTATCTCTACCTGATTGACAGATACGGGCAAAATGTACTATTTCAAAGGGTGACCAGATAGGTCCCCACAGTACTCTCCTTCATGCAAAAACTAATTCTTTTTGTGACACCCAATTACCTTGCTTCTGAATGTAACCAGCTGCTTTCAAACGCTTGCAAATGGTTGATCGATCAACTTCCAATGATTTCGCAAGCTCATCTTGTGTTTGACGTGGATCTTCACCGAGTATTGCTTCCAATTCTTCAGTTTCAAACTGGTACAGCTAGGCGCAGTGCACAGACGGACGGACAGGAAGGGTGAAAATATAAAGTAGCTATCGCTTCTTAATAAACGATTTATTTGGTTTAAAACGGGCTTCCCGTACGTCGTCAGTACCGCGTACATTATGGCAGAGAGAACATAGAACGTTTCACTCGAAAAGAACCGAGAACCTGAAGTAAACATTTTTTTGTTTTCGTTGCTTTAGCCGAACTGAATTCAGGAGAAATGTTCCAAAAATTTAGTCATCAAAAAGTTCAAATTTTTGAAAAAATTTTAATTTTTTTTCAAATTCGAAACGAACTAAAATCGACGTTGAGAAACAACATAGTAAAACATTTTTTTGAGTGAGGAGCTGTCTGAGGTCTTGGAAGTAATACCCTCACTACTTAGCCCCACTCGTAACCTTTCTGAACTCCTTTGACCTGTTTATACAATTCCCAAAATTAACGGCAGAGTAGCCGTTTATAGGCCCACCCAATGAAGCTTACATCCCTAACCAACAGTTTTGGTATTCAAATTCGAAGTCGCTGTTTATTTCGCACGGGTCTAAACATCTACACGATTAGAAGCTTCGTAATGCTTGTTACAATACCTTGGAATAATTAAGTGATTGCAATAGAGGATTAAACAACGTTCAATTGACTGAAATGCTTTACTTTTAATCTTAAGCTTTTGCCAACTCATTGACGATACTTAACTTAAACATAAATTAATTTTATTAACAATTTACAAATAAACCCTTCATTGAAATACAAACAAAATATTTTACTTTCAGATTCTCGTTATATCTCCACAAAATATTGATGACGACGTTTTAATTCTATTAGCTGATTCCCGAATACGCCATTTACATTTACTTCAAAACCGTTATACTCCACCATCTATATGCATAACACCTTGCAACGCAAAGGCCTGGCGAATTGTGAAACGAGATAATTCCAATTTGTGTGTACATTTACGTGTTGAATCAACTAAAGACGGAGAAGTCTTAATACAGCCGGAGGCACCAGTTTACAGTATCATATATCAAACACCGAAAACACAGGTATGCCTTTAAGTCTTTTTAAGTCGGCACATAAATTAGCGAGAATGTTATGAAAGTGAAGTTTGTCTTATTCCGTTGCGATGGATATGTTTCCAGGAGATGGATATTCGTGTGTTCGAGTGAATTATGGTTTATTTATGCCTAAAGTATTTAAAGGAAGTACGTAAACTGTGATAATAGATAAGTAACAGCAAATAAACCTTCTGGATTAACAGATACCACTTTCATATTGAAATTGCGTGAAGAAAGGAATCGCATTTGAGAAAATGTGCACAAGTTAATCGGATTTTCGGTTTCACAAATTAAAAGCTTAGGAGCTTTAATGTATTATACGTGTAAAAACATTTAAACCAATCATATTCCTTTGATGATTTCGAATATTTTCATGTGTAAATTCGTTGAACCCAAAATCACTGAAAATACGTCATTGCACCACCCAAAACATCTATCAGAATAAAAGTGTGTACGTTTTACTACCGAACACAGGCGAAAGTTCAGCATTACATAATAATAAGTTTTTTTTTCTTAGCTTTTTCGTATTACTTGGAAATTTACCAAAAATATTTAATTTATGTAGAGTTGAAAAAATTAGAAAAACCACTTTGCTTAGAAATGCACAATGATAGACAATCTACAAACATATATGCTGATTTCGGCGTATCACGCTCTCATGTAACAAATTACATGATTTCTTCAGTACACCTATGTCATTATAAGGACTCTGTGTATATTAGCAGAACACACGATGGAATGTGTAGTCAACATAGTGACTTTGTTTGATCGATCATAATTGTTGAGCTAGATCTGCCACAACTGCCCCTGTGAAAATGATCCATTACTTGGTGGAATATTCCTGGTACATTTTTCGTAAATTTTTATGTAAAATTCAACTTTTGCATGAGCAGGCAAAAAACATTATACATTAGACCCTGCTATTCTGAGAACTCGGAAACTCCCTAGTTAATTTTGAGCAACTCACCCTGGAAAGCGAGGGGAAAAATCGCCCAGTTGAATATCGGAGGATGCTATCGTCCGCGACCGCGGACATTATTATCTTCCACGGACGTTATTATCGTATTCACGGACGATATTAACCTCCGTAATTTAAACTGACGTTGCTATCGTCAGCACAAATTACTATCCTTCGCGCAAAGCCTCCGTTCCGTCGTTTACACGGATAATAACGTTTGTGGACGCATACGTTATTGTCCTCCGCGCTTGCACTCAGTCCGTTATTTGTATCCATGCCCTTGCCCATGGAAGTATAGGGGTCTAGGTCAAAAAACCCCCGGACAAAAAAAACCCGGACGAAATAACCCGGACAAAATACCCCGGTTTCAGGAAGTAATGATATGTTAAAAAAGAATCCGGACAAACTTCGCACAAAGCATGGTTTGCATATGTTGTTTTTATGATGGAGGGGGCTCTGCCCCCTAAACCGCCGCGCCTGCGGCGAGCTACAATATGCCCTTCAGGCGGGCTTACAAGCATAGGGCTCTGCCCTGAATCCTGCTAGGGGCTCCGCCCCTTAGACCCGTTTGTCCGTTTTTTTTTTGTTCAGGGGTCGTTTTGTCCGGCTGCCAAGTATACCACCAAAACCTCTGCTCTTGCTAATTTTTGTGACCGAAGTTGAGCGGAGGTTTAGCCTCTTCAAATGGTTCTCCTTCGGTCTAACCAAAGAAAAAACTGTTTTTTGAAATGTTGTAGAAAAATGTGAGATTTGTCAACATTTTCGCCTATGAGAATAGGTGCCGCCACGGCCTATTTATTAAAGAACTTTCAATGTGCTAATGAAGAAGCTCTTATTTTAGTGATATCGTAAAATAAAAATTTTCTGAGTTTTCTTACCCCCTTAGATTTTCGTGACATTTCGTAAAAGGGAAAGTTCCTTGGCCTCGTTAGCGAAATAGCTTTTGCGTCATTTTGTATGAGGAAAAGCAATTTAGTATTGTTAGTCACCTTGGTTTTTGTTACGTTTCATTGAAGCGCAAATTTCCTCAGCCACTTAGTTTTGGGAGATTTCGTAAAAGGAAGAGTACCTCAGCTTCGTTAGCCACCTAGTTTTTGTGACATTTTATGCAAGGAAAAGCTCTCACGTTTTGTTAGCCATCTAGGTTTTTGTAGAGTTTCATTAAAGCGTAAATTCGTTTAATGCATAGCGAGCGGTATTGTTGTGTTACATTGACGGTTCATCGCCAATGTATACATAAAATAAATGCCACGAAATTGCACGAAACTGTGTTAACTGCACGAAACCACTTATAAGCTGCACGAAACCATGTAAATCTAGTTACTGTGTAAGGTATGAAACGCTCTCATCATACTAAACGAAAAACATGGTCGCTTTGTTGTTGTCAAAGCGAACGTGTGGAAAATATGTGAAATTTTTTGGTGTGTTTTCAACATACCGCTCGCTTATGCATTAAAATTTTGAACTGAATTGGCTATGATATGCAGTTGTAACACATCTGCGATTACGACACCTCGCCTTTGGCTCGGATATCGCAAACTTTCGCAGATGTGTTACAACTGAATTACATAGCCAATGCAGTTAATAACTATAACCACCTAGGCAAGATCACAAGCCTTTGCACAAAGTATAGCATCATCCGTGCCCGCGGCCAGAATAATAACGACCGTACAAATTACGGGGCATAGTAATGTCCTTAGGCGCGTACAATATTTTCCTCCGTAAAAACGCGAAGAGTAATAACGTACGTGGTCGTGAAATAACGTCCCGGACGATATTCAGCTGGACGATTTTTTCCGTCACCCCCTGCAAACGGTTCCTTTTATGAGTATAGAGTCTAGAGATGAGCGGGTGGGAGGGAATTTCAAATTATGCCCGTTTGCAGAGATATCAATTAAAAAGTTAAAAATAAGGTTTTCCACCGTTACTTCGAAAGTTTTTGACATATTGTGCCCAAATTCAGCCCTGTAATCAATTTTTTGATTGTCTTTCAGGAAATAAAAAGATTTTGAAAATCGGATCGGATCAACCCGATTTATGTAGAAAAAACACCTTGGGTCATAGTAGAGACTCAGTTTTAGGGCCCTGTCCGAGTCCAAAAGCTCAAAATTAAAAAAGTTTCTTCCATAAATTGTCAAGCATGCCCAGACCTTTCAAACAACAGAAAGTTTATGAAAATCTGGAAAGATTTGCTCGAGTTATGTACAAAAGATCGAAAACCACTTAACGGCCTAGCTCGGCGGCCCTTGCGCAGACAGTGCCTAGATTCAATCCCATAAAAGATTTTTTGATTACACTCACTACTTCTGCGCAGCTTTTTAACACTGCAAAAACTTACGCAGAAGTACAAATTCTATTTGATGCAAAAATATATTTCCGTAAGTGTACCTTTTCTGTGCAATGTTGTAGAGAAAAAAGAGTCGCAGTTTTTTGTTTATGAAAGTATGGGTCCGAGGCCTCTCCTTAAGGCCTAAGGTTGGCCCTAGCAGAGACTCGCTTTTAATGCCCTAGCTAAGTCGAAGGGCTCAAATCCAAAAACTTTTCTTCCATAAATTGTCGGCCATGCCCAGATCTTTCAAACACAAAAAAATTTATGAAAATCGAAAAAGATTTACTCGAGTTATGTACAAAAAACCACTTAAACGGCCCTAGCTCGGCCGCCCCTGGGCCGACAGTGCCCAGATTCAATCCCATGAAAGATTTTGCGGTTACCTTTCAGGGAAAAAGTTTTCGAACATCGGTCAAATTTTACTTGAGTTTTCGCGGTGACTGACGGAGGGACGGACGTGAATTTTTTTTTGCATTTTTCTTTTATTTAGACCTCGAAACGAAGAAGTAGCCAACTCCCAGGTAGAAATTCGACTGGTTACAAACGCCGCGGTAAACTCATAAGAACCCTATTCGAAGAACTTCGTTCTTCGTACGGGTCTAATTATAACGGAAAAATATCTTCATTTGAATATTTATTGGAGAAATTACTTTTACAGAACCTCTCAATATTTGAAGGTGTGGCGGAAATGGCAAGTTCTTCACATATTCAATCTTCGAAAAGAAAAAAAAATTTTTTTCGTTGTATGGACATGCGAAAAATTTGTTATTTTGACCAGACCTTAAAAATTGATTTGAAAATGTTCGTAGCATAGAGGTTATATTTTTGCTTGGATTTGTGTGTGGAGGGCCCATGCAAATGTACAAACTGTCAATGCGGAAAAATGTAATGCAAAATATCCTAATAAATCGGGCATTTTTTAAATTTCGGGCAGGGACCACCATTTTAACGGGCACCATTTGGGGCGGGTATTTTTTTTAAATTTTGGGCTAGGGTAGCGCGGGCACGGGCAGCAAAATGCAAGTTCAGTAAGTCTCAAAGAGGAATATATCGATTTTTTTTACCTGTCGTCCGAAGGCGCGCAAGGGTTGAATGGATGTGGGCGCCCGCTGATCTTTAGTTGAGTCCATATCCGAGCCGATGGCGAAGTATGCAACTACACGAGTCAAAATGACAGTTCGTGAACTTACATTCGCATGGTCCAATGTAATGTACTATTCAACGTAACGTGACATCAGATCACATTTTTATGTTTCTCAATTTGTGACGCTCTTCCAGTCGCCAAATTCGTATTTACTATACGTATACAATTCTGAATCAGCTGAAGCACTAACACAAACAAATTCCTTTTAAGTGAACAAAATTGGCAACCAAGGCCTCTCACAGAACCCATGAACACGGGAATTGTTTTTTGCTATGTTGTACAGTAAATGGGTCATTATATTTACCGCGATGCGAATCGCATCGCGTAAGGTTCATGTGAAATCTCAACTTGACAGAACAAAAATTTTTTTTTTATCAAGGTGAGCTTTCACACAAACCTTACGCCGTCTTAAATGACTAGAACATTTTGGCCTATTGAAGCCGTGCCGGCCGACCCCAGTGCGGGGAAAGGTTTCTTCCACCGTTGCTTCGGACGAGTTTTTCAATATTGACTTTTAGGCAATTCCCAATACAAATACGTAAAGACGTAATCACTAATTTAACCAAATTTCATGACGGAGGGACACCGCCTCTATCTGTTATACATAGACAATTGAAGCTTATGTTTTTGATTGTGTTTGTATCGACATGTTGTTGTCTCTTTTTTTCAAATGAATTTCAATGAGATTCTAAACGACTTTATTATTGAAATACAGAGTCTTTGCTTCTAGAAATGAGAAGCTCAATCATTATATTTACGATAAAGGCAGTTTGGAGACTCGTTATAAAGTTTATGACGCAAGTCCCCATACGACCAAAAAATTCAGAAAATTTTTTTTCGTAGACTTCGGAACCATATATACAGCTAGATTTTGACTTTTTTGCCTTGCGTCGTATCTTTCTGAGCCCTAGTTTTTCTACGTAAAATTCTGATTAAAATCGACTTTTTATTCAAAAAAATCGGTCCAGTGGATCCGGAGATATGACCTTTAGAAAATATTTTCTATCCAACTTAACGTATACTGAATAATATTTTCTATTCAACTTATTGTATACTGAAGGTGCGCTTTGTATTAGCACTTCAGATTAATATCTTCTATCCAATTTATTGTGTACTGAGTGTGCGCTTTGCATGAACGCCTCAGACGATCATAATGAGATTTGGGTCCAGAAATTTGATGAATTCCAGTGTCCAAAGTTTACAATTATGTAAATTTAACAAATCTTCTTAGCATGATTCCGCAGGTAGTTGCGTTCAGGGAGTGTTAAAAGCTTCTTAGCTTGCATGAGAAAATCGTAATTTTCCATACAAAATGTGCACTTTCATAGAAACCAAAGTTAATGAAAATATCCTACGTTAGTTAGTTACTTAGTTAGTTCCAGAGCCATTTGTATGAAAACCCACTTTTTTGGAGTTTTCTCGAAAACGGCTCGATATCTTTTCTTGAAATTTTGCAGGGACCTTCGGCTGGGCATTCTACGCGATATGAGATTTTAAAAAAGGGGGGTAACGGCCTCGTTTGGGCGCCAGGGCTCTTAGAAGGCGCCATATAAAGCCCATATGTATGTGTTTGTGTTTGTAGTGTGTGTGATAGCACATTTTGTATGAGGCAATGGTTGTGTGTTCGAGATAGAGGTTTGGTGTCAAAGGGAAAGTTGTTGGGTTGGGTGTATAGTGTATCAGGGTGACCGCCAAAATGGCGGAAAATAGGCGGGGACCCAAAAAAAAAAACTTTTGATATGTTGTAGAGAAAGTTGAGGGGATCATTTTCGCCCAAGGAAGTAGTAGCCGCCGCGCTTCGGTTTGGCGGCGGCGGCGGCTCAAAAAAAAACTTTTGATATGTTGTAGAGGAAGTTGAGAGGATCATTTTCGCCCATGGAAGTAGGAGCCGCCACGCTTCGGTTTGGCGGCGGCGGCGGCTCAAAAAAAAACTTTTGATATATTGTAGAGTAAGTTGAGGGGATCATTTTCGCCCATGAAAGTAGTAGCCGCCGTGGCTCGGTTTGGCGGCGGCGGCGGCTCAAAAAAAACTTTTGATATGTTGTAGAGGAAGTTGAGGGGATCATTTTCGCCCATTAAAGTAGTAGCCGCCGCGGCTCGGTTTGGCGGCGGCGGCGGCTCAAAAAAAAATTTTTTGATATATTGTAGAGTAAGTTGAGGGGATCATTTTCGCCCATGGAAGTAGTAGCCGCCGCGGCTCGGTTTGGCGGCGGCGGCGGCTCAAAGAAAAACTTTTGATATGTTGTAGAGGAAGTTGAGGGGATCATTTTTGCCCATGAAAGTAGTAGCCGAAACTTCCAAAAGTGCTGATATCACAACAAAAACCCTTTTAAAAGGGAAATGTGACGCAAGTCCTTCTTCCTCCTTCCAAAACAACTGATATCAATTTGGGGTGACGCTTAAAGCTTTGAAACGCAAAAATTCTTTTGGAATGTTTTCATTTTTGATTAAAACAATGCGTCACAAATGCCGGACCCCCCATGTTATAGGTTTTTCTGTCTTTCAGCTTTCACACGCAAAAATTTGTCATTATGTATGGCGTATTTTTGAACAGGAAATCAAATTTTTGCGTATGACAGCTGAAAGCGTAGAAAAATTATTACATTGGGGGGTCCGGCATTTGTGACGCATTTTTTAATCAAAAATGAAAACATTCCAAAAGAATTTTTGCGTTTCAAAGCTTTAAGCGTCACCCCAAATTGATATCAGTTGTTTTGGAAGGAGGAAGAAGGACTTGCGTCACATTTCCCTTTTAAAAGGGTTTTTGTTGTGATAAAGTTTACCTAAGAAGTTTTCCTTAATTACATGAGAATAAATAGCAATTTTTGCGGCTCAGTCACCACTATCAAAATCAAAAGTCAGAAAGTCAGCGCCACTTCACATGTGTTTATTCATTATGCATGCATTATGTATACCTTAAGTTCATAAGAACTAAGTTTGCACAAAAGCAAACTTGCTACATGAACTTTGTCGTACTCAAGAAATTGAGTTCCTAAAAGGTGAATGCGAATATTTGTGTTGAATATATGAGACTAAACCTTAACTGTTGTTGTGTTTTCAATTTCTATTTGTAGTAATTTCTGTCTTTTCTATCAGATCAACTCAGCAGTTATGCTACGCATTGTTGACCTGTACAAAACAACATTATCGACTTTCGGCCATGAATCACTACCTCGTTTCACATGTGCGAAATCATTTCACTCCAGAGCAGATAGTTTGCTGTTATTGATGGTCAGACAGTGTCTAAATCTAACTCATTTAATAATACGCGAGAAAGTGTCCACATCGACAGTAATTTTACTTGCAAAAACCGGACAAAATCTTCGTAAATTTTATGTTAGACGAAATGCCGTGATAATCCGATGTGAATGGCCATGGAATCCGGAGTGGAGTGAGGAGTTTTATCAATGGTTGAAGACGACATCGAAGTCATACGATCGAACGGAAGAAGAAGTTTCGAAAATTTTTGGAAGGTCATGGACGATGCTCACTGATAAGCAGTTTCGTCGTGCTGCTGTGAATGTACGGGAAGGGTTGTGATTGTTAAAAGATTTTATTTAGTTAATAATTTATTTCTTATTGTTATTAAAACTTTTGTTTCTTGAGCGAAAGACACGAGTTTTGACTTTACCGAGATGTTCGTTGATATTAATTTATAATCCATTTGCACTAAATGAAATATCACAACAAAAACCCTTTTTAAAAGGGAAACGTGACGCAAGTGCTCGTCTCGTCTCTTCTTCCAAAAAAACTGATATCAATTTGGGCGACACTTACAGCTTCGGAACTCAAAAAATTCTTTTGAAATATTTTCATTTTTGGTTTAATTAATGCGTCACAAATGCCGCACCCCTCAATGTTTTTCTGTTCTTTCAGATTTGACACGAAAAAAAAAAACAAGTTTTGCGTGATGTGTGGAGTACGGGTAGCCAAATTTTTGGCGTGCGAAATCTGAAAGCGCAAAAAAAATATTACGTTGGGAAGATCCGGCATTTCAAAAATGAAAATATTTCAAAAGAATTTTTTGCGTTCCGAAGCTGTAAGGGTCACCCAAACTGATATCAGCTGTTTTGGAAGAAGAGACGAGCACTTGCGTCACGTTTCCCTTTTAAAAAGGGTTTTTGTTGTGATATCAGTAGAGATGAGCGGGTCGACCATTTTTCGAAACCCGACCCGGACCGAACCCGACCCGATAAATTTTTCGAAACCCGAAACTTGAATTGTTTCAGAGCTCGACCCGGACCGACCCCACCCGATTAAAATTTTCGAAACCCGAAACCCGAACTGTTTCAAAACCCGACCCGGACCGAACCAGACACTCAAGTTTTTCGAAACTCACAACCCAAATTACATCAAAACAAAAATTATTTCAACGCATTCTTCTGCATTCTTCACGGACCTTAGACTAAAACAAAATTCGTGCAATGTAAAATTTAGACGAGTTTTGTAAAATATAAAAAGTCAATAAAGGATTGGGACTCGAATAAAATGATAAAACAACCCGACCCGGACCGAACCCGACCCGATAAAATTTTTCGAAACCCGAAACGCGAACTGTTTCCAAGCCCGGCCCGGACCGAACCCGACCCGATTAAAATTTTCAAAAGCCGAAACCTATGAACCCGAAAAAAACAATTCGGGTTCGGGTTCGGGTCGGGTTTTTTGAAGTTTCGGGCAACCCGCTCATCTCTAGATATCAGCAGTTATGGAATAAAAGAGAAACAAAATTTCGGCGAAAAAAAATTTTCAGCAAAAAAAAATTTACAGCGAAAAAAAATTTTCAGCAAAAAAAAATTTGCAACGAAAAAAGTCAAAACTTAGCTGTATATATGGTTCCGAAGTCTACGAAAAATTTTTTTCTTAATTTTTTGATCGTATGGGGACTTGCGTCACGGGCGCATCGCTACCGTGCACCCATGATTTGCAAATACTCAGGGAAATCAAGGCAATTAAAATAAGTGCGGGAAAATTCAATGAAATCGTCTAAGCTTTCGGAAATTCTTTCAAGTTCTAAGAAAATCCTTTCTTTAAAGTCATTTAATTCTGAGGAATGAAAATTTTTCGGGAAAAGGCTATTTCTATCCCGAGTCCCAATGGACAACAAAATTAGATGTATGGGAAACCGGTGTTACAATCAGTCAAATAAATTCCCAAAAAAACTACTCCAGTTTCTATGCATCGTCACTTTATTTATAAAGCAAAGTTCGTTATTGATTTTATTCCAATGTTTGAACATATTACTGTAATGTACGACGACACAATGAACCTGTGTATTGTTCAATCCAACTCATAAACTCAGTTATTCTTGTATTCAAAGAGGGTGTAGCGCTTGCACACCCATCCCCCAAGCTGACTTTGCCAATCAAAAAGTTCCTGGAACCGGTTAATCCGCGATAATAAAGACCACCACCTGAATCAAACTGAAAGATGTTGTAAAGATTGATAATTAACAGTAAATCGTTATTCTTCTTATTTCGCATTTCTAAGCATATTGTTAGGAGTGTGCAGAGAGCGTTCAAACATTCCACTATGCAACAAGTAGATATGCCGAACTGGTTATTTGTTAGTAACAAAAATGCCAACGAAAAGCCTTCTATTAATCGGCATCGGTAGTCTCAACGCACGACTCAGGCTCTTTATTGAGTGCTATCCTTACTGGATCCTATCCTTACATAAATCGTAAAAGTGTGAAGAGAATCGTGGGACTCACTACGTATGACATCGAACTTTTTAGTTGCTGTTGAATTCTAGTGGATTAGCTACTTGCATCGACAACAAAAGCAGACGGGCAGTTCCATCCTATCAATAGCAAAGAACTTTGGAGAGGCGGTTGATCCAGCCATCCAGATCATTGAATACACAACGCGATTTTAACAAGAGGAATTCAGGTGATACAAAGAATTTATTACGTTCACAGAAGTTAAAAATATTTGTTTTTAATTTTTGACGTGAAAATTGGTGTAGGTAAAAATCAAAAATGTGATGTCCCGGCTATTTTTCAAATTTGAAACGCTCGTTGGGTTGTTAGGGTGAACATTCTGATCATTTAGCAAAACGAATACACAGAAAATGTTAGCGACAAAAGATCAGATGACTAATCTGAAGATAACATGGCACGGATCACATTTGTTGTTCCATGAGTTTTCTTGGTCATTCATTGTTAAGTAGCAATAACAACTTTATGTTTTAACCATTCCTGTCCGTCCGTCCGTTTCTGCACTACACCTCAATGCACCTAGCTGCATCTCACTGCACCAAGCTACAATTCACTGCACCTAGGAAATCAACTTCTTCGACTTGACTCTATAGCTACTTTACTATATCCATGTCAATGGTCTATTGGAGACAACGATAAGCGAACGGGTGACAATGGCACATAATGTGAATTTAGAGTGCAAAAATAATACATAACTGACCACTATGACTGTAAATAAAATAAGAACTTTTTTGCGTGTATTTGCAGTTCTACATACATCCTCTTCGTCGTTGCAGTAAATTCTGTTTAAATCAGTTAACTCTCACTACACGTGCGCGTGTATATGAATACAACCAATTGTATTTCACATACAACGCAATGTGGAACATTTTGAATGTTAAGTGTAGAAAAAAGTTCTCATTTAAATGACAATCATAGTAACGAACGAAACTATAAATGTTGCTATGTGCATTATTTTTAAACAATTTTTAATTAGAAAACTTACTTGGCAGGTGTCTTTTCCCTCTTTGTATGTGCACACTTGAGATTTTTGAATATTCGGGTAAGCCGATTTACATCGTGGATCGTCATTCTTCAAGACGGTGAGATCAACTTTTTGTAAATAATCTGATTTCCTTCCTCCGAATTCAGTTGTTCCCCATCCTGTTGCAATGACATCTACACCAGCGAAGTCAGAATTGGCGTCATTAAACGGAAGACAAACAGGTCCCACACCACGAGACCATGTCATTTGTAAAACTGTTTGAACCAAACCAATGTCATTTAGATCGGTCTCGCTGGAGTAATTTGGATGCTCAATATAACGAAGTATCGCATACACTCTGGCCTCGTTTGTATCAGTGCCTATAATACATTACTCGCGATAGTCAAACGTACACTGCTTATCATTGAAGGTTTTCAATTACCTTTTGTTGTATCGTGGTCTCCTACTAATACTGCGGATGCGTAAGATGGAGTTTTGCGGAGACAATGAGCAGCAGTTACAACAAATCGAGATGACACTGTGGAAACATTAACGCATTTATATTTTCTTATTTCGCAGTAATTTCAATAATCTGACTGTGTGATTAACTACCGTCGTCAGTTTCTTTTTCTTCTGATCTGTTGGTTTCATATGCCGCTTTTCCGGGAAAACTCTGGAAAAGTGGTCAATTTTGAGAGTTTTTCTCGAATTTTAGCTTCCTAAATGACAATAC
>CM055403.1:67569330-67583214 GCA_029228625.1 Pseudolycoriella hygida
TACTCTTAATGGCACGCAGTAAACCCCCATTGATACCGTACTCGCTAAGAATCCCGAATAGCTTCTGCCTTGGTACCCGGTCGAATGCCTTCTCCAAGTCGATGAAGCATAAATATAAGTCCCTGTTCTTTTCATAAAGCTTTTCGATAGTCTGCCTGAGGCAGAAAATCTGATCCTGACATCCCCTCAGAGGCCTGAAACCACCCTGAACCTCATCCAGTACTCCTTCCACTATGTTCCTAACCCGGCCAACAAGTATACCCGTGTACACCTTACCTACCACGCTCAAGAGCGATATCCCCCTGTAGTTACTGCAAACCTTACGGTTGCCCTTCTTATAAATTGGAGCAATAACACCGAAGCTCCAGTCAGCAGGTACTGCTGAAGACCTCATGGCCAAATTGAAAATCCTACAAAGCCATTGGATCCCACCTGATCCGCTATACTTAATAAATTCCGTCCTAATTTCATCCACCCCTGCGGATTTTCCTTCCCTTAATCTGCCGACCTTTCGGTCAAAAAAGGGAAAAATCGGGAAATCGAGTTTAAATCCCAAGAAAAAACCTAATTGCCACACGCGCTTGTACGCCCCTGGTTGCATACGAAAGCGTTACATTTAAGGGATAAACGCAGGGGCTTTGCATCTTTACAAGTAATACTTAGCGTGAAGTTAGCTGCAGTTGCGACCGAAGCTAACTTATTCATTGCGAAAAAATCGGCTGATTTCATTCATAAATTTACCGAAATCAGGTGAATGCATTTAAAAGTTAAAAAATCAGCTGATTTTTTTCTGTCGCAACTGCAGCTAACTTCACGTTGAGTATTACTTGCAAAGATCAAAACCAAAGAATGTCACGCCTCTGGATAAACGACAGAAGGATGTTTTTCGGTATAATCGCGAAGCTTACGTATAATTTAGATAAAGGTCACAAAATCCATTTTTCTACTTATCACGACCTTTCGAGCATAAAAAATATTGAGAAGAACTTGAATTTACTTGGCCAAAAAGAATTTAGTTCGAGCAGAGAAACGACACTTAGATAGTGTTGCTTCAGTTACTTCGAAGAAGCGCCATCTAGGTTCTGATTTGCTATGGAAGAAGATAACGTCCATAATATTTGTGGTCTTTGATGACCGTATGGGCTAAGAAATATTTCTCTTATTCAATAAGATGTTAAGCGCAATTCAACGAAAGTTACAGTAAAAATCCAAGTGCAAAACGTAGCAATATCCCAGTCAACAAAAGCAAAATTTTTAAAAGAAATTTCATTCTTGAAATCTTTGCATTAAAAACACTCGATGGGCTAATGTGACAGTAAAGGACTCGAGTTTCAACTCCGTCTTGCAACGCATAAAAATCTTGTAAGAAAAGAAAAAGAAGATTTTGTATGGCCGAACTGACTCACGGCCCGAAGCAAAAAAAAATATCTCCGTGCCACACGAATGTGAAAGTCAAATTAACGCATAGACAGCAGCGCCATAGAGACAAAAGATAAATTTTTTGTACGACTATGCCCATGCCCAGGGCCTATCTTCGGGAATTTAAATCGCGAAAATTCCCGAAATAATTTTTTTTGCAATTTTCGGTAATTTTAATTCTCGAAAATTCCTTAAAATACCAGAAAATTGCAAGAAAATTATTTTCGGAAATTTCTGTAAATTTTCGGTAAATAAAATTCTCGAAAATAGGCCCTGGTGTAGCCCGTAGCGCCATCTACTGACACTTTCTCTGAAGATTTTCGTCGAATTAAAAAAATATTCAAAAAATATCGTTGTAAAATTACGAAAATTCGCTTTCGATGGGAAAAATGTGCTCACTAGAAATGGAAACTGGCAACGTGTGTTCCAACATTTTTGAAAGACATTCTTTCCACCCGTGTTAGCAAATGAAATGAACATTTTTTTATACCAAATTTTCAAGTGCGTTTGTTTTTAACTGGGGGTGCAATGATATTTATGCGCAAATACTTTTTACTATTTTGAAATGCGCTTCCCCTCATCTTTAGTTCAATTACCAATTGTTGCGCCACAGTAAATTTTAACGGTTCCTGTAATAGTGCTGAGTGCTGCCATGGGAGGAAATTCGTTTACAGATGCCGTTGTGCCTCCTACAATACGACTCTAAAAGGATGATCGATCGTTATCTATTTTTCTAAACAAAGTTATTAACTTCGATCTTACACTTATTGACCATCCACAGTCGCACACAGTTGTTATGGTACAATCGAAAATTCCACTATAGGCGTAACTGAGATAAGCTAATCGAAGTATAAAAATTTACTCTGAACACTAATTCCCAAAGTGAACACAAACCTAAAATCATTTGATTGCCTATTGATGTAAGAGCAACAGTTTTCGATCCACAATAGTACGTGGACGTACTCAAGTCTTTCTTTCCATCGATTGCAAAATAAAATCGTTCGCTGGAGCAACTTCCATTCGACGGCTATTATGACACGGTTATACATTCAGGAAAGACTCTAATGTCAATATATGTTGTACTCACATCGTACATGTTCATGCTACAACTTGCCCTAACTTGGTAGTCAACAGGAGCTACTATCGTGTACCTACATGACGATCCTGGAACATATCCAGTTCCTGCCGAATAACCAGGTGATTTAACCGATAAAGTTTGACCGGCTGCAATGTTTATCGTTTGGTCGCAACTTTCGAAATACCCGTGAGAAAGTCCGAAGAGGGTGATCAGAACTATTACACCAAATACTGCGACATGAAGGTAAAGTATGAACAAAATGGAAAGAATTTTCACTTAATTCGTTTACCTCTACCACAATCCATTTTTTTTTTTTTCAAAATTCAATTTTTTAATGACTTCTGCAAGATGTGTTCAGTGGTATTTAAAACAAAAATGAAAAAACTTTACATTCGGAATTAATACGTAGATATCGTTCACGGGGCGATTATTTGGTACACCTAAACAAATAAATACTAATTGTGCTGTCTTGTTGTTTTTTTTTTGCTAATAACCGAGATAAAAATTTCGTGGCTTTAATCTACTTATTGAATTAATGACGACTATGTAAATCATGTAAATTAATTGTCGTGTATTCGCTAAGATAAAATCTATTTCTGTGTTTTGTTGTTCTCATTTCTGAGATGAATATCGTATTTTTATCGAAAACACGAGCAGGCTTAGTTTCTTTAAGCTTAGAAGTTATACGCGTGTAACGTGTGAGCTAACTAATTAACCACTTTTGGGTTGTTTGTACTTTCCGCAGCTGTTTTTAGCTTTTATTCTCCCAGAAAATCTCTAATTTTTTAACGTTTTCTTCCACCAAATCTAAATTAAGTTTTGAAATTGAAATTTTATTTTGAATATAGAAATTTCACTATGTGAAGACAACTCCGGAGAATCCTGTCACTGGGCCCAAAAAAATATCCAAGTGGCTCCGAAAAATCTTGGAAAAACATTAAAAATCTCTGTGTCTCAATTAAAGGTGTTGATGGGTCTAGCGAATTATAACAGAAATGATGACCCATCTGTTCAAATTTGCACTTAACATTTTACCAACTTAGCAACTTATTTTAGCAACTGATATCAATTTGGGTGGCGCACCGGCGAAAAAAATGTCAGACGAAAAAAATTTCCGGTGAAAATAATTTTCAGCGAAAAAAATTTCCGGCGATAAAAAATTCACGGACAAAAATTTCCGGCGAAAAATTCCAGCGAAAAACAATTTTTCAGCGAAAAAAAATTTCGGTTTGAAAAAAAATTTCGAAGAAAAAATTCCGGCGAAAAAATTTGTTCAGCGAAAAAAATTTTCAGCTGAAAAAAAATTCGGTGAAAAAATCTGGCGAACAAAAAAATTTTTCAGCGAAAAAAAATTTCAGCAAAAAAAATTTCGGCGAAAATAATTTCAAGCGAAAAAAATTCCGGCGATAAAAAATCCACGAAAAAAATTTTTCCAGCGAAAAACAATTTTTCAGCGAAAAAAAAATTGTTCAACGGAAAAAAAAATTCCGGTTTGAAAATAATCCTGGCGAAAAAAATTTTTACGAAAAACAAATTTTTAAGCAAAAAAATTTCGGCGAAAAAACATTTCCGGCGATGAAACGAAACTCACGGCAAAAAAAAATTTCGGCGCGAAACAAAATTTCGACGAAAAATTCCGGGCGAAAAAAAAATTTTCAGCAAAAAAAATTTTTCAGCGAAAAAAATTTTCAGCGGGAAAAAAATTCCGGTGAAAATATCTGGCGGAAAAAAATTTTCAGCAAAAAAAAATTTCGGCGAAAATAATTTTCAGCGAAAAAAAAAATTTCCGTCGATAAAAAATTCACGGCAAAAAAAAAATTTCTTTCTGGCGAAAAAAATTTCAGTCGAATAAAAAATTACGACGAAAAAAAATTTCCGGCGAAAAAAATTTTCAGGATTCAGGCTAAAAATTCCTTTCCCGGTATCAGAAATTTGACAAATTTCGTGATGTCCTGGATACCGCGGGTACCGACTATTAGCACCGTTGCGGGCATCTTCCATGTGGAATCTGGCAGGAAAAATATCGATCGGAAGAAATTTTCAGTCCTGCTTTTCGAGATGGTCAAGTCCATACAATCAAACAACTCGATGGGTTAATTGTGATACTAAGTCATACTAAGCTGAGGAATTTTCAAAGTGTTTATTTGTTTGAGTCTGTGGTTTGGGTGTTTTCACTCGTATGACTCATGTTCTGCTTGGGTGTTTTCACATCACAATTGAATTTGAAATGCAATCATTAGGAAGGGATGGTACGGAGTGAAAATTTTTTTGTGACATGGAAAATCTTTCAAAAATCTCTGAAAATCCTAAAAATCTTTGATTACTCCGAAAAAGCCCGTTGATCCGGGAAATTATAAAATAATTTTGAAGTAGAAGCGCAGATAGAACGAAACCAGATAGCATTTAAGGAGAACTATGGGCATTTGTGATTCATTTTGGCGTGTCATAGTATAAAAAGTGCTTTTGAAGTACATAAAAGGATAAAGCTCTAACCTTCGAACTTCAAACTTACGGATTTTTTTTTTCAAGACGAAACCTCAGTCGTAATTTGAAAGGTAGGGAAAAAATGAAAATCGTGACGTAACGACATTTATCTCTTTTTGTTAGCTTAATACATTTCCACAAAGGATTTAGCGACAATAAACGGCGCCAGGTGTATTTTCTTGTATCCATGACAAGTATGACGTAACTCTAGTATTCACTGAAGGGTAGTCGGTGGCGCATCCTTGCCCGTAACTGATAATTCCAATCAGAAAAACTTGACCATTTATAGTTCCGTATAAAGGACCTCCGGAATCTCGCTATTAACAAAATATTGACCTTTCAAGCGACATTTTAAACGAATCTTTCCTACCTGGCAAGTGTCTTTAGTTGGCGTCTTAACACAAATTTGTGTTGCAGCAATGTTCGAAAAGTACTGGCTGCATAACGTATTGCTAATTACATTCAGTGAAACTTTTCTGAGAGTTGTCGATATTTCACCTCCGAAGAAAATTGTGCCCCATCCAGTTGCCTCTACGATTGTGTCCACAAACGAAACGCTCTGATATCTAGAAAAGTTTTTTATATAATCAACGACCATACCTAAGCTTCTGATTAAGTCAATCATACGCGAATGGTAAACAAGCTGGTCCAACAGCCACATTGTACGCTATCGCTGTAATTAAAGAAATAGATTTAAAACAAGTGCGAACAAGTAAGAAGTTGAGCCGTGTGTGCCGGTTAAAAAATGCAATTGTTAAAAGACAACTTACTTGATGTAGTTGTAATAATACCAATATCATTTATATTGGAATTTCTGTCAAAATTTGCATGAACTGTGAATTTACTGACTGGATAGAAAATCGCATAGGGCGTGTCCGATGCTGGAAAGTTGTTTGGTGTAACTATAGTGTGCAGATGAATACAGGAATTTTAACTTACTGGATGTGTAGTCGTGATCACCAACTAGAACCGATAAAGACGTGGGTTGTCTATTCGTCAGGCAATGAGCAGACGTTAGTACATGATTTTTAGAAATTATTGTTCCTCCGCAAAAGACAAAACGATCTCTTGTATCTACCAGGCCTGCCATCATAGTAAATTCGTTTACGCCAGTTATTTCCCCATTCACGACTCGACTCTAAAAAGTGAAGTATTTTCTGTTAAATTTTTTATGTTTTTCCAAACAGTGAATCTCAGAGATATGATAACAAGCAGATTTGTTGGGGGTGACACGACGCTTTCCCACTGAAAAACCATTTCTCTTGGATTCATGAAGAAAACATTGACGTGAGACTAATATGAGGGACACAATCGTCATGTAATTGCAACTCATGCAGATAAAACACATATTGACTGCATTTCTTGGGATTTCATACCAGAAGTTTATGATTTAAACGACTTGGTTGTGAAATGGTTATACTAAGCTTGCGATTTTTCTGTCTTCTTTTATTTATTTTTTTGTTATGTAAATATCTTTCTCTGTACGTGTTTGATAATATTATCGTAAAAGGCAACGCCATCAGCTAAATAAAATAAATAAAGTCGAGCTATTTAAATGAACATAGAGACATGAAACAATTAAAGAAACAAACAAAATATTACTTCAGCATTCAAGTCAAGACTTTTTGCGAGTAAAATCTTTGAAACGTCAGTTTTAATTTTCGCTAAAGCAACTGCCTGTGAATTATTGTCCAACGTCGACTCTCTGTGACGAAAATTATCAGCAAATTGATGAAGTGGAGATCATTAATATAAAAGTTGAATAAACTTGGGCCTGAGAAAAACTGAACCTAGTGGCACACCGGAACGGTTGTTTACCAGACTACCAATTCAAACAGTCACATCTCTATCACCCAAATATATGTAAATTGAGTCACAAACACTCTTTGCGCAGACTAAATATATATTTTTCAAAAAAAGAAGTACGTCGCTATTTACCTCTCAATTCGTGCAGGTAAATTCTGAATTGAGAAAAATCGATATGCAGTTAGGCATCGATGTCATAGCCACATCCTGGATGTTTGACCACAACAGCTGAAAGTCAATTTTTACTGGAAACACTCGAATCGAAACACTAAATGGTGAAGTAGTTGTTTTGTTATTCTGGAAAATGTAGAGCACTTCCGGTGGGAAAATGCGAAAAGTCAATTTTTGTGAATTCAGGTACGTATTCTTCCACTTCCCACTCCCGGCGAGGGCCGAGCCTTAAAATATGTAGATACAATTGCTGTAGACGCAAGTTGACAGTAAACAATTTTTGAAGAATCTGAATGTTACAGTCCGAGCGGAAGGCGAGGAATGTAGTGTAATGAATCTAAAACATATGCAAGGTCGAGGGGTGGCGCACTTCATTTATTCCATTTATTCTTTTATTCCCGTACGAAGTACGTAGGTCTGATGCGTTTACTACCACGTTTGTTACATTGCGAATTCGAACCCGGGAGTAAGGGGGAAACTTTTTTTATTGCCTCCAGATGACAAATCAGCGAAAAAAACAATGTCCGCCTGTCGGTCTGTCTGTCGGTCTGTCGGTCTGTCTGTCCGTCAACACGATAACTTGAGTAAATCTTGACCGATTTTCAAAAACTTTTTAGTCGAAAAATAGTTTATGGTATTGAATCTGGGCACTGTCGGCCCAAGGGCCGCCGAGCTAGGGCCGTTTAAGTGGTTTTTGGTCTTTTGCACATAACTCGAGTAAATCTTTTCTGATTTTCATACATTTTTTTTGTTTGAAAGATCTGGGCATGGCCGAAAATTTATGGAAGAAACTTTTTTTAATTTGAGTCCTCGGACTTAGCAAGGGCACTAAAAACGAGTCTCTGCTAGGGCTCTATGTGTTTTTGTACATAACTCGTGTAAATCATTACCGATTTTCAATTTTTTTTTTGTTTGAAAGGTCTGGGCATGACCGACAATTTGTGGAAGAAACATTTATCGATTTGAGTCTTTGGCCTTAGCTAGGGCACTAAAAAAGAGTCTTTGTTGGGGCCCTATGTGTTTTTTGTACATAACTCGAGTAAATCTCTTCCGATTTTCAAAAACGTTTTTTTGTTTGAAAGATCTCGGCACGGCCGACAATTTATAGAAGAATTTTTGCCTGTGCTTAGGGCTCAAGTGGGCCTAACGTCGGTCCTAAGGTCGGCCCTAGCATAAAAAATGTTTTTTGCTATGTTGCAGAGCAAATTGAGGTAAACATTTTTGTCTATGGAAGTATGTATCCCAGGCCTCTACTTAAGTTCCTAGGTCAGTACTAAGGTCGGCCCTAGCCCAAAAAATAGTTTTTTTATCTATGTTGTAGACAAAATTGAGGAGAACATTTTTCTCTATTTGGAGGTCGATTTTGTGCGTTTGGAGAATTTTTTTACACCGTTACTTCGTACGGGTTTTTGAAAATTGCCCTACGGGCAATTTCCAACACAGTCTAATGTGAACGCAACATTTACTTAAATACGTTCCAGTCTTTTCGTAACATCAACTCTGTTTGCCGCATCTATTCTGATACGTACGGGTCCCTTCTATGTTTTTTTTTTTGTTTTTGCGAAATATCTGAACCAAACACATCACAAGTTAGACAAATAAGTTCAAAAAAAGGTTTGCACAAATTATAAAGCATTTAAACCATCTTGAGATTAAATGTTATTTTTTTGGGAATAAATGGAATAAATTTATTTATTCCATTTTTCAACAAAAATTCTTTTAAGTTTTCAAAAGTGGGGTTTTTCACTTTTTGACACATTAGTATGGTTTGTTGTGTTGTTTGTTGCCATCAAAATCAAATCTATTTGAGGTTTTGATGAATTTGAAAAAATTATCATTTATTTCCATTTATTACATTTATTCCATAAACCGCAGAAGTGCGTCACCCCTCGTGTAAGGTACCCGTCCGCATCAGAATAGATGTGACAAACAGAATAGATGTAACAAATAGAACAAATCTTGCAAAAAGCCTCGAACGTATCTTAATATAGTAATAAGCAAACAATCCAACGTTTTATGTTCTTTTATAACTATAAGAATTTCAAAGATCCATAGAAATTACCCAAGGTAATGTCAAAGACCCTACCGAAGTACATCTCCGACCATTCAAATCTAGAAATGGTTATATCCAAGGATTGGGCCATTTTCCCCTAAAACCCTGAAACACGTGTTCTCTAAAATTTTGTTCTATACAACTTTGCCTTTGGAAGCAACCTTCTACCTCTTACAGTTCTAGAGATATGGGTCATCCCTCCCAATTCTAGAAGTGGTCATATGCCAGAATTGTATCATTTTTGCCCAAAACCCGCTAAAATGTTATGCTCTACAGCTTTGCCCTTGGAAGCCATTTTGTACCTCTTATAGTTCTAGAGATATGGATGATCCCTCCCAATTCTACAAGTGGTCATATCCCAGGATTGTGGCATTTTTACCCAAGACCCTGAGACACTTGTTCTCTAAAACTTTATTTTCTATAACTTTGCCTTTGGAAGCAACTTTCTAACTCTTATAATTCTAGAGATATGGATTATCCCTCCCAATTCTAGAAGTGGTCATATCTCAGGATTGGAGCATTTTTACCCAAAACCCTGAAACACGTGTACCCTAAAATTTCATTCTCTACAACTTTGCTCCATGTTGCTTTTTTAAGGAAATAAAGACGAAAAACTGTTTTCGTATATGGCCAAGAAACTCAATTTCATCGATTGGTCCCGGTGCCCCGACCCCTGACCAGATTCCCACAAAAATTTTTCCCTATTTTCTGACATCAAATCCTTTCATTTGACACCAACATGAGCACTTTCCGTGCTATAGTTGCTGAGATATTTGCGAAAAAGCTCCACCGACCCTTGAAAAACCATGTTTAATAAACGTATACAACATAGCTGAGGTGAAAACGGTTTTTGGAACGAAAGCAATCAGTGTGTGTGCGGTGAAAACAATTTTGACACGAAATCTGACACAGTCCGAGCGTGACTTCCTCGACCATATCACCGGAACCACTTGGTCGATTTTGCTCATCTTCGAACTTGAATCATGGGAGGCATGTATCTTTCAGGGGAAAAAAGTGGAGACGGACGGACGGACATTTTTTTTATTGTTGATTCGTCATATTTAGACGATAATAAATGCATCCCCCCAACTGCCACCTCGATCTACCCCATGTTACATTAAAATTGTGTGCAGTAAACGTATAGGACCTTTGTACTTCGTACGGGTCCAAAAAATGCTGAGCACTTCTGGGAAAATGTGAAAGGTCAATTTTTGTTGATGGAAGTACGCATCCTTAGACTTCCAAGACCGACCCTCGCCTCAAAAGACGTTGTAACTACATTTGCTGTTGACGCAAATTGTCAGTAAACGTTTTTCGAAGAATCTGAATGTTTTAGCCCGAGCGGAAGGCTAGGAATGTAGTGACACAAATCTTCTGTTTAGTTGCGTCCGAAATTGATATAACAACATTTTGGAAAAGTAGCTGCGGTTTTTTCTATTCTAGAGTAAAGTTTATTTTTGCTCTTTCAATCCGAGAGCCTATTTGATGCTTACGTTGAACATAACAGATGTTATACATCGACGCCCGTAATTTTGTTTAGTTTAAAGGATGATATTATTGTATACGCTGATGGCATTAGGATTGTGTGCAATTTGCAGTGACACAGTAAAAACTTCGGTTACGAAAGGATCTGTAAGAAAAACCCATCTGAGCAACAGCTCATAAAAAATTGCGGGACAAGTCAGTAAAAAATGATCTAGCCTCTGATGCGGACGTAATTATTATTACTGTTGTATACGCAAAACTTGTTTAGTTAACTTGCTACACTTACAGTTTTGCGTCTTCCACAATCGCACTGGTTCGGAGTGATAGTTACTATCTGCACAGTTAATTGACAACGAAATCTCCCAGCGGCATATCCAGTTGCCTGTGATCTAAGTTCTTAAGAAAACATTTGCTTATACAATTTAACAATTTGACTAGCATATCAAACCTATTTCTACTTGATTTCCCGATGTCGAAGCACTAAATGTTTGTGAGCCACAATACCAGCTTGGGTTCGGATCGTTAGTACCGGACCAAGAAATCACTAGCCGATCGTTGCAATTATTCTATTTGAAATGATTAAGAACTACCACTTACGTTAACAGGACATAAGATCTTACTTGCGGTAGTGTAACGTCAATGCAGTTAACGATCAATTTGGAATTAGTAGGTCCCACAGCTCGCCAACCTAAGAGTAATCAAATATTGGGTGATTAAAGTGAAAACTGACATTTAGACTGAGAGAAATACACTGAAAAAAAGTTACAGAACTTTATCGACGGACAGCGAAAATAAAGAAATGTTTGTGAATAAGAGAAGTCTGTAAAAAAATCTTACGGCAATTTGTTCCGCCTGGATAGTAACCTCCATAGTTCGGTGAAAACACATCATACGTTTGACCGGGAACAACACTTTGAAAATAGTCACATCCAGTGAATTGAGACTGAGCTGATGATGTGAAAAAAACTGTGTAGAACGAAAGAAATTATAGAAACTTCAATCACAAGCATTTAGGGAATTCTCACCAATAAGAACGATCATATACTGAGGCATGTCGGTATTCGCTTGTAAAATCTCTTAAAATGAAGAATATCATGTGTAAAAGCTGATTTATTTGGAATAAATGTACAAACAATTACTTTTGTTTCACTGATTACGCTAGTCGAGTTGAGAAACAAAATATCATCGATACAATTTGAATTTTTTAATATTTTAATCTCTTTAAGACTCAGGTAACTGACACGAACAATTAGGTAATTTCATCTATTTCTCTCTCAAATACATTTTATTGCACGTATGCCCTCCAACGATGAGTAAAATACTTATATGACAATTTCGCTTTGCCCTCCATGTCTAAGTACCTACTTTTCTCTCTCTGAAGAGCATACTTACGTTATAAGGTTGTAAGCCGCATAATTTGCTGTCACGTTTTATCGTGCAAATATCAAATTTAAAACTGAGATAGCAAATCTATGCGGCTTACGACCTTATTGCGTAAGAGTGTCGATTTCGCACGATACAATTTTGGCTGTTATCTTTATTTTGGTACTAAAGAAGTAGATAGAACATATAAATCTAAACTATCGCTCTTTGTTACGGATGAGGATGACTGCGTTTCTCTGCTAATTCACTCATTCGCAATGTGATGCTGTGATGATGCACTCTAGAGAAATTTTTCAGCGCTGTAGGTGCTTCCGCTTATGATTATTTAAAAATTAGCAGCGCTACGCTAATTCGGTGACCTGAGCAATCACCTTTTTCCATTGAAGAACAATGGTTAAAGTTATTTGGTGCATAAAGGCGTTGAATTACCTGTGATTTTAAGGTTGGCATCCACAATCTTCTGTTGGGTTGCATGTTTGTCAGAAAGTGCAACGCAAAAAAAGAAGGAAAAGGTAATCGAAAAGTTCAGCGCTATCACCACCGATGCTTCGTGCAGCTAGCTAGGAATAAAGTGAAAATGAAGAAAAAATTCGTCATGACTAATGCCTTCCCCCTTTGTGTAAACTTGGTTTTTCTTTTCGTTTTGACTTCTTAAGTCAGAGGTGATGACTTTTAATCAGGGGAGGGGTCAATACTCAATGGAGAGTTTCGTATTCTAACGTTCCTCAGCTGATTCAATTAACTTCATATGCCTAATTGTGTCCCGGCTCTTAAACAATAATATTCTCAAATATTCTCATACGTTTGATTCGACTTACCATAAAATTAAATTTCCAAATGTATTTTTAAATGTCTTATTAGCACAGGTGAAATTTTAAAATTAAAAATTCAAATCATCTCGGAAATTGCACATGACTATTGAGTAAAAACTGTCTGACTATATATGTAACAAACCGTAGAATTGATCAGTAAATATTTAATATTCGTGACTGTGTCATTATTTATGTGCTTTCAATGTGATAAAATGTTAAGTGACTTGGTGACGTCGATTGAAAACACATTTTGTTTTCCCTTTATGAAAATTTAAAAAAAAGGACAAAGCTTCCGTAATCAAGTTATTGGCTGGGTGGTGTTGGTGAAAAAAATTGCTACGTCAATTGTTTGCATTCAACTTTACATTGCAGTTCCTATGCCGTTGAAATGATTCTTTTCTATACAGTTAAAAATGGACAGAAAATGTTAGCTTGCCGATACAGGGGAAAGATGTGTGTTGCATTGTATTCATAGTCAATTTTTTAGATTCACCGATGACAAATGCGCTCTGATAGTTGCTAGACTGTGCTCTAAGGAATATAACAGGACAATAATATGGTCCAATACGAGGTCCAATTTGGCGCAAATATTTTATCACAACAAAAACCCTTTTTAAAAGGGAAACGTGACGCAAGTCCTCGTCCCTTCTTCCAAAACAACTGATATCAATTGGGGTGACGCTTATAGCTTTGAAACGCAAAAAAATTTTTTGGAATGTTTTTCACACGTCACAAATGCCGTCGCGTCACTTGCGTCACGTTTCCCTTTAAAAAAGGGTTTGAATAAACGTTGAGTAAGTATGGCGAACCAGAACAATAACGAAACACCAAATTAAAGTTTGACTAGTAATTTATTGACGATGAATTTTCTAATTGTTCGGGAGGACGATCTGATGGCGTCCGTATTGTCCCGTGTCTACCAACTAACTAACTCTCGTACATTATTCGCTATCTCTTTGCGCGTTCGTATTATTTCCAAACGTTCGCTTCGCCGTTGCAGAGATTTGATAACTCGTTACGTCCGAGACGTATTAGGGTTTTTGTTGTGATATCAGTAGTTTTTGGAAGAAAAGAGAAAACAAATTTTAGAGAAAAAATTTCCGGCGAAAAAAATTTCCGGCGAAAAAAATTTCCGACGAAAAAAATTTCCGGCGAAAAAATTTTCGGCGAAAAAAATTTTTAGCGAAAAAAAG
>CM055403.1:67583714-67609819 GCA_029228625.1 Pseudolycoriella hygida
CAGATTTAGAAGTTAGGGGACTTTCTCTGGGCGAACAAACCATCTCCTTGGCGGGCGATAGGAGGGCATGGAGGACGATAGTTCACCAATCTGGGGTTGCGGCAAAAAGACCTCACACCGGAAGGTACTAACGGTCTATAAAGTTTGATGATGATGATGATAAATTTTCTTTTGGGAAAATTGCGAAATGAAATATTCTGAAGAAAATTCACATGACATGTATAAAACTCATTTCTCCATCAAATTAGAAGTATATAGTAGTAAGTAAATAGGTGGCGCTGACGGCGCTTTAAAGTATTAAAATTGAAGAAAATGAAGTTTTTAATTTTTCCCACCGACAATTTTCTTTCTAAAAATTAAAAAAATATATTTTTGGCGTTTGTGAAGCCAAAGAATATTTTTTGTGGTGTTACGGAATGGACTTGAGAAAACTTTTTCTTTCGGAACTGCCTTAGTCTTAATCCCAACACCACGTGGCACAAATACGCGCTGCAAGCTGGCCTCCGATTAGGCTTCGTGGTTTCGACATTTTAACCTCCACATTCATGCCGACACATAATCCACAGCACCGCTTTGGAGTACAAGACCTAGTCTCGGCTAAAGTTCAGTTTACCTACCCACCTGAAGTGGGAAGATTTGATACCATAGGAAGATGTGGGGGCGTATCCTTATTCATAATCCAGGGTAATATCCGGCCGCTCGGCCAAGTGCACCAGATGGTGAGTGAAATTCGTGAATATCAATTTTACTTTTTTGCTTGTAGCTTCTACAATTTTTCTTCGACACAGTTGATATGCATAACGCATAACGCAACATAAGTATACAGATGCAACCCAGATCGGACCGGACATGGGTGGAAATGGTACGGTGTGGACAGCTGATGACATTAAAACACGATTTAGGCCGCGGAAGACCATTTCTGGTCGACCCGGACCATTTTTTTGTGTCTAGAAGTAGGTTTTCCTTATACAAAATGAATAAGAATGCATTGAGTGATAAAAGAATTGATTATCCTTGTACAAAAATTATAATTCACGATTTTACTGCAATACAATTTATGAAAAAAAGCTTAACTTAATAGAGATCATTGTTTGGTTTTACGATACGTTTACTAAATTTTCTTATATCGCCATCATTGCCATCAAATGCTACGAATGCGAATTATGGTGCTTTAAAAAATGTTAGGTAAACGACTAATGATCCCTTTCACGAAATGTTACGTTAGCGACTGATGATCCCTTTTACGAAATACAACAAATACGAATTATGCTGCGCTTTAAAAAATGTTAGGTAAGCGGCTGATGATCTCTTTTACGAAATGTTACGTAAGCGACTTATGATCCCTTTTACGAAATACTACGAATACGAATTTTGTTGCGCTTTAAAAAATGTTAGGTAAGCGGCTGATGATCACCTTTTCGAAATGTTACGTAAGCGACTGATGATTCCTTTTACGAAATACTACGAATGCGAATTATGTTGCGCTTTAAAAAATGTTAGGTAAGCGGCTGATGATCACTTTTTCGAAATGTTACGCAAACGACTGATGATCCCTTTTACGAAATACAACGAATGCGAATTATGTTGAGCTTTAAAAAATGTTAGGTAAGCGGCTGATGATCTCTTTTACGAAATGTCACGTAAGCGACTTATGATCCCTTTTATGAAATACTACGAATACGAATTTTGTTGCGCTTTAAAAAATGTTAGGTAAGCGGCTGATGATCTCTTTTATGAAATGTCACGTAAGCGACTTATGATCCTTTTTACGAAATACTACGAATAAAAATTTTGTTGCGCTTTAAAAAATGTTAGGTAAGCGGTTGATGATCACCTTTTCGAAATGTTACGTAAGCGACTGATGATTCCTTTTACGAAATACTACGAATGCGAATTATGTTGCGCTTTAAAAATTGTTAGGTAAGCGGCTGATAATCACTTTTTCGAAATGTTACGCAAACGACTGATGATCCCTTTTACGAAATACAACGAATGCGAATTATGTTGAGCTTTAAAAAATGTTAGGTAAGCGGCTGATGATCTCTTTTATGAAATGTCACGTAAGCGACTTATGATCCTTTTTACGAAATACTACGAATAAAAATTTTGTTGCGCTTTAAAAAATGTTAGGTAAGCGGTTGATGATCACCTTTTCGAAATGTTACGTAAGCGACTGATGATTCCTTTTACGAAATACTACGAATGCGAATTATGTTGCGCTTTAAAAATTGTTAGGTAAGCGGCTGATAATCACTTTTTCGAAATGTTACGCAAACGACTGATGATCCCTTTTACGAAATACAACGAATGCGAATTATGTTGAGCTTTAAAAAATGTTAGGTAAGCGGCTGATGATCTCTTTTACGAAATGTTACGTAAGCGACTTATGATCCCTTTTACGAAATACTACGAATACGAATTTTGTTGCGCTTTAAAAAATGTTAGGTAAGCGGCTGATGATCACCTTTTCGAAATGTTACGTAAGCGACTGATGATTCCTTTTACGAAATACTACGAATGCGAATTATGTTGAGCTTTAAAAAATGTTAGGTAAGCGGCTGATGATCTCTTTTACGAAATGTTACGTAAGCGACTTATGATCCCTTTTACGAAATACTACGAATACGAATTTTGTTGCGCTTTAAAAAATGTTAAGTAAGCGGCTGATGATCACCTTTTCGAAATGTTACGTAAGCGACTGATGATCCCTTTTACGAAATACTACGAATGCAAATTATGTTGCACTCTAAGAAATGTTAGGTAAGCGGCTGATGATCCCTTTTACGAAATGTTACTTAAGCGATTGCCTTTTGCGAGAAGCAATTTATGTTGAAGTTTGTTGACACTTTTCTATAAAATAAATGTTTTCCTATCGGTGAAAAAACTTTTCTTTTTTTTATTACTTCTTCCATTAGCTTTCTTTACTTTAAATCAGGTGAAATTTCGGCCACATTACTTTACTAGCTAATTTTTAACTGTTTAGACACAAAAAAAATGGCCCGGGTTGATAACAAAACTAGCTAATTTCCCCTTTCACGAAATGTCACTAGAACCCAGGTTGATAACAAAACAAGGGAATTTCCGCTTAAAAAAATGTCACTTGTTCCACTACGCTTGCACACATGAAGCAACACTAATATGGGTGTCATTAGCAAACTGACAACCGTAACTTTTCAACTATACCCTTTTCACCCTAATCCTAGTGCTGATTTCCTCAAAAAAAAATTCAAAACTGAACTTCGCTAACAATTTAATAACTCTAACGGATTATAGGGCACATAATCCATATGGGCAGCGTTAGATAGCTAAAAACCGTATCTTTCAACGTTACCCATATCAACTCTGTCGAAGAAAAATTGTAGAAGTTACAACCAAAAAAGTAAAAATTGATTTGTATTTATTTTGTATTTTAGAGACTCCACTAACAGCTTTTTACAGCCAATAACAAGTGTTGTCTGGACCACCGGCTTAACGTGACTTCCGAACCACGTCTCAGAGTAATGCGAATGTAGCGTCTTTGTTATTATGCAATTACTCCGAGAATTGTTAGGCGCTTTATTATTATCTCGCCTAAATGTAGGCTTAGATATTTCGTGCACAAATTCGTCGTATATGGGTTACGTCATACGATTTATTCAGTGTGTACGTCGTTATGGGCGCCAAACACACCACAACTACCCAACTTTTTGAAGCTTGAGTGAACTTTAGGACGTTATTAATGCTACACTTGCTAGAAAAATTCCATGTAGAATTTTTCCGACACGGATTTCACGAATTTCACGAATTTCACTCACCATCTGGTGCACTTGACCGAGCGGTCGGATATTACTCTGGATTATGAATAAGGATAGGTCCCCACATCTTCCTATGGTATCAAATCTTCCCACTTCAGGTGGGTAGGTAAACTGAACTTTTGTCCCTCTCAGAAAAGCTTGTCTCTCAACCTGTTTTGTTATTGTTGCTACTGACGCTGTAATGAGGTCACCGAAGGTACTCAATTTTTAATCTGGCCGCAATGGTCCCGATGTCATTTAACTAAATTCGACCACAATTTATTAAATCATCCCTTGAAGGGAAGTTAATTAGAGACAGAGTAATATATTTAGCAATAGTAAGGCGATAAGATCTCATGAAAGATACAGTATAGTGAAGAAAGTGATAGCAAAACTAGTCTTACAGCATTGGTGTTAATCAATGAGCTTAATGAAAATAAATGACGAAAAATCGAGACAACGGGAACCATTAAAAATGTAAGAATCTTATCACAACTTTCCCATTGGATTGGTTGCATTCACTTATCAATCTGACTTAAAACATTTTCGCTTGAAGTAGGCAACCAAATATTTGCCTTCAAAAATAATGAATAAAAAAAATTTATGACCTGAAAACGTGTGTTTACTCAAGTGTAATAAGCGCCAGGAAGAAGAATCCATTGGACGCTCTCATTAATTCTACATTGAGATGGATTGAGTTCCGGACTGGCGAGTAAGCCTACGCAAAAACTGGATTGCTTAATCATGAGTCCTACTAATTTTCCAATGACGCAGACTTATAAATCCTTAAAATGAAATGCAACTGAGCGACTATATAATATGCATACATGAAGGCCTTCGAATCTGTGTCGCATGTGCTAGGACATTTTACCCGATTCGGTAAACCTCGCCAACTGAATTCTTAATAACATTACTCACAACTGATTAGAAGAGCCGATTTGTTGCAAAATAAATTATTTGTCTTTTTCTGTTCGGTTTATAATAAAGCACAACTCATAGGAGCAAGTAACTAAATTAGTACGATCAATCTTGGAGGTAGTGTCACAACATTCTAGCAACGAGATTTGAATACTGACTGATGGCTGATGGTTTGTATGAACATATTTTTAATAAAATCAAATTATATCGTTTTTACGTCTTACCTACAAACAGTGTGTGAAACTTCATTATTTATTAGTCTGTGAAAATAGGAGTCGCTTATTAGCAGTTTCAAAGCTATTTCTTAACTATTTGAGATTCGTATTTTTCTTTATTGATTTAGCGTATGGCATTTACTCTTACAATTGCACAATAATTAAGCGTAAAGATAAAATTTTAGAAGAAAAACATTAACTGTAAGCAAATTCAATTATATTTGAAACGCACTTTATTCCATTCCGTAATGGAAAAATTTTAATGTTAATCCAATTCTTCTACTCACTCGAATATATTTCTTTTATCTTCTAAAAATAATCGTTTTATTTCCTACCTGTACTGTGCATTGACGAAACAATTTAACTTTAATGATAGACTGATAAGGTTTGTCAAGCATTTTGCAATAGTCTTATCAAAATTATGAATAAGTTGAGGTTCGTTTCGTCTGAATCCTTTATTCTTGATTTTAATAAGAATTTTTATCACATTCGAGTCTATAATAAGCCAATTATTGCACTAATAATGGAGCTATAATCGGCCTATTATAGTCGACTTTCTTGTTAAAAGTAGGGTTGTAATGACGCTATTATAACCCGGTTCTTTAATGATGACGTAGGCTGCACTGAAGCAATACGAATGAATGAGAATGAAACGTGTATTGTTATGACAGCCGCATACTAAATCGAAAAATCAATCTAGACGACATTTTTTGCAACAAATTCTGATTTTTGATTTATGTTAATTTTGTTGTCATGTTTTGTGCATAATTGGCAATTATAGGCTCAAATGTGATAAACTATCGCATAATACAAGGGGAACAATCGCGCAACTATAGCCTCGGTGGATCAAAATTCTCGGAGCTAACGCCCCTTGAAATTTCACCCCACCTCGACTATGATTATGCAATTATTCCCCTCGTATTATATTATTAGAATCGTTCATAAAGTATGTCACGCGTGCGAAAGAGATACAAGATAGGCATAAAAATGTGATAGAAAGAGATGTAAATAGTCGTCACGCGTGACATATTTTATGAATGATTTCTTATGGCGGTGTATCTTAAAAAAGGCGATTTTATTACATGAAAATATTCTAAGTGACGATGCAATAAGGAGTTCAGGCACCGGTCCTCTGTCTAGTGCCTCAACTCCTTATCGCATCGTCGCCTAGAACATTTTCATGGGGAAGAATTGCAACGCATTTCAGCCTTGGCACCAGGCTGCCTACTTGAGAAGTTTAAGTAACCATAAAGAACGCAGCCTGGTGTTAAAAATCTGTTAATGTCATCAAAACCGCAGTTACATCACAGATTGCGGCACCAAGTTGTCTACGCAACATATTCTACTGTTAAAATATATGGCAATAGCAGCCTGGTGCCAAATTGAAGTTTACATGATGTTGAATATTCTTTACTGTCGTTGCAATGACTTTAACAGATTTTCGGCACCAGGCTGTCTTCTATTAGGCTACTTAAACTTTTCAAGTACGCAGCCTGGTGCCTTTATGTACTCGTTTCATCATCCAACATTGTCAAAGGAATTTTTTTGGCACCGGAGTCGACCAGAGAGTCCTGATCATATATCCAATCGCCAGGTCCTGGGTAAGATCTATGTGCTGTTTTGTCTTTGCAAAGAGGACTCTGCAGAACGTTCTTTCGAGAACACGAGACAACAAACAACGTTTGAATTTTTACAATTCAACGCCTTTATGCACTAACTAACTTTTGCCATTGTTCTTCAGTGGAAAAAGGTGATTGCTGCATAAGGTTACCGAATTATGAGTTTAATAAATCCGAACGCAACGATTATAATCAAATTTATAGATATTTTTGAGTCGGTCCTATCATCCAGCTATAAAGCTGATAGAAAACATTTGCTTAGTAACTTCTCTATCTCTGCACCCAGTAACATAAATCAAAGACGGCGCCTTTGTTTTATCGTAGTTTTCTGTGGGCTGATATCGTGATACGTGATAATGTACCGTGTCTAACGATTTTCTATTACTTTAGCTCTGAGAACATACATTTCTTCTGGTCAGAAAAGCGGTGCACTTATCAAGTGGCAAACGAGGACGATCGATTTCACAAATCGTTTATATTTCTCCTGAACCTCCTGTTTTGTGCTTCGTTTCTATGAGAAATATATTATTTTGATAAAGATAATTCTTTCTATAACACTGAATTTGAAAAAGATTTGCTGCACTAATGACCTAATGTCCCTAAATTATGTAACGCTGGGGTGGGGTGGGGGTCTGAGTCGGTGTTACGTAAGGTACTAAATACATTGGTATTTAGCTATGTTTGCATTACGCTTAGGGGGGGGGGGGAGGTAATAGTCAAAAATTGTTTAACGTAGTTTAGGAACAACCCCTCAGGTACCACAGAAAACATCATTTTCGGTGTTCGATCCGAAATAGTTATTTATGTAACCGAATGATAAGTAGTTAACTAGGCCTGCACCCTCGAGTCATAATACAAAACACCGTATGCCTAATCAAGTACATTGCACTGAGTTGCAGACAACGTTTTATGCAATGCAACAGATGCGTCTTTAAATCCACTTTACGACGCTCAGTTGCATGATAAATTATATAGAATTAAGATATTAGGACTGGTTTTGTCGCAAGAAAAATGCTGAGAATTATTTCCAAGTTTTGCTTAGTGTAAGCTTAACTCTACACTGAAAATTCTTGGATTTTCACGTTAGTTGTATGCTGCATATCTATAGTGATATGCTGCATGTCTATAGTGATATGCTGCATATCTATAATGATATGTTGCATATATTAGTTCCAAGTTGTATAATATACCAACGTACATCATACGAAATGCAGCATGTGGTTATACTATACAACTTGCAACTAATATCACTATATATGAGCAGCATACAACTAACGTGAAAATCTCAGAATTTTCAGTGTAAGATAAAACTCTACCAATAATATTAATTTGTTTCAAGAGGTCCCGATATCTTCCTTAATTCCTGGATGTAAACTTCAGAAAATCTCATAATTAAAACTGGCACAATTAATTTACGGCCCTTAATTATGTCGCCCCGTCGTTGATTGAGAATATGCGAGAGCTTTGTCTTCCGTAAAAATGAACCCAAAATCGAAGCCCCAAATCAAGTCAGAGGTTTCATGCAGTTGATTGAAAAAAAAAAACAATTTTGACATCAGCAAAAATGAAACAACTGTTGGATCTTCAACTAATTGACTTTTTATTTCAGTTGATTCAAGTGTTACATATGTTAATTAAAAAAATATTATTGTCCATGACACGATCAAAAATCGAGCAATTCCAGTTGATTGCAAAAAGCAATGAAGAGTCGGAACATGAACTAATTTAGTAAAGATATTTTATGAAACAAAATTTCTTACTTTCGTAAGACTGAGTATTTCACGAGGGGAATAGTAGCCAAAAGTGACAGCCCCTTAATGTGACTTCTGTTTGACATATTGAATTAATAAGGCAATTCACTTCAAACAAATATGCGAAAATGGTGTTTATTCCGCATAGACCTCAATATTCGTATATTTTGCATATATTTTTAAAAATTTGACAGAACTGTCAAATCGATGGTTAATCTATTTTTTTCACGATTATTGATCCAAAAGTTACGCCAGATGAAGATATTTTTAATGAAATCCAAAGATCTGATGCTTCTGAAGCGAGAGACAGTTAGCTGGAAAAAATTGTTTTCGTTTCTACACCACAATTAAGGATCGGAATAGGTTAGGTCAACCTGATCAGGTTCAGGTCAGGTCATGACCTGATTTCCGACCTGAACCTGATTTTGAATTTCAGGTCCGACCTGAGGCTAACCTGAAACCTGATTTGAAACCCGCAGGTTATATTCAGAAAATATCATTGAACAATGCGGATAGTAAAAATCTTTGCAAAGTGCCAGGGCGGATACAGCTTTCGCCCTGACTGATGTTTTCGAAAATTCTCATGTAAAAATTGCGAATCGGGGGTCGCGACGACCAACACAGGTGGATCCGTGCTAACCTATAGTGCATTAAACTTACAAAAACTTAAAATATGCTGTGGAGGGTTTAAGGGGAGCGTTTTTTACAAAATCCACTAATAAAAAACTTATGGAGTTCCAAGTAAATTCTATCGTTGGAAGAGGAATGAAATTTTTTTGTCACACATCGAAGAAGGGAGGTTATAGTGGTAGTGTGACAGGGGGAGGGGCTCTGAAAAATCTTCATTTATGTGTAACATGCTTTATGAAAGGCCCCAAAGAAGAAAAAACTGGACTTTTGGAAAAAAAACGGTTCTCCCTAAAAGCGGGCGTCCTTTATATGGACGACCCCCATGTGACTCACACACTGATTCAGGTTCAGGTTGAAAAAATATCGACCTGAACCTGACCTGAAAATTTCAGGTCACAGGTCCGACCTGAACCGACCCATTCCGATCCTTAACCAATTGAACAACAAATGCAAACTCTCTTCAACTTGTAGGTTAAAGCAACCAAAGCACGTGTTTTCGTCAATCGTGGGTCAAGAAGAAAAAAACAATTTTTTTCAGCGAACTGTCTCTCGCTTTGGAAGCATCAGATCTTTGGATTTCATTAGAAACATCTTCGTCCGGCGCGGCGTCATTTTTGAATCAATAAACGTGAAAAACAGACGATCCATCGATTTGATGAGTTCTGTCAAATTTATAAAAATATATACGAAATATGCGGCTTATGCGGAATATACTCCGCATAATTTCGCATATTTGTCTGAAGTGAATTGCCTTAATAAATACATTGAATTAATTCGTATGGCTTTCCATGGTCAAATAAAGAGCCGATCGAGTTTGCGAATTCAAAAATTGCTATCAGATTTCAATTGACTAGCAGTCTATTGATTTTAAATAAATGTCTCAATCTGCTGCAAATACCTATATATTGTTGCAGCTCCTAATCCCATTTTTTATTATAATTTTTTAATTTCATTTCACATTTTTATTAGGGGGTTTTGACCTTTCAGGGTTAACTCCGGATACAAAAAAGCCACAAAACACGTATCAAGAGGATCCTAAGACTTTTAATTTTTGGATTTTCATGCAACCTACAAAACTTCAATTGAGGCGAGGGTCAAGGAGTTGACTTTTCGGGGGGGTCCGCAGAACAAATTTTGTTTTTTTTTAATACAAAAAATCTTTTTTTTCTACCCGTCATCGCAATTCCGCATTTTAGGAAAATTGTGTCAACCTAATCGGCATTCCTAGCGACAGACCTCGGCTTTATGAGGAATCGTACGGGTCCGTGAATCATACTTTTTTATCATGGCCCCACGGCAGTAAGGGGCCGTGACGCAAGTCTTACAAGCCAAAAAATTTACAAGAAATTTTTTCGTAGACTAAGGAACATATACAGGAACTTTTTGACTGCCCGCCTTGCGATTTACCGAGATTGGGTCAGAATATCTACGCCAAAATATCTAGAGTCAAAATATCTACAGGTCAATAATACGAGGGGCACCCTAAAAGTTTCGGGAATCGGCTATATCGGCTCGTGTAAACTTTTCGCTAATTTACACAAAAATTAAATTGGTCTTTCCTGATTTAAAAATGATGATCAAAATGAAAATCGATCGTAGCAGTCAAAAGATACAACAATTCCAAAAAGTCATTGCAGAGAAAAAATGGATTTATCACGTGAAAATTTTAGAGCCATGATTTTCGACGACTTTAAGTCTGGCTTGACTCTCAAATTGTGTATTGATCGTTTGCAAAAAGCATTTGGAGATGAGGCCCCATCCAAGACCACTGTTTATCGGTGGTTCGCTGAGTTTAAATCGGGACGCACTTACCTCAGTGACGACTTTCGTGAAGGTCGACCTTCCACAGCCATCACCGATGGAAACATTGACCGTGTCCGGAACATGATTGAAGCCGATCGACATGTGACCTATTCTGAGATAGCTGCATCCCTTGGGATCGGGAAAAGTCAAATACAAACAATTTTACACGAACATTTACGCACGCGGAAGCTTTGTTCTCGGTGGATCCCACACAAATTGACAGACGACCAAAAGGAGGCTCGTGTGAAATGGTGCCGAGATTCTCTCAAAAAATTCGACAATGGGGCTGCTGATTCAGTATATAGCATCGTAACAGGTGACGAAAGTTGGATTTACAGCTATGATCCCCAAACAAAACAGCAATCCACAGTTTGGGTGTTTCAAAATGAAGATTTACCAGCAAAGGTAATTCGCACTCGAAGCGTCGCCAAGAAAATGGTCGCTACTTTCTTCAGGAAATGTGGTCATGTGGCTACTGTACCACTTGAGGATCGTAAAACAATCAATTCAGAGTGGTATACTACGATTTGTTTGCCAAAAGTATTTGAAGAACTACGTGGAAAGAGTAGAAATCGCAAGATCGTCCTCCACCATGATAATGCAAGCTCCCACACAAGTGCTCTGACCACGACGTTCTTGGAGAAGGAAAAAATCAATTTGATGCTGCATCCACCCTACAGTCCCGACTTGGCAACGTGCGGCTTTTAATTGTTTCCGAGTGTCAAGAATAAGTTGTGTGGGAAACGATTTTTATCTGCGGAAGCTGCTGTCGAGGCATATGAACAAGAAGTGGCCCAAATCCCAACTTCCGAATGGATTCGATGTTTCGAAAACTGGTTTTTAAGGATGAAAAAGTGTATAGATTGTAATGGTGATTATTTTGAGAAGCAATAAAATCGTTTTATAGCCGATTCCCGAAACTTTTAGGGTGCCCCTCGTATCAACTGGTCAAAATATATACGCTACTAAAATCTAAGACCAAAATGTCTTTGCGGTCAGATTGATGAAATTGGTGTAACTGGCGCCGCGCCGCAGGCCGTAATCTTTCAGATAAAAAAAGCGGGGTCGGGGGCGGCAGCTCTCGCGATGGGGGTAGAGGGGGTGTAACCCCCCTTTCGGGGTCTAAGGGGCACAGCCCCATGTGAGCAGTTCGTCAGTGAAGCTGCCTGGGCGGAGCCCCCTTTCTTCTTTTCCATATTATTATAGAGGTTGTAGACATTGTTGTTTCGGTAGATATTTTCGACAACAGACCTTTTCCGTATGTATTTACGTCGTATATATTTTGGCTGTAGATATTTTGTCCCGTAGATATTTCGGCGTAGATATTCTGACCTAGAGCCCGATTTACCCCCCCTCCCCCCCAAAGAAAATAGGAGGTGTGACGCAAATCTTTATGTCTGCTTACAAAGGTTCTGAAATCGGAAACGTGTGACGCATTAAGCGTCTGAGGTAAAACGATTCTCTTCCAGTTAGTAAAGTTCTGAACTCGGAGGAAGGTGACGCATTCAGCTTCGATACGCAATACTGCAAAAATGTGACTTTGATTTCTTTTCGCGAAGATTGTGCTGTGCAAATTTAAATTTTTGCGTGTGAAAAGTGAAAGTGCCAGCATGGTCTGGCATTTGAGACGTAATTTTTTGAAAATAGACTGTAAATTAACTTTATCTTTTTTTTGCGTATCGAAGCTGGATGCGTCACCTTCCTCTGAGTTCAGAACTTTTGTAACTGGAAGAAAATCGTTTCACCTCAGATGCTTAATGCGTCACACTTTTCTGATTTCAGAACTTTTGTAAGCAGATATAAAGGCTTGCGTCACACCTAAGAGTTTTTTTTGTGCTGTTGTTTTAGCTGACATGCGCTGCACGTACTTAGAACTCTCAAAGCGTATGTGTTTTTAATTCAGTTCACCTGTTTTATTTTCGAAATGCAAGTTGTTGGATTTCTTAATTTATAAAACTACATTATTAGACTAGACTGGGTGCTTAGTGCATAAAAGGTGGGAAAACTCTGTTTCTAACAAGCGTTCTGATAGTGTATTCGATGTGGTAAGACATTTTGCTTTTGTCACCTGGCCAATTATAGGTAAAAGCTCCTTATGCCAAATTTATCAATTCTTAGCCAGCTGATTACACCACACGCGGCTATTTGGACTACTTAACACAATATCGAACATTTGGAGTGTTCAATTGTATCCACTCCATATATGAAGTAACCCTCGCACTTACTCCTGGATTTTCTGTGGCACAGCCGCGACCATAGCTCACCACTCCCACTAGGTACAGCAAGTTGTTTGACGGCTCAGTGTAAAGTAAGGGACCTCCTGAATCAGACTAAAAAAAAGTATTAAAATCACGAATCGCGATTGTTCTTTTCGAATATACCTGGCAGGTATCTTTGTCATATGAATAGGTGCATAATTGGTCGCTGCTTATCTCCTCAGGATACGCTTCTGAGCATTGACTATTTGAAATAACATTTAGCTTTACTTTCTGCAAAAACGGTGATGGCGGACCAGCGAATTCCGATGCACCCCATCCTACGGCTTCTACAATTTTATTGTTGAATTTTTCGAACGAGTCGACGTGTCTTTTCATAGAGAAATTTTACGTACAAATTTGCTATAAATTTTACTTAAATTTATACCGAAATGGAAGACAAACAGCACCCACAGCTTCATTGAACTGCATTGCATATTGTGTTTGTATTAGGGCCATGTCGTTTTTGTTCTCTACTGGATCGTATTCAGGATGAATTTGTACTTTCGATAGTTTGTATAGAGCAGCGTATCTCGTCTCATCGGCTGATAATAAATAAATGGGTACGAGTCGGTAAGTCTTTTCAGCTTCTAATTTTTTAATTTGTACAATATTATGCTGTGATCAGGCTTCAAACATCCGACACCAAGGCATAATATTTTAGTCAGACACGCTACCGAGGTATCGAGTCATTATGTGAACTGAGAGAATATCTTTATTTAAAAAAATCGAAACAAAGTGTGCTGTTGCTAGGCTACACAGCATATCCATCAGTGATTAAATCGCATAACGTTTACGACTAGAAGCGAGGTTAAAGAATTGTTAGTAATTAATAATTAGCTGCCGTGTATGTGGCTCTTTACAATCTGAATTGTCCTTACTAGAACTTCCTCTGAGATGGGGATCAAATTGGAAATGTCGACGTTCCTTGGCTACCGAACCAAAGTCCTCGGACTGACCAGTTTCGTTTCCTATACTTTGCTCTGTACCTTTCCTCGTAGAAAGGGATGCATTTCTCGTAGATTTGTCTTTTTTTCATTTGTATTTTCGAGCCTTCGTCGTTATCGTTGAGGCAAGAATATATGCGTTCCGTGATTTACTATCGAATGCTGTGATGTCGCTGAATCTGGATCTACCTTCACTGTCGACGGTGTAGACATATCTTTTTTGTCGCAGCAGCTCGGCGAGTTGATGTTTCACACTGTGATGACGAGCGATGATTTGCTGGTTGCTTGAAGGGCAGCTTCCAGTTACATGAGCTATTGTTTCAAGGCAGATGCTATTCGCCCTTAAGGGCGATTAGTCTCCGTATGTGCTATTCGCCCTTAAGGGCGATTAGTCTCCTTATATGCTATTCGCCCTTAAGGGCGATTAATCTCCTTATATGCTATTCGCCCTTAAGGGCGATTGGTCTCCTTATATGCTATTCGCCCTTAAGGACGATTAGTTCACCTATATGCTATTCGCCCTTCAATTGATGCGCTTTAACATTTCGTAGAAGGAAAAATCAGTTAAGATGACAAAATTGTATTTTTATAACATTTTGCAGAAGGAAAAATCAGTTGAGTCGACGAATTTCATTTTCGTAGCATTTTGTAGAAGGAAAAATCACTTGAGTCGACGAAATTGCGTTTTCTAAGCATTTTGTAGAAGGAAAGATCAGTTGAGTCGACGAAATTTAATTTTCGTTGCATTTCGTAGAAGGAAGAATTAGTTGAGTCGACCAAATTTCATTTTCGCAACATTTTGTAGAAGGAAAATCACTTGAGTCGACGAAATTACGTTATTTAGGACGGAAAAGTGATTCCTAGGACAGAAAGTATATACTTCGATGGCGTCATTGTTTACTTACTTCTTCCATTGTGCATTTCGGTGCATACTGTATGAAATTTTTTTCGAATAACTAGAACGTACACTTCGGAATTCCCATGTGTCTATGCATTTATGTACCTCGAAACTAATTGTAACATGAGTGTGGATAATCCTCACTTTCCGTCCTAGTGATTCAAATAACTATTTCGTAGCATTTTGTAGAAGGAAAGATCACTTGAGTCGACGAAATTTCATTTTCGTAGCGTTTTGTAGAAGGAAAAATCAGTAGAGTCGACGAAACTTCGTTTTCGCAGCATTTTTGTATAAAGGAAAATCAGTTGAGTCGACGAAATTTCTTTTTCGGGAAAAACTTAAGATTTCTGGTTAGGTGTGGGAGGGGGTGGTAGGTAGTGGCAATGATTGGAGACCACCCCACCACCAACAATCAGTAGTCATTTGGCGGCGGTCACCTCTCTGGAGAGAATGGGAAGGGATATCAAAAAAACATTTTTTTTTCTTTTTTTTTTAACTTTTTTGGTACTAGGAATTGTCGGGAAGTGCTGGGTGGGGCTTAGTAAGACTGAATAGTGCTGGATGAGTGGTGAAATGGTGTTGGAAGAGTGGAGAAAGAATGGAAATTACCCTGAAAATATATTGGGCGCTTAAAAGAGTCTACATAAGGCAAATTGGGCGCTCTAAAGAGTATACATAAGGCAAATTAGGCGCTTTAAAACGAAATTTTATCGATAATGTAAGCATTCGCTGAGTGGATATCAATTTTGTGTGCACTCACCCAGGATACGCCGTGTGGAGACTGCTTACTTGTAACCCATTGGCCCTGAAAAGCACCTCTTCTTCGTACTGAGATGGGGACCCCTCGGTTCGTCTCTACCGAAGTATTTACCGACTCCAAATTCCTCTCAGTACCATTATATCGAAGCAAGTATAATTTGTTGCTTATTTGTCATAGATATTTTGCAACTCTTCTTACAATGCCCAGAATTTGTTTTTCTTGTCGCTCGATGTCCTCCGCTTCACATTACGAGACAATTATACGCCAGCTCGTCGAGCAAATGTCGCACACCGATATTTATATTTCAATGATCCCATTCATGGTGCAGAGAGACGAAGTCAGGCATACTCTTATGACACAACGAACGAGGCTGTCACCTATCTAGATGGTCGCATCGAACCAAAAGGAGGATGAATAGTAAACGTACTTACTTCGACATAATGGTACTGAGAGAGGTTTGGAGTCGGTAAGTACTTCGGTAGTGACGAACCGAGGGGTCCCCATCTCAGTACGAAGAAAAGGCCCTTTTCAGGTCCAATGGGTTACAAGTAAGCAGCCTCCACGCGGCGCATCCTGGGTGAGTGCACACAAAATTGATGTCCACTCAGTGAATGCTTACATTATCGATAAAATTTCCTAATTTGCCTAATGTAGACTTTTTAAAGCGCCCAATATATTTTCATGGTAATTTTCATTCTTTCTCCACTCTTCCAACATCATTTCACCACTCATCCAGCCCTATTCAGCCTTACTAAGCCCTACCCAGCACTTCCCGACAATTCCTAGTACTAAAAAAGTTAAAAAAAAGAAAAAAAAAATTTTTTTTCCCTTCCCATTCTCTCCAGAGTGGTGACCGCCGCCAAATGACTACTGATTATTGGTGGTGGGGTGGTCCCCAATCATTACAACTACCTTTCACCCCACTCCCACACCTGACCAGAAATCTTAAGTTTTTCCCGAAATTTCTTTTTCGCAGCATTTTGTAGAGGGAAAAATCAATTGAGTCGACGAAACTGCGTTTTCGCAACATTTTTCAGAAAGGAAAATCAGTTGAGTCGACGAAATTTTATTTTCGTTGCATTTTGTAGAAGAAAAATCAGTTGAGTCGACGAAATTGCATTTTTGCAGCATTTTGTAGAAGGAAAAATTAGTTGAGTCGCAGCATTTTGCAGGAGGAAAAATCAGTTGAGTCGATTAAATTGTAATTTCGTAGCATTTTGTAAAAAGAAAATTCAAGGTCGATGAATGAAGTTGTGCGCTTTCTTATTGTTTTATGTGTCCTTAAGGGCGAATAGCTTATAGGTAGACTAATCGCCCTTAAGGGCGAATAGCATATAGATAGACTATTCGCCCTTAAGGGCGAATAGCATATAGATAGACTATTCGCCCTTAAGGGCGAATAGCATATAGATAGACTATTCGCCCTTAAGGGCGAATAGCAAATGCATAGACTAATCGCCCTTAATGGCGAATAGTCACTTTGTTGTTTCAATCTCTCTGTTGCATCTGGTGGCGAGGTTGTTAGTGCTTTCAACACCCGGCACACCGTTCAAGTTCGCGTAGTTACTGTTCAACTTTATTACGGCAGTACAATTGGACTATGAGAGAATATTCTCATTGGCGACAAAGTCATTGCCTTTGATGAATGTTTAGAAGTGGGTTACACCAGCTCCTTGGTACTTGAGGTTGCACCAGTCTTCAAAACATCGATCACGCAGCGCTGTCCTCATTGCTTCGGTACTTTTGCCTTTGACGTCCAATGCTTTCACGCACGATACCATTTCTTTCAGTTTGAGAAACTTTGGAATGGCTGGTCTTGTACCGTTGCAAGGCGTTTTGCTATAGCGAAATGTTGAAGGTGGGCCTCCCAAGTTGCCTTTATCTATTCAACTCCGCGGAGACGTCTCGGAGCGTAGAATAGTTTGACGTTGGTGCGCATTGGAAGACAAATTATTTATCAAGACAATCCGTGACGTATTTAGGTATCTCCCTGGTGAAAATAAAAGTCTTCAAAGTTCAAAAAACGTATACTCACGGTCTCAACTCCCATGTATTTTGAAACCGCGAGTATACGTTTTTCGAACCTTTGAGACTTTTATTTTCACTTGTTGAGAGGCGCTGATTGCAATGGGCACGTTAAAATTTAGAACACGTATTGGTTAATTATATGAGTTTCTGGCCCGGTTTCAACGGTGGTGACGATGCACTACTTGTCGAAGATCAACTCGGAATTGAATGAACACCCAAGGTAGCGGTTCACAGTTGATCGATTCTATGGTTTCACCGCTGGATAGAGCTAATGTGCATTCGATGAGCTGTCCGTTTTCTATGTTTATGGCTTGACTCTTTTTGGGGTTCTTCATTTAAACTGGCCGCCTTTAGATTGACCGTTATCTGTAACACTTTGGAATCTTGTTTTGCTGGCCTAAATGAAAGGTGTTCTGCAGTAACTAAGTGCTTTCATTGTGGTAACAATAGAATGACAAAGATGGTGCAGAACACCGTTCAAATGAAGTTCAACCAAGAGGTTGATCTATAACATTTTTTGTAACTAGAGCAGTCCAACTCACGTCGTAAACACTGTCCCACTTGCCTTCAAGACCTTTGAGAGGATATATTGTATAGGGTAATTATCAGATTTTCTGTTTTAGGATTTGTATTTGTGCTTCGCCCTTTTTTAAAAGACATTCGACCGGGCACCTAGACCAAGCTTTACTATCAGAAGAACCAGAAACGGGGAAAGTTCAATCACAGGTCAATCTTCAGACGAATCATTTTATGTGGTAGTGAGATTGGGGAAGAAGGAAGCGTCTTCGTTTTCGGGAACATTCCGATGATGAGGATAACGAAATGCCGAAGAAGATAACGACCTGAACGATGGTGTGGATATGATGAAATGTGGCAATGTCTAAAAATGATTACCTCAAAAACGGTTATTTCAGGACAAGAGAGTTCGAAAGTACCACTATTTCAAAATTGTGAGTGAGTGTGGTGAGTTTCTCAAAGCTAAGGCTAAAATTCGATTTACCTGTACGATAGTTGTGATCACCAACTAACAACGCCATATAATTTAAGTTTTTACGTCTTAAACAATGGGCAGCTGTGATAGCAAAACTTTGAGCAATAATTGTCGCACCACAAAAAACGTAGGGCAAATTTTTTAACGTAAGTCCACCAACCATTGGAAACTCATTAACCAATGTTTGCACTCCACCTACGATTCGATTCTGAAAAACTCTTGCATGTAAATTAATATTTTTTTTAACGACAGATCAATTCACAAACCCTTTTGCGATGTCCACACTCGCATGGGAAAGTGATATCCGGTTTAAGATACACATGACATTTAAATTTCCCTTCGTAAGTTTTGGCGCGTTTAAGTGCTAGGGAATATTCATTTTACAGGCTGTTTCAGAAATAAAAAAAATTATTTTAAGTTCTTATACCAATCACCATTCGATTGCCCACGGATTCCGTTTGAAATGGTTGTGTACCACAATAACGATCTGCATCTTCTAAATCTAATTTACCACTCGCCGATACTTCTATTCTGCCTTCGTTGCAATCGTCGCTCTGAATAAGAAATACAATTCCATTGACTCAAGTAAAGTAACATTGAACGTGTAAACGTACAAACACAATTTAACTGCTAAAAAGCAAAGCAATTTTATTTGCTCAGTGTTAATCTCTTTAGAATGACACGGGTCAACAACGATACGAAACACTTTCCCGACAAACATTAGTGTCATTTTTCCTTCAACCGAATTTTTTTACGTCGAAAGTTTTCTAACAGATTTATAGTTCACATGAAAGAACACGTTTTCATTTTATTCACTTCTAGGACTTTTAATTATTTGAAAAGGCTTTGCTGGAAAATGTGTCGGTATTTTGATTTTCGATACGTTGAATTCAAAACATTAATGTCGAACAAATATCCCTTGCCTGTAGAAAAACCGCACCGTACTACACCAGAATTACCTTGCAATTACAAGATGAATGGTGAAGATGGTGAAAGCAAGATGCACCAAGGTGAGCCAAGGACTACCATTGTGTACCAAGGTGTATCAATATGCACCAAGGTGTAACAAGTGCATCAAGATGAATCAAGGTGCGGAGTTTTCTGTTTTTTATTATAGAAAATTTGTACTGACTACATTTAGTACTGCATCAAAGGTTGACGGTTCGAATTCCGAACAAATTTTCAATCAGGAAAACTACTTTGATCGTTCTAGAAAACGAAAGGGGAAGTTGAAGACATGAAATGATGTTGTTTTTTTTTGATCTGCTCTTTACGAAAAAAGATCGAGTAGGCGATTCAAATATGTCGGTCGCAAAATTTTTTTTCTCTCCGAAAACTTTTTACAAATATTCAAAAATAAAAGGCTTTCGGCTGTGTAGCGCTTTTGAATACGACGCCGGGAGTGCTATGTGCTATTTTTTGATATTTTTCCACTCGTGGCAACTCAGAGGAGATTCACCGCGATTTTATAAAAATCTCCTCACTCTCGAGCGTCTTCCAGCCAAAAATTCTGAATTTTAAGGCAGTAAAACTTGATGAAAACAGTGTCGGAAAAGCTAAACGAATGCGAAACGTTTGGAATACTTGATTTCGACTCACAATTTACCAATTAACTTCTGGTGTTTACTACGATGCTCATGTACTGCGAAAGTGTCAAATCCAGTGGATATTTTCGGGTCGAAAATTGACACTCCGAATGCAGCACACTTGATGGAGGTTACAACAACACATTTAAGTCGAATGAAACAACAGATTTACCAGTAAAAAGTGATAACCTTGAAGTATTTGATTCGTTAAACAAGAGTTGACCATGGATCTCATGACAGCTGAAAGAATTCATATTCTCTATATGAATGCTTCTCCACCCGGTTATAATAGAACTACCACCAGCTCCAATGAGGAATTCAAATTATTGTTATTATCTCTTTTGCAGAGCTTTCTTTGGTATTTTATCTTCGTCCTCGTCTATGCGCACCACGTGGCTGCTTTGATCGCACCGACTATCGTGCCTTCCCCGAAGAGTTCTGTTAGTTCTCTGTTTGACCTTATCCTCCACCTTCCTTTTTCGTTAACTGGTCCACATATCGATCTCGACACTTTGCGCCCGAAGCAGTTAAACGTTTCTTCCTGTTTTTGTGTTAGAGACCATGTTTCACAGGCGTATGTAACGATGGGGCGGATGAGGGTTTTGTAGAGGCGAATTTTCATGTTTCTGCTCAGTAAGTTGATTCTGAACCAGTGTTTGAGGGCGTAAAAACACCTGTTCCCTTGGCTAAGTCTCATTTTGATTTCTTCGTCTATTTCATTTTCAACATTTAGTATGGAACGTAGATATTTGAATGACTGAACCACTTCAAAGTTATACTCGTCGATTGTGATGTTTTGACCAATTCTTGACCCGTGTTTTCTGTCCAAAGCCATATATTTTGTCTTGTCTTCATTAACTTTTAGTCCAATTTTCCTTGCTTCCCTATCCATTTCGACGAACATTTCTTTAATCGCGACTGTTCCTCTTCATATCAAATCCACGTCGTTTAAATCCTTATGCTTCACAAAAAAGATGAAGACCAATACAACGGATCTTTTCAAGGAAGCTGTAGAACCTGTCCAAAAACAGGATAGGTCATTTTCCAGGCTGAACCACAAATCCTAAAGCCGGTTCGTGTAGTCCCTCCAGTTCAAAAACCAGTTAAAATAACACAAGAACTTATTCATTCGAGTAAGGAAGAGACCCCGGAATTTGTGAAGCCCAAAACAAGAAGAAATCACAATAAATTGCATTTGCAATCACGAATTCAAACCACGGCATCCAACACTAAGCATCGCTCCCCATATATCTACAGATTCTCATAGGACACGTTCAATAGCACTAATACATAAAACGCACTGCTCGACACCACCCCGACGGACAAACGCAAGATCACATAAGTAAAGGACAAGTAAAATAACGAAGGAATATAGAAAGACATGGTAGGTTCATCAAGATAAGATAAACGACATAATGCCACACCAGGTATGTACCAGGTAATTCAACTCAATTAAACTAAAATTAAAACCTACAAATATCAACTAATTTAGAAGCTAGTCCGACTGTTAGACCGAGCGGCGGCAGTTGTTGTTATCTCTCAGTGAGATATAAGTACCAAATGACAAGTCGCGACCCAGCGCGGTCTCAATGGCAAGCGAGCATCATTCCACTAAAACAGACACTGCGCGCCCAAATCCGCACTAGGAAGGACTTAGGAGTCAACGATAACCAACAACGAATGTCACTTCAATTAAATGCGACCATTATGAAGTGGACTAGTGGACACTGACTTCCCTAAGAATATCTCTGACTGGGATCGGCGAGATGCACAGAGTCTGTCATGTGAAGTCTGAAAGTCGGAAGTCTATTTTTTTGATTTGCACAGAGCCTATTATTTGGGAGTTTTTTTATACTTTATTGGGAAATTTTGATTTCAATCCCTCACAACGCTCATAACCGGTTGAAAACAATGCCATTGTGTTACATTAGTCGATACGAACCACATTTGTTCTACGCCTTTCTTGTTGAGCGCTAGGTGAGTGCATATCTCATCCATAACACTTCGCAGTAAATACAAATTAGTGCCAAAATGAAGGTATTGGAGCCTAATAAAGATTGAAATTTAAAAATAAAAATTTTGCTGAGCAAACAATCCAAAATTTCGAATTTTCAACTTGTCTGGAAAGAGATGCCCTTCATCATAAAGTTTACTATTATATTATTATTTGGAAATTTTTTATATTTTTTTTGGGAAATTTTGGGAATTTTTGGGAGATTTTGGGAAAGTTTAGTGAATTTTGGGAATTTGTCACCAAATAATAGGCTCTGGTATTACACCAAAATGCTGTGAAAAGTTTTAATGTGACTTGGACATGCTATTCTGATGACACACCATTTCTGACGGTCAATGTTTCTTTAAGCGTTTCATGATGAGTACTTCCAATACAATTGGCACAACACTTTTTCGTTTATTTCATGGGAGATAATTGCTCACTGGGCATGCTACTTACATAATGATGAAAACGTAAAAAAGCAACACATACCAACAACAAGCTAACAAACAACAAAGAGATATAAAAAAAAAGTTGTAATCTTACCAATGGCAAATAAACTTCACACTCCAATATTAAAATGTATCCTGCGGGTGCCATAGCGTCCCATCTACATTCCATAACCTCACGATTGGATTCACCATTTTGACTGTATTCTGGCGAGAAAATATCATACGATTTTCCAACTTCAACATTTTGAAAATAATCGCATCCATGAAATGGTTTTATAGCCAATATCACATCGATAAGAGTGGATACTTGAACAAACCGAGTTTTTTTAATGATACTTTGAAGCATAAATTAAATGTGTTAAAAGGCAACAATTGCTTTATTTTTTATATAAAAATGGGCTATAAACTTATTGGAAACTATTAAAAGCTTTGCAGTCGAAAATGTTGAATGAATAATCAGCTTTATATTGATAACGTTTTCATTTTATGCATAGTAATCAATTCGAATATATTTGTTACTGTTTGTTTTTGGGACATAATTATTTAATTACTCACATGATATGAAGTAGTTCATTAACATTTTGCTCTGATTTTCATTGATTGTGCAAGCAAATTTATAACTCAGTTCCAACCGCTGCAACGAAAATTAATTTAATTTATTTATTTTTATTTTTTGCTTTGAATTTATTTGAATGAAAAATATTTATCATTGGCGTATCTAGAACACCCCAGAATGTGAAGGCGCGAAACATTGACCAAAACTGCATTTTAGCGGATTCTCATGATGAGTATTATGTGCATCAGCACAGATATGAATTTGTGAGTTAAGTCACAATTTTTTATACAGCGAGACTCAACATAAAAGTTATCTGAAGTATTGTTGTTTTGCTTGGTCGGTAGTTTAAAATTACTAAATCTTTTGTATTGCTTCGGTACGACCAAATTTGTTGATGAGTCAACTAGAAAGTATTTGGCCTGTGAATGAGTTCTCGCTGTTTATTTTTAGATGGCACCAGATAAAATTATAGCTAGCTACTGTCAGTTAAACTATATTTTTTTTACAGCTATGATTACTGTCAATAAAATTCGGTAAACAACAGCAGAACATAAATTTTTCCTTCATTAAAAATGTCTAATTTGTCTAAACTGTGCAATTGCGTTTCTTGATATGACCAAAGCTTTTGATAAAATTGGTCACTTGCACATCCCGAAAGCGCTAAAATCGAAAGGTGTCTGAAAAAACCTGCACGACTTAATAATGAATCTGGTGTTGAACAACAATGTGATGATCGCTCTAGGCAAAGATTTCTCCCGTCTAATTGAAATCAAATGTGGCGTACCACAAGGAGGTCCGTTATCACCGATTCTCTTCAACATCGCCATTGACTTCATATACGAAGAAATCTGCGATCCTCAATACGCCTCCAACAACGGTTACAATCTCTCAGATGACTTTGACCATCTCTGTTTATCTGGCTTTGCTGACGATCAGTGAATTCAGTATGTCGAACAATTGATCTGATCCAATCGCTGTTCGCAAAGATTGGCCTTGTTCTAAACGCATCGAAGAGTCAAGCAATTATTATAAGAAATGGAAAGTTGGATTCTGGTACGCTCAAACTAGCAGATGGAAGTGAAATTGTTGGTATTAAACAGAATGAAAGGATTAAGTATCTTGGTTGCTCCTTCGAATCGGAATTGACATTCGACGATACGTACATCACCGCTACTGAAGCCTGACCAAAAACTGAATGTCATCAAGCAATACGTTTTTCCGATATTTGTCTTCTCATTGCAAGCGGCGCCAATAAACAGAATCCCATCAACTGTCACGAACGGTCTGGACGTAATGATACGCCGAACTGTCAAAGAAATCATTTGCCTGCCAACAAGAACAAACGATAATCTTTTCTACGCTCCAAGGAAGCTACGTGGCCTGGGCCTATTCAGAGCTGCATGGGAGTCTAGAAAACAGGCTTTCCAAAATAAATGATTGAATTCTCCACAGTGTGTTTGACTGCCGTGAGGAAATGGCTCAATGCATCCAATCACTAAACGTTGTAGGGGACACGTCGCGGTCATTGCGTGCTGCTCTACGCAACGAATCGTTCGAAAACTGATGTAAGTTGAGTTATCAAGGCTCTGGTGTGCTTCACTTCAGAAACTACACACCCAGCAACGATTTTGTATATAACAAAAACTCGCTTTCATCATCCGAATGGGTATCGGTAATCAAGCTGAGCACGAACTACGCAAACCTGAACGGAGTTCCAGGAGTCGCGAGCACTTCCACCCTTTGTCGTAAATGCGGCAAAGAGAATGAAACCATCACACACGTTACTGGAAATTGCTCATCGAACAACCTGCTAATTACGTCAAGGCATCACAGCGTCAAGCATCACCTCATGACCCTTCTGAGATCGAAAGGCTTCACTTGCTTCGAAGAAGTATACGCTGTTGATTCTGACGGTCATAGCCGATTTAGCGATATAATTGCCTTCCAACCGAATTCGAATAAGGCGTATATCATAGATCCAACAATTCGATATGAAACGAATGACTTACGCCAAGACCAAGAAATCAAGGAAGAAAAACAAAATATATATCGCAAATGCATCCCATTTTACGTCGAAAAATATGCGCAATTATTTGGTGAAAGAGACTGGTTCGTCCGAGGACTGTGGTTTGGAAGTCGCGGAACGTTCGGCAATAGCGTAATTGAATTTTTTCGTGAGGTAAAGTTAGACAATGCATCCCTTAAGCAGTTATCTGAAGAAATTTTAGCGAGGACAATTCATATAATTAATAATCACATTTATGGATAATGACATAGTCACTTCTACTGTTCTACATAAACTAGTCGAACCCTCGCCCCTAGGGGCTACGCAGGCTTTATCATTTTCGCTTTAACATTTACGGGTATGTTACGTAGTCGAAACCCCCGCCGCCCCTAGGGGCAGGCTTTATCATTTTCGCGTGTTGTCTATTCAGAGAGTCAAAGCATATTTTTTCTCGTTTTAAATAATGATGCGTAATGTGTGATGTCATTAAATCACTTCGTTGATATTACCACTAATAATACTAAAATCCAAATGGGCGAGAAAGGCACTATAAATCAAAACACTTTCTTTGTCGCAAAATTACTCCACTTCCCCCGAATTTCATCTCCCCCATATTCCACTTCCCCCGTATTCCACTTCCCCCGTATTCCACTTACCTCGTATTCAACGTTCACCGCATTCCAATTTCCCCGTATTCAAAGTTCACCGTATTCAATTTTCCCCGTATTCCACGTTCCCCGCATTCTATTTTACCATATTCCACTCCCCCGTATTCCACTTCCCCCGTATTCCACTTCCCCCGTATTCAACTTCACCCGTATTCCACTTCCCCCGCATTCAACGTTAACCGTTTTCCACTTCTACGGTATTCCATGTTCACCGCATGCAAAGTTCGCCGTATTCAACTTTCCCCGTATTCCAAGTT
>CM055403.1:67610319-67662120 GCA_029228625.1 Pseudolycoriella hygida
TTTTTCTCTGCAATGACTTTTTGGAATTGTTGTATCTTTTGACTGCTACGATCGATTTTCATTTTGATCATCATTTTTAAATCAGGAAAGACCAATTTAATTTTTGTGTAAATTAGCGAAAAGTTTACACGAGCCGATATAGCCGATTCCCGAAACTTTTAGGGTGCCCCTCGTATTATGTCACCTTTTCATTATAGATGAGCGGGTCGATCATTTTTCGAAACCCGACCCGGACCGAACCCGACCCGATAAAATTTTTCCAAACCCGAAACCCGAATTGTTTCTAAACCCGACCCGGACCGAACCCGACCCGGTTAAAATTTTCGAAACCCGAACTGTTTCAAAACCCGACCCGGACCGAACCAGACACTCAAGTTTTTCGAAACTCACAACCCAAATTACATCGAAACAAAAATTATTTCAAGGCCCGACGTCTGCATTCTTCACGGACCTTAGACTAAAACAAAATTCGTGTAATGTAAGATGATAAAATTTTGACGAGTTTTGTAAAATATAAGAAGTCAATAAAGGATCGGGACCTGAATAAAATGATACAACAACCCGACCCGGACCGAACCCGACCCGATCAAATTTTTCGAAACCCGAACTGTTTCCGAACCCGGCCCTGACCGAACCCGACCCGATTAAAATTTTCGAAACCCGAAACCCATGAACCCGAAAAAAACAATTCGGGTTCCGGTTCGGGGCTCGATGAGTGAGCCTTAACGACCAATGAATCCGATTAATAACGCTCGCTGTCCGAACTGATTCGAATCTTCGAAGTAACTTGGCGCGAATAATGATTTGAATATTTCTTGTCACTACTGTTGAAAAAAAAATCTTAAGTTTTTTGTAGTTTTTGAAGAACTGATTTTTTTAAAACAGAATTTTTTAATAATTTAATTTTTTTTAGGAATTTCAAAATTTTTAGAAAAATTCGGTTTCTTGGAAAGTCAAAAATTCTAAAAACAATGAAAATCTCTGAAAAAACCGAAAGTTTTCAAGGATTTAAAATTGTTAAAACCTTTCAAAAAACCGAAAACTTTGGATAGAATGTCATGGCTAAAAAATTAAATATTCCACCCAATTTTCAATAACCGATAATAAATAAAATATTCCGCGAATTCACAATTTTGGATTTTGTGACTACTCAAAAATGCTATCTTCTGAATAACAACAGCTTGACAGTTGTTTTCTTCGGGAAAGTTATAGAGATTGGTGCGAAATTTTTTTTTTTTTGAGAAAACTTTTTTCGGAAAATTCTTTTTTTTGCAGAAAAATTTGATTTGGGTAAAATTTTTTCTCTGGGATTTTTTTTTTTTTTTTTTGAGAACATTTTTTTCGGAAAAAATTGTTTTCTTCGAAAATGTTTTTTGAAGTAAATTTTATTTGGAGAAATATTTTCTTAATAAACAGAAAAATTTTTCGGTGAAATTTATTTTTAACAACTGCAAACTTACAAAATGGCTCATATCGCATACAAAAACCTCTTAAAGGGTAAAGTGTGACGCAGTCCGAAAGTGCGCTGCCAAAATTAATAATATCGCTTGAGGTGACGCCATCGCTGAAAATACGCAAAAATTTTTTTGAATGGAATCTTGTGTTCAAAGTTTTATTTTCTGAAAAAATTACAGCGCTTTGTTTAAAACAAAATTACGTTACATATATATTAACATATATGTTAAAAAAATGCGTCACCAGTGGAATAATTTTTCAACACTTTCAGTTTTTACACTCAAAAATTTAAATTTACCCTAAGGGACGGTTCATAATGTATGTCACGCAAAAATGACCATTTTTCTGAAGATAGATCATTCCCTGTCACGCTGCTGTCACGTGAGCTCCAAAGACCATTTGACCCCTTTCTATCACGTCACGAAAAAAAAAATGCAATTTTTTTACAAAAAATAAAATTTGTATTAGAAGAAAGGTACAATAGAAAAAGTATGAAAATTATTCACGATCCCGTGGATTCTTCATTCGTGTGCTTAAATCGAAAGTTGGCATCACGTCTTGATCGATGTTTGATGTTGGTAATTCTAATCAACTTCACCTTTGTTGTGAAAAACGTCAAACCTGTCACCTGTCGTTCATACTTCCGATCCACCATCGCAAATCTACCATCGGTGTGACGTCACGCGACACTCTGAAGACCGATCATTCGTGTCACAGACTGTCACGCTGGTCTAGAAAGACCAATCATCCTTTTCGCGTGACATCCATTATGAACCGTCCCTAAACAAAAACTGAAAGTGCAGAAAAATTATTTCTTCGTCGTTGTGACGCAATTTTTTAAAATAACAAAATTTTGTTTTAAACAAAGTGCTGTAATTTTTTCAGAAAATAAAACTTTGAAGACAAGATTCCATTCAAACAAACTTTTACGTATTATTAGCAGTAGCGTCACCTAAAGCGAAATCATTAATTTTGGAAGCGGACTTTCGGACTGCGTCACACCTTACCTTTTAAGAGGTTTTTGTATGCCATAGTATAGTATATTGTAACACAAGGACTATAATCTCGTGATTACAGTCGAGGTGGAGTGAATGATCGTTCTAATAAAAAAACTACTACTACTGCTGGACCACAATGGTTAATGATTATAATTAACTCTACCATAACAACGCTATTAGGATAACGTAGAACTCGACTATAATCGACATTTTATGTACCTATATTCAGTCATTTTCAATGCTACAATTGGCTTTTTATAGTCACCAATGCAATAAAGTTCATTTCTTTTAGATGTCTGCATTAAGATTTGTGATACTTCTTATGACATATAAATCATATCACAATTTCGACGTAAAATGATTTCATGTGTAAAATATTTTTGTCAAATTTGCGTATCGTAAAATTAATGAGATGAGTTTTAGCACAAAAATAAATGATTTCGCATTTCTGTGATTTAGTTTTAAGACAATGCACATTTATCTCATTTATGACTTTTGAATGCGCGCAGCCACATGATTCGAAATTTGTAGGTGTAATCAGGTTTGAATCGCCTGTTTCACTCCGACCACAAGATGCTCTCGATTTTCGGTAGAAAAAAGTTGAAGCTGAAAAAGTTTTCTAATCATTTATTTTACGTTTATAGTTAAACTTTTCTCTGAAACTGCAAATGAAATCACTGACCTATATAAAGTAATTGGAGGAAACACGATGATATAGGGGGAGGAACTGTTTTCACCATAACGATGGATTGTGTAAATATATGCGCTCATATTCCAATCGAAATATTTTATATCAACAGAAAGTTAACGTAAAAAATAAGAATACAAATCAGCAGCACAAACGGGGAGAGAATATTTTGTTCCAACGTTTTTATTTTTTCAAAAATTATGTTATGTGCCGCAAAGATTTGCATTATGCAGTTTTTCTTTAAAATGTTCTTATGTATATCTACACTTATGCGTTGTGCATATCTGATCCCGGCACTTTTCTATTTGGAAAATATAAAATTTTCATAAATAAAACAAGGTAAACAAACGAACGAGAATATAAAATATTGTTGGCGTCGTTGTTGAAGACAAATGTGTGCAAGTTATGCTTTATAGCTATGAATACATATCTATTTTGTCGTTATGTTTTAGCCTCAGTGGTTGGGAAATGTTGGAAGTGCTTTTTTGAAGTAAGGCTACAGATTTTGTTGATTTGTTCAGAATCGAATTTTTTGCACTTGAAACCAACTTCCCAAGGGTACGGACTTATAGTGATTTCAAAACCGGAAAAGTTTTTTTTTCATCAAACAAGTTTCAAGGTGGGAAACAAAAATCTTCAAAGCATGCACGAGATATCCGTTGTATAACCAAGTCTGCCTATTAATAATATTGGTCTGAAAAAATTATTAATTTCTGAAACTCTGTGCCGTTGCTATGTTTCTTCTTTTCTTAGGGGTCATCAATAAATTACATAACGCTTTTTCAGCGTTGCCACAAATTTTGAATTAATGATATCTCGGGATAGAAGAATCCCAGAATAATCAAATGTATGGTCGACCCCCCCCCCCGTTTAGGGCGTATAAAAGGGGGGTCGAGCATATATTTGACCCATCGGGAATGCGTCTATCCCAAGATATCGTTGATTCAAAATTTGTGACAACACTGAAAAAGCGTTACGTAATTTATGGACGATCCCAAAACTGACCGCCCGCCTATTTAACTGCTTTTTCAAATTCCCTTATTAATCCTCAGAAAAAAATAGTTCCTACATACTTAAACAAAGAAATCTGTTCAAGTAGACCGACCGTTGAACGTACATTGCGTCTTCTTGAAAGATGTACCAACAGGGCCATACCCGAATGAATCGGGCTAAATTTTGATAAGGTCCACCAAATGAGTTTTATGAGACCCGGATCGGGGCATGATTTTTGATTTGAAAGTCACGAAGTCTTGTACTGAAAGAAAATCGAGAAACCTCCCCATTCAGCTATTTGCAACTTCTAGATCTAGATTCTAGATCCTTCACAAAAATTACTGTTTTTTCGACTTTGGAAAGTTTTAGCGCCATCCACCCATAACAATTCTTAAAAATTCTACTCTCAAACAAAACATAGAAAATCTGGGCCTAGGCAATACTTTTTTGTTATACTTCATATTTGTATAGTCGTAAGATAGCGAGGGGAGAGAGCGAAACGTTTTTACGCTTTAATTACAAATTTCGTATTTTTAAAGTGCTTTTTGAATCTGATATTACACATACTAAGAAACGTACAGGAAATCTCTAGAGACCAAGGTTGGAAGAATCGGAAGCGTGATGTATGTGAGATTCATAGAAATCGTTGTAAGATTTAATGGAATCACTCTTTAAGTTTTTTGTTTGCATTCTAAGAAATGTAGCAAGAATTACAAAAGGGGCATCTCCCCGAACGAAATTGTTATTGGTCGAAAAGAGCAAAATGCCCCGATCGCCCATTCGATCAGTCCGGCCCTGTGTACCAACATGCAGAACCCACAGTTATCTTCATCCTGAAGTTTTCGCGTGCGACATGAACGGATCCTATGTCACTTCGCAAATCGTATACTCTACGCAAAGAATATGAAGAGTACAAGAGAGAAAGAGGCCGGGCCGGGTTTGGAAACAGTTCGGGTTTCGGGTCTCAAAAAATTTTATCGGATCGGGTTCGGTCCGTCTCGAGTCGTTGTATCATTTTATTCGAGTCCCGATCCTTTATTGACTTTTTATATTTTACAAAACTCGTCTAAATTTTATCATCTTACATTACACGAATTTTGTTTTAGTCTAAGGTCCGTGAAGAATGCAGACGTCGGGCCTTGAAATAATTTTTGTTTCGAAGTAATTTGTGTTGTGAGTTTCGAAAAACTTGAGTGTCTGGTTCGGTCCGGGTCGGCTTTAGAAACAATTCGGGTTTCGGGTTTCGAAATATTTTTTCGGGTCGGGTTCGGTCCGGTTCGACCCGCTCATCTCTACCATTTACCTCGACGGATTAGCATATTTTGTCATTCCAATCATTGAATAGACCAAGTAAAACTAAAAAAGTGTCACTTTCATTCGACCCTCTCTTCATAAAGTAACATGTACGTCCCACCAATAAGCTATTTGCACACGCTTATTTGTAATGTACTAATACACATCCGAAAGAATATTGTTATGTTTACGCGAAAACATGTAAAGTAAACGATTTTCCCATTCTGAGTGAAATATTATTTGTTCCAAGAAATGCTACAGTTATAAATGAATTTTGCTAAACAAAAGTGATTTGGAAATACAAGTAACTTCAGAGGCAATCGACCTTGAATATATTTGAAGGCTTTAATTATGTTCAATTTGTCAGACAGACAAAATTACTACCATCAATTTTTTTATAAAATATTTATCTTCAACTTACCATATTAAGATTTACGTCGCGACTAACATTTATTCATTGAGAAGTATAGTTTTTATGTTCAATAAGCAGCAGTTGAATTATGATGAATGACACTCAACGGAAAATATAGTTCTTGATGATCACTATTCACACAAAGTGGGATGTATAAAGACACAGCAGTTTTCATATTTAATTTTGGGTTGTGCGGAATAAACTCCACCAAGAGATACCGGTGGTTAGAGAGGAGTACGTGCTACTTATCTGGTTAAATACATCTCAAACCTGGGATGGTCGCTATTGGGAAATAAGGAATAAGGTGTATCACGCACGGCATTTTCAACTTATCTGACAGCGTCATATAAATTGATATCATTTGTTTTGGAAAAAAATAAGCACCTGCGTCACATATCTCCATTTTGAAACGTTTCTGCTGTCCATTCTTTTTTTTTGGGGGTTAGGAACGAATGTCCAACAAAAAATATCCCCAACCAAAATATTACCGGGGACAAAATATCCCAAGACAAAATAACCGGACATTTTTCCATTAACAAAAAGGACAAAATATCCCCTCAGACGAAATATCCACACTCAAAAAATTAAGAATATTCAATGTGAAGTGCCGCAGGCCTGAAATAAATAATCAAAAACAAAAAAGCCGGGTCGAGGGGTGGTAGCCCCCGAAAAGGAGGGGTCAAGGGGGGAATATCCCACCTTGAAAGGTTTAAGAGGCGAAGCCCCTAGCGGGGTTTGGGGCAGCGCCCCATTTGCGAAAGGTCGCCTGCAAGGCTTACAAAAGCCCGCCGCAGGCGCTGGGGTGAGGTGGCAGAGCCCCCCAACACACAATATAATATCTAATTAATAATACCTACATACATTCAACATTTCTGAGTGGACATTACATCTGGGAATATTTTGTCTGGGGACATTTTTTCCGGGCATATTTTGTCCGGGGATATTTTGACTGGGGATAATCGGTCCTAGAGTCCTTTCTTTTAGCTCGTTCATATTATAGACTGTGCAATGTTCTAAGGACTACATTTTCTAATTTCATACAAATGGCATGGACGAGTGGTTCAGTGATGAGCGCGCTGGACTGCCACCAAAATGACCACCGAGTCCCGGTGCTGACATTGTCAGGAATTTTTCTCTAAGATATACAACGAGACACGCCGACTTTATCTTTTCTTGTTGAACTAACTTTTTCGAAAGTCGAAGAGGTTTTTGTATAATGTATGAGAGTCTTAAAAGCTTTTTATTAATTGACCAACCTACCTGATGCTCAGAGCCACCGGCTGTTAGTAGCGTTGTGCAAGTGAAACATAAATTACCTCCGACAAAGACGTTGTATGTGTATTACTGAATTAGTTTTCCGTGACTTTTATGCTTTAAACTAATTTTTGTTTAGATTTAGGCTAAAATGCACTTTAGGGGAACAGCTGGGATTTGTTTTTTTTTTCATTGCGATGGGTGTAGGGGGGTCGCTAGATGACAGTACAACAACAATTGGGGCGCGGAAGCCCTTCCTGGCCCCTCCCCGGGCACTCAAAAAAAATTTTTTTTGCATATATTTTGTTGAAATTTCCTTGTACAAAATGACGACGACTACACTGTCACAAAACATCATTCATTGGCCACTTACACGGCGCCCGAACTTGTTTACATCACCATTTAGCAACATAACCTGTTTCCTATGGACATTAAACGAATAGCAGTCGCGTTGGTATCGTGATGAGTGATGTATTCACTCGCCATTTTGAACAAGGAAAATGAATTTAATTGAAGAAGCAAAGTTAGTTGTCGTCATTTTGTACAAGGAAATTTCAACAAAATATATGCAAAATAAATTTTTCTTTCAAAAAAAATTTTTTTTGAGAGCCCGGGAAGGGCCAGGAAGGGCTTCCACGCCCCAATTCTTGTTGTACTGTTATCTAGTGACCCCCTTGCATCCATCCTAATAAAAAAATCAAATCCCAGCTGTTCCCCTAAAGTGCATTTTTGCCGAAATTACCTAAGGCAATGTCGAAAACCCTCCCGAAGTACGACAATTGTAGAAGAGGATATCTTCCGCCATGGGGTCATTTTTCCTCAAAAACCAGAAACACGTGTTCACTAAAATTGACAACTTTTCTTTCGTAAGCAACTTCCTAACTGCCAAAGTTTTAAAGATTTAGAGAGTGACCGAATCCCACGGATTTGGACATTTTTCGAGAAAGCCCTGTAACACGCGTTCTCTACAATTTTATTCTCTACAACTTTGCCTTTGGTTGGACGCAACTTTAGTAAGTTTCATAGTTCTAGAGACATGCGTCATACCGCCTAATTCTAGAAATGGGCGTATTCCAGGATTAGGCTTTTTTTGCCTAAAACCCTGAAACACTTCTAAAATTTTATTCTCTACAACTTTGCCTTTGACAGTAGATCTCCATCACAACAAAAACTCTTTTTAAAAGGGAAACGGGACGCAAGTCCTCATCCCTTCTTCCAAAACAACTGATATCAATTTGGGTGACGCGTGCAGCTTCGGAACGTAAAAAAAATTCTTTTGAAATATTTTCACTTTTGATTAAAAAAATGCGTCACGAATGCCGGACCCGCCAATGTAATAAGTTTTCTACGCTTTCAGCTTTCATACGCAGAAATTTGATTTCCTGTACAAAAATATGCCATACATCCTATAAAGTCAAATTTTTGCATTGTGAAAGTTGAAAGAACAGAAAAACTATAACACTGGGGGGTCGGGCATTTGTGACGAATTTTTTTAATCAAAAGTGAAAATATTTCAAAAGAATTTTTTTGCGTTCCGAAGCTGCAAGCGTCACAAAAATTGATATCAGTTGTTTTGGAAGAAGGGACGAGGACTTGCGTCACGTTTTCCTATTAAAAAGGGCTTTTGTTGTGATATCAGTTGTTTTGGAAGAAGGACGAGGACTTGCGTCACGTTTTCCTTTTAAAAAGGGTTTTCGTTATGATTGTAATGTTTTGCATCAGTTTGAGCCGCCGCTTCCGCCGAACCAAAGCGCGGCGGCTAGTACTTACATTGGCGAGAATGATCCCCTCAACCTCCTCTACAACATATCAAAAGTTTTGTTTTGAGCCGCCGCCGCCGCCAAACCGAAGCGCGGCGGCTACTACTTCCATGGGAGAAAATGATTCCCTCAACTTCCTCTACAACATATCAAAAGTTTTTTTTTGAGTCCTCGCCTATTTTCCGCCATTTTGGCGGTCACCCTGGTACACTACACACCCAACCCAACAACTTTCCCTTTGATACCAAACCTCTATCTCGAACTCACAACCATTGCCTCATACAAAATGTGCTATCATACACACTACACTCACAAACACATACATATGGGCTTTATATGGCGCCTTCTAAGAGCCCTGGCGCCCAAACGAGGCCGGTACCCTCCCTTTTTCAAAATCTCATATGACGTAGAATGCCCACCCGAAGGTCCCTGCAAAATTTCAAGAAAAGTCATCGAGCCGTTTTCGAGCACGAGCCAAAAAAGTGGTTTTTCACGGTTTTTCATACAAATGGCCCTGGAACTAACTAACCCACTAAACTAACTAACGTAGGATGTTAGCATTAACTTTGGCTTCTATGAAACAGCACTTTTTGTATAGGAAATGATCATTTTCTAAAGGACGTATCTTCGGATCCACCGAACCGACTTTAATGAGTGAAAAGACACTTCGCCTTAGAATTTTCCGTAGAATCCAGGAAAAATATTTTGCGGGGGGTACGTCGCGTCGCAAGGGAGGGAAGTCAAAACTTAGCTGTATATATGGTTCCGAAGTCTACGAAAAAATTTTTTCCGAATTTCTTGTTCGTATGGGGACTTGCGTCACGGGCGCATCGCTACCGCGTGCACATGATATTGCATAGTTGAGCAAATATAGACGAAACCCATCTGCTTTCGTATATGGCTATGAAACTCAATTTCGTCATTCCATTGGGCCCAGTGCTTAGACCACTGATCCGATTTCCACAAAAAAATTTTTGCCAGTTTTTTTAGATCAAACGCTTTGATTTGACACCAAAATGAACAATTCCGCTGAGATATTTGTGCAAAAGTTTCACCGGCCCTCAAAAAACATGTTTTTGATCACTCTTTCGACCATACATTTTGCTCATCTTTGAATTTGACGTTTTGTACTTCGTATGGGTCCAATAAAACATGTTGTGGGGAACTTTATTGTCTATACGTATGAAGTATGACTTTTTTTACATTTTCCGAAAAAAAAATTTCACAGTCGCTTCGGATGGGTTTTTCAATATTGCGCTTTCGGCAATTTCCAATACAATTTAATGTCGACGTAATGTCATATACTCAAGAGGCAAGGCAATATTTATTTTGGTTTAGTTCGAGGCATTGTGTAACATCTGTTCTCGTTGCCATACACATACTGAAATATGCTGAATTCATTACCTTTGGAAATCTACACTTCAAAAGCTTTTGGACGATACAGATTGCAACATTGAGAATTAAAGTACACTACCAAGTCATACTCCAATTTTTACGTTGTTTGTTGTCTTTAATGTTAAAAATTTTGTTTTCAAAACTTTTTCACTTTTAATTCTGCTACAGTAGAATAAAGTAAATTAAACAAATTGTTTTACTATAAATTCCAGTTTGGTTGCTAAACTTAACAGCCATAATCGGCGGCGTTCATGTCTGCTGTATTGTAAGGCCATGTGAATCTGGGTCTTCTCAAGTTCTAACAAGCACAGTGACTTTGGGTTTCTTGATTATTTTTTTTAAAGTTATGATTCACGAAATAGAATACCATAAAAATATTTTGTTGCTCTTTCGTGATGTTGAAAGAATTTTTATTTTGTGATTTTATGTTATTCCTACCTCCAAAATAATGTGGAAGAGCAATGTGAAAGATATATAACACAGAAAAGACCAATTTAACATCGAAACCAATGGTATTCTATTCAAGCCTACATCTAACAAATATATCATTTTTTATTTCGTTTCATTTCCTATAAATTTGGCAAAGAAAAAATAACCGTGTAAGATATACATATTTTATAATATATTTTTTTGGGTTTAGTGAAGCTGCATTTTGATTCAGTTTAAATGGCAGCACAATAAAAAGAATTCTTTTGGGAGCTTTTTCTTACTCCACAAATATGTCAGAGAATTTTTGAAATTTTCTTTGTGAAAGGAATCTGCTTTATATGTAAGGGAAATCATAGTGAATGTTGAAGTATGTGCTTGTATGGCTCACCCATATGAGAGTCATTCGGGCATATGTGAAATTTTACAACAAAGATTTTTTTTGAATAGAAAATTATACATTGATGTTAGCGTACATCGCTGTGATCTAGGTAAAATCAATGAACTATACAGCAAAGTCAGTCTCGACAATAAGTTCAACGCAATATAAAGCGAAGATTTTACTGACAGTGACATCTTTTCTTTGAGTGACAGTAAAAGCCTCTATTTTTCATTGCGTTCAAATTAACTTCAGAATTTAACGCAGTTAGTAGACTCACACGAAGAAAGAACTCTTTTCTCCATGGAAGTATGGGTCCCCGGCCTCTCCTTTGATCTATAGGTCGGTCCTAACATCGACCCCGACGTCTGCGGCGCCAAGGCTGATCTCTGGGTTGCCAAGGGATGTCCCCATTCTTTCACCCCTGCTATGGTGCATGGTGGTTTATTCTCTTCTAAGGGAGCTAAACGAAAGCGGGTTCCTTACCCAGGGATACTCGAACGACCTGACCATCTTGATAGAAGGCAAGTTCGAGAGCACTCTGGGAGACTGCTTGAGAATGGCTCTGAGAGTAGTGGAGCGATGGTGCCGTGATAGGGGTCTGCAAGTAAACGACGATAAGACGGACATAGTGCTGTTCAGCCGAAGGCTCTCAGGCTCAGATGTTGTTGGGAAAGCGATGATCTTTGGGAAGGACGTTGAAATTAGCCCCCAGGTGAAATATCTGGGAGTTACGCTTGACCACAAGCTAAACTGGATCGTCCATGTAGAGGACAAAGCTCAAAAAGCTCTGACGGCCTTTTGGATTTGCAGAAGTGCTATTTTGAAGAGCTGGGGCCTATCCTCAAAAGCAATGCTGTGAATGTACGAAGCGGTAGTAAGGCCCGCGATAAATCATGGCTGCGTAGTATGGTGGCCAACGCTCAACGTGCAGACGGCGAGGGAAAGGTTGAAAGAAGTTCAGAGGTTGGCGTGTGTGTGTGCCACGGGTGCCATGAAGACGACGGCAACGCAACGGCAGCCCTGGAAGTGCTACTAGCAGTGTCACCTATCGATATAGTAGTGAAGGCGAAAGCTTTCGCAACAGCAGACAGGTTGACACAAAATGGCTGGTGGTCTCCAGATTTCAAGACTGGGCATGGGAAGATCAAAAATATGATCTCTGATCATATTTTTGACATGCGGCGGGACTCTATGAACACAGAAACTGAGTTTCGAAAGAAACTTTGAAGTGCTATTACCAAACAGGGATGAGTGGGCGAACGGGTGGCCACTTACGCTACCCGAAAGTGAATGGGTCACATTCACAGACGCGTCGAAGACAGGTGAAGGGACCGGAGCCGGGGTATATGACCCGAGGACGGATACTGGCACCTGGATTCACCTGGGAAGTCTATCTAGCATCTTCCAGGCGGAGTGAAGAGAATGAAAAAGCTGATAGACAGACTTTTTATAATCTCCCATGGTAATAGACCACAAAGTAGTCAACATATGCCTTGGAGTACAATCTTTCACGTTTTTGAAACCATTGCGCTACGAGAAAAGCTCTCGACCGCGATTTCAACAACGGATTAAAGGCCGCTACCTTACTTCAATCGTTTAAGGAAAGACAATCTAACGAAACAAAACAAAACATGCTGATTTCGGCGTATCACGCCCTCACATACCAAGCAAAGTATGTGATTTCATCAGTACACCTATGTCTTGCAGGACAATGTGTATATCAAGAAATGAACCATCTCACAATCTGCCGCATCTGTACTTCCAAAAATATTAACAAAAATGAAGAGTTTTGTTAATAGATTGCGGAAGTTTTTCAATGTATAAATGCTAGCGCTGAAGGTTCAGAATTTGTATTTGTTCTGTGTCTGCGCTGATATACACATTGTCCTGCAAGACATAGGTGTACTGATGAAATCACATACATTGTTTGGTATGTGAGGGCGTGATACGCCGAAATCAGCATGTTTTGTTTTGTTTCGTTAGATTGTCTTTCCTTAAACGATTCCAGGCGGAAACTTCAGCAGCTCTTTTGGGAAATCGAGAAATTCTGCCAGAAGGACTGAATGGTGAAGACGTGATCGTGTGCACTGATAGTGAATCAGCAATAGAGACGCTGATATCACCTATTGTGACTTCTAAATTGGTAGAAGAATGTAAAGGCTACTTGAACCAGATAGGGCTGAGCAATCGAGTCAAACTAGTTTGGGTGCCTGGGCACTCCGGAGTGAACGGTAATGAGAAGGCTGATAAGCTGGCAAAAACCGGCTCAACGGCAACCTCATACGGACCCGAACCTCACATCCCCATCCCGAATTCGCTTTGTGCGAAAGCGGTGAAGGACTGGGTGAAGGCGGAGCATAGAAAAAGCTGGATAGCGTACGAAGGAGGAGTGCATACTAACCATTTCTTCCCCACTCCGAACGAGAAATGGACTAAGGAGCTCCTGACGATGGGCCGGGATCGCATAAGAAGGGTGGCTAGTGCGACGACCGGACATTGCGGACTCAACAAGCACCTGACGAAGATGAAAATTTCAGGTGACCCAGACTGTTCCTGTGGCTTGGAAGAGGAAACGGGCTTTCACGTTATATGTGAATGCCCTAAATTCCATCAGCTAAGACTAAGGACACTGGGCGACTACGTCGTGCACCCTTCGAAAGTGGCCGAGCTAGAGCCTATCATATTAGACAGGTTCCTGGTCGGCACGCAAAGGTTTTCATGATTTTTTAAATGAAGAGCGGGAAAAAGGAACAAAGGGTCACAAGATCTGTGTTCCAGACCACGAAAGTGATCGTCCCAAACTGATAAAAATCTATTAACAGGTTGTTCTATTAACTCTTTCGGCAAATTTCAATCCAATTTAAGGGAAAAGTACTGTAAAAGTTATCTATGACGACATTTGAAGAGAGTCAGTTTCGACATAGAGAGCTTTCTACGATAGAGATCGTTTTTCCCATATTTGCCTTTAAGTCTTTCAAATAATTTTTTTCGGGTTCAACACAAAATTTCAGATAAAAGCACAGTGTTGAACACTGAAATTGGTTTAGAATTGGGAAAATTATTTTTTCACTTTCCACTATAGAGATCAATTTCATTATAGCGAGTTGTAGAGTTATATAGAGTGAGAGTTATATATGTTGAGTTATATAGAGTTGTAATTCTAAATATTCCAAAATTAACGAGGTGTTATTTTCGCTAGTCGCTAAGTTTTCTGCTTCTTGAAGACTAGCTCAATGGAAGATTTTCAGAATTATTGCTTTTCGTAGACTCACATTTGGCAAAATCATTGAAGATTTCTATAGTTGCCACCAGTTAAAAAGAATGGAAGAAGAGGAAATCACATCAAACAGGGAATGTTTTTGCGAATTTCGCCTAATTTCTCGCTTCAAATGACAAATATAAACCTCTAAAGTTTGTTTATGTGTCTATTCGCCTATTTATGTGTCTTTTTGCTTATTTGCCTGCCGGTCACAAAACACCAACCGCATAATAACACACGTCCGTCTTTCTTGAAAAGTTCTGAGGAACTAAACGGAAATGGCGTTTTGCCTTTTATAACCCCAAAAAAGCTGTGTAAACCTAGATTCGAATGGGAAGAGAAAGCCTCTAATAACCTAGAGACAGACCGACGCCCCTCTTTATTAAGTACTGAGACCCTCAAAAATAGTTTGTTCTTTTTACGAGAGCAATTTCCCTCAAGGACAACACCGCCATCCGCACTACGCTCCACCTCTCGGCGGTACTGTCGTACGAATTGTATAGAGCTATATAACCATTTGCATCTGTTTACTTTTCACGAAGTTTACAGTTTATGCAACCTATTTGGTGACATAAGAAATTTCTATGGAAAATTGTTGCATCAGAAAATTTCTACGGAGAATATGCGAGAACGAAATAAAATATATTTATGAAAGACTACATGATGCGCGCTTATATGTGCGTGAGTATTTTACTATACACGCGCTTTGTGTGGTGGTGTATATTTAAACCGCGAAATGTTCATTTTCTAGAGATTTTTCAGCAAACTTCATTTATGTTCACTGACGGAATCATGAGATTGGGCAACTTTTTATTTCTCTACTGAAAGTTACTTCCGAAGTAAAAAGCTGCACAATCTAATAATTCCACGAGTGCAATAAGGGAAATTGCGAAAAACATTCGACAAAAAAACCAAAGTTAATAGGGTTGTCTGATTTCTTGAGAGAAGTTAATGCAAAGCTATATCCAAAATCGTCGCACAGGCTTGACTTAAGCGCTGAACTGTCCTAGTAGCTTGCGAAATGCAATGCAGCATCTACTTTTCTTCTTCATTCAACGACGCGTAACTTCTTCTCTTTTAACTAATTACTTATGCTACATCGATTTGATTTGATTGGCTTCTATATTATAAAACAGAGAGTCAGCGCACGTCATTATTTCACGTCGTTCTACTTTGGTGAAACTTAGAGCAAAAGGAAAACCAGTTTTTCGAGAATCTCGAAAAGCTTAAGATTTTATTTATTTCTAATTTAAATGACGTTCAATAGAAAGTTTATTTTAAGGCAAGTGAAACAAAGTGAAAAAAAAAATCCGGAAATCCTTACTGAACAATCCAAAGTCTGTAAAAGACAAGAAAAAAGCAACTAAAATATAACTGCAATGAATCGACGAAATAGCGTTTGTTAATCAATTTTTTTTTTCTCGCTGAGGTTTCATTTCCCTAATAGTAATGAGTTGCGAAATTCTTTTCACAACCGATATAATAAATTGTCAGTGTACTTATATTTTCAGTCAGGGAAATTAAATTGATTTCCTTTTCTTGTTTCATTCTTCGTGGAGGGATGCAGAAGTATTAAGAGAACTAACTTGAGCAGACAGGTAAAAGGTAAAAAAAAGTTTTTCCGCACAAAATACTTCCAATTCACCATGGGTTTTAAGACTCCGTGACGCAAGCCCTTCATCAGAGTCAAATGTTGTCCTTTAGTCTGAAGGGTCGTTTACAAATGACGTTACGCTCAAGGTGAAGTGTATACCTTTACCTTCTGAAAACATGAGCGAAACGAAAGGGAAGAGGAAGAACCAGGAACTGTAACGTATCGTCGAATTATTGAAAACAAAGAAAATTATCTGCACTTTTGTGGGATCCTAACCCTAACGATCTGTTACCTCTCTATACGACTTCGCCCCATACTTGTATGGGGCATCCCTCATACAGGGCCGTAGCCAGACCGAAGTTTCAGGGGGGCGTGCGCCCCCAAAGTTCACCAGTGTTATAAAAGTAAATAAGCTGTATCTATCGTATATGACAATGGAAAACTTTTATAAGGTGTTGTGAAGATTTCTGTCCGAAGTTTAACATTCGCACAAAGCAGTTGAACGTAGAAGCGTCTTGATATAAATTTTGCTAAGATTGTTGTTTTCTGAGCTTTCAATAATATTTTAAGTCGCGAGCGGAGCGAGCGAAATTTTTTGACTTTCATGGTTAGGCCATTTCAAAATTTTGGCATCAGATTAAGCCCAAAATACCTGTAATACCCGACTAGCGTAACATGAGACTTACAGACTTTCACAGTTTGGCTTGAATGTATGTAAATTTAGCTAAATTGTTGTGTGTTTCAACGGACTAATTCTAGTGACTTTTTCGTACAAACATACGTTTTCAAAAAAGTGAGTCTACAATTCTCTTCCAAAATACGTTACCTGAAAGCACCAATTATATTCTTTCAAGGCTTACGGATTAACGAGATTGATTTTTGTTTTTATTTGTTGAAGCGTTTCATTTAAGAAATATTTAGCCGCGCAGCGAAAATTGTTTTTATTTAATTATTCTAATATTTAATTCTATTTAATTATTGTCTAGCTCTTGTATTTCAATCTGAATATATGTGAAAAGTTAGCTGACTAAGAAAATCTCTTGAGAAGGTTGCAATATTTCTAAAGGGGGCGCAAACTTTTCTAGAGGGGGCGAAGCCCCCTCTGCGCCCCCCTGGCTACGGCCCTGCCCTCATAGCCTTCAACAAAAAGGACGGCGGAATTCGACCAATAGCAATTGGTGCCACAATACGGAGACTCGTCTCGAAATTATGCTGTGTAGACGTGGCAGATGTTCTGGTCCCACAACTTCAGCCATAACAAATCGGCTTTGGGGTGAAAGGAGGTTCAGAGGCAGCAGTGCATGCCGTTCGGACGTTCGGACCTTCGTTCAAAAAAATCGATTTGCCGAAATCGCCGTGAAGGTCGACGTAAGTAATGCTTTTAATTCAATAGACAGAATTTCTTTCCTAAAGGCAATCGAAGAGAAATGCCCAGCGATCTACCCATATGTCCACCAGTGTTACGCCACCCTGTCAAACCTGTTTTACAATAAGTCCATCATCTTGTCAGCAACAGGGTGCCAACAGGGCGACCCTCTTGGCAGCGTTATCTTCAGTTTGGCGATCAATGACGTTATTCAATCCCTGACCTGACCTGAACTTGTGGTATTTGGACGACGGAACCATAGGCGGCGTAATGGAAATGGTACTCGACGACTTAACAGTTGTGAAAGAAAGATTTAAGTTATTGGGATTGGAATTAAACATCTCGAAGTGCGAAGCTTTTATTTTCCCAAATGTAACAGAAAATAGAAAACGAGAAATCGTAGCGAAACTGGACATGATCGCTCCTGGGATTTCTTATATGTCAGGGCACGATTTTTGTTTACTGGGAACACCCATCACGGAATCGGCGATGGAAAGTTCGTTGGAACAAAAGCAGGAAAATCTAAGATTTTTTCTCGAACGATTAAAAGAAATCCATCCTCACGTGGCTCTGTACCTCCTGCAACGCAGCTTATGGATTCCTCGCCTGCTATACCTTCTCCGATGCGCTCCATTGTTCAAATTCAAAAGTTTACTGGTCAACGTAGATACCGAAATCAAAAGAGCGTTGGAATCGATTTTAAACTTGAATTTTTCAGAGAATACATGGCTTCAATGCTCTATGCCGGTAAAACACGGAGGGATAGGAATTCGTTCATGCGAGGAATGGGCAACCCCTGCCTTTTTGTCGTCGATTTACAGTACAAAGTCTAGTCGGAAAAGTTTGTCGCTCGAACAACAGTCACCCACAGATCCAAATCTTCAATCCAACTGGGACATACCCATCCTCCAGACTAAGTTAGAAATGATCCCGAAACCATTCGCTGTAGACAGCGCACGAATGCTAGCTCTTTCTCGACCGGAATCTGGCGCATGGTTGCACGCACTACCCTCTAAAAACCTTGGCACACTCTTGGACAAAACATCACTACGAATAGCCATCTCTCTTCGATTGGGTGGTATAATTTGCAAACAATATCGATGTGTTTGTGGGTCTAAAGTAAGTGGCAATGGAGTTCACGGCTTGTCTTGCAACAAAAGCACAGGGACATATGGTCGACACTCATCAATAAACGCTATAATCAAAAGAGCTCTCTGTTCAGCAGGTTTTTCTTCCGTTCTCGAGCCACCCGGTCTGATCCGCGAGGATGGTAAACACCCAGACGGGATGACAATCTTCCCATGGAAAAAAGGCAAGTCGCTAGTATGGGATGCGACATGCAAGGACACTTTAGCCCCATCATATTTAAGTCGCACATCAAAGGAAGCTGGATCCGCAGCCAACATAGCAGAGACCGGGAAATTCAGAAAGTATAAATCAATAATACAGAACCATGAGTTCGTGGCCTTTGCGGTGAAAACCCTGGGACCATTCGGAGACGCAACGAAAACGTTTGTGAATGATTTGGGAAATATACTTATAGAAGCTTCTGGAGACCCTCGATCGAAAGCATTTTTCATTCAAAGAATAGGCGTCGAGTTGCAACGCGGAAATGCCAGCAGTATTTTGGGAACGATTCCAAGTGAGGAATCTTTAACCGAAATATCAAGGCTGGCATGAGCGCCGCTCATCGTGAGCGGCGCTCGGAGCGCGAGCGCGAGCGCCGCTCATTTTTCAAAATCACGAGCGGGAGCGCGAGCGCCGCTCATTTTTAGCGCTCACGCGCTCATTAATTATATTTGAATAATATTTTCTTAGATTTCTTTATTTTATACCTGTCCGGACTGACCTTTTGTTTGTACCAATTTTTCCTGCAATGTTGAGGAGTGGATTTTCTCGATTTCGAAAGAACATTTCATTGGCTGAGTGGTTGAGTAATTTGCGAATCCAACTGCAAGTTTATGTGGCACTACTTTCTCAGATTTTGTGTTCACTAAGGTTGTCTTTAATTTTCACATTTTCGCTTTTTTGGATACGCCCCCAGAACATTTCTTAGAGTGTAGAAGTACGAAAGATTGGTTGTAAACAAGAAAAACCTAGAAAAACCCTCACGAAGTACGAACGTCAAAGTACGTTCTCGTCAACGTATTCTACAATTTTTGTCCTCGACCTTCCTCACGCCCGACTAGCAGCCGTAATATGAGCTGCAGGTCCCATGTTCCAATGGGGAAAAAGGTTCCTCTCAACTGCCTCTAAAACTTTCCAAGCATACCTCTAATTTCATACAATATTCGTGAATAATAATCATCTATTTCATCAATTTGGACTCCTAACACCGAACCACTCAACCGATTTCCACAAAAATCCTGAGGATGCCCTCAGGTGTGAACAACATCGACACCTGACCCCAACACTGATTGAGGTGCCTATGGCGCTGACGCGGGGGCTGTTGGTTTTTGAGTATGTGTACTGTGGCGGTATCGTACTGGGGTCACTGACCCTTACTCCTGCCAGACAACTAGGTGGAGTAGAATCAGTAGGTATTTAGATAGGTGCCGATCCCTACACAGGATCCGAAAGATGATTTGCACACCGATCGGAACTGAAGAGAGCACAACATACTTTTAGTGGTCGCGCTGATTGAGCGTAATCTCATTCCCTCGCTCATGGGGGCCCTGCGGTTAAGACTACTTCAGACACGCACGCAAATCATCATTCTGTTATGTTACAAACGTATAATACCCGTTTGTACTTCGTACGTGTCTAAAAACAGCACTAGTGAACATTTGAGTCATTGACTTTTTTGCAATTTAGTCAGTGAGCGCTAAAAATGAGCGCTGATGAGCGCCGCTCATGAGCGGCGCTCCGAGCGCGAGCGCGAGCGCCGCTCATTTTTAGAGGGTCTGAGCGGGAGCGCGAGCGCCGCTCATTTTTTTCATGAGCGCTGCCAGCCTTGCGAAATATTTTATTTGTAGTCACAAAAATCCAAATTCTCTATAATTGGCATTCACTGAATACATGATATTGGCAAGCTAAGTGAAAAGCCTTTGTTTTCCCGCTGGCAAAGAAGTCAGAAAAGCTTACGTATTTCCACGTGGTGAATAGTGAGTGTATCAGCGAAAAAATTAGAAAATCTTCATCTTCTCCTACAAAGCAATAAATATGATATCGACTAGCATAAGTTTGTTGGAAACATGTTAAAATATTGAAAGATTTTTTATTGTAGAAGCGCTTCTGTTCGTCGCCCCTTCTTCTACTAAAATTGACAAATCGGCATCCGCCGCTGTGTTGTGGTCGTCAATTTGTAAAGGAAAAGAAGAAGAACGTGCATCACACTTACCCTTTGATGAGTTTTTGTTTTGTTATTATACATAACTTGCCCATCGTCTCACTGAGCGCTGTGCATTGAGTAATTGTAATTGAAATAGTTTCTTTTGTTGACTACTTAAAGTCCATGAACTTTCTACTGTGTTTATTGTATGTTTTTTTCTTACTTTTAAAGAAAATGGTTGGTGTGTGTATTCAAGACTAAGTTGAATAAGAACTAAAGGAGATAACTTTTCTTTTGAATTGCAAGTATGGCTATGCATACGTACTTGTGAACTGTTCGTATTTCTTCTACTCAAGTGCATATATCTCAACTTTCAACATGCAATATGGGGAAAATGTATGTGTAATTTTTTTTCTATTCTTTTACATTTCGTAAAAATTTTACGTTTTCTACAGTAGAGAAACCTGGCACTATTTGAATGAAAACGTTCTACATAGAAAATTGTTTGCTGAATTTTAAATTTTTTCCATTCGTAAAAAGTTAACCAACTTACTAAAAGTGTTGTAGTTAATCAGTGCAGAAGTGAATTTTATAATGGGTTTTGCGGAAGTTGAGATATCTGGAATCAGACGTTTGCAGCACCAAAGTATGAAAAGAATTATCAGCTGAAATAGAATTTGAATAAATTTAATTAAAAATAAAGTTAGTTTTTGACTACGAGAATTCTAATGGCACTCTGGTGTAAATAACGAACCAACGTGTGCATCAAAAGTTAATATACAGCTACGATGAAATGATTCGATATTCGAAACCTTTGAAAGAGATATGCGGTGATGATAATGGAATTATACAGTTGCTGAAAATTCGGTGAAAACCCGACGAGATTAACTCATAATTTCCATTCAATGATTGATTTATGTGTGAAAATATTATCGTAATAATAAAAGAAATTCAATTTTGAATAAACAAAGATTAAAATTGACAGCAAAGAAACGTAAAAATATGATTTAATGTGAACAGCATATAATAAATAAATATAGAAAAGCGATATCCTTATCATTTATAATTTTTTTTTTAAATCTTGACTTGTAAACCCTCAGAATGGGGCGTTTATAAAGGACTAGCTTGGTTACCCGGGCTTCGCCCGGGATATGGTGTCAGTAATTTATGAAAATTGGTTACCAGTAAACAGTAAAACCAGTAAACCTTTACGTCTACAATCAGTTCTTTGCTGAAAGTTTCTAGGAAACCTCAAATTACATAAAATACTTTAGTATCCTACTTTGAGCTCTGACCCGGCAAAAAGTTGAAAATTTGCTTCGTATCATGCGTACATGCGTATCGTTAGGCCCACGTCAACTCCGCCCGTCCTATCGCCAGATTTTGCTCGTCTTTGAAAGTCAAATCGCATAAAACAAACGTGACTTTGCGATTGAAGTGAATAAGAAGACAGATAAAAAAAGTAATTTTTCAAGGTACAGTCATTTTCTTTCTTTCCTTACGTGAAGCTATTTTTGTGCAAGGATAAGTTATTCAGACATTTGTAAGGGAAAATTCTCCTACAGTTATAAATAAAATGAAATGGCGATACTCAAAGTGTCATGAAATTTACAAAACCAAAAGCTGCGCAAAAGAGTCCTCTACCATCTATCAAAAATCATGGTCCTCGGACAACCGTTGTATCTTAGTTGGTTTCTGGGACCAAAAGTTTCATGAGAATTTGAGTTCCCCCTGACGTCTACTGCAGCAAATCAAAAATTAAATTTTGGACCTCAACCAACCAGCCTTTTCGTGATGCCCGTGAGCCCGTGTTCGCCGGAATGTCTAAACTTTGTTTACCTGTATTTAAAGGAATTAGCTTTTTATATGAAGATTTACTGTGATGATGTGACATCCTCTTAAACACTTCAATAATTGATTTTTCAGCCATCGGGTGACCCTGGGTTAGACCTGGACGATTGACAAAAATATTTCACTCGTAGTCCTCTACAAAACTTCAAAAATAATTTGTTGGTCCTTAGATGACGATGACGTCTGGGACATTTGAATAGACAAAAATGTTTCCTCGACATCCTCTACAATGATTTCAAAATTATTTTTCTTATACTTGAATGACTCTAGGATCAATCTGGATGCCCGAGTGAACGGGAACACATTGTTACATTGGTAAAATGCTCCCCTCGACTTCCTGTACAACAATTCGAAAATTAATTTTTTGGTCCTCGGCTGACGATAGCGTCGACCTGGAGGCCTGGGAATCACACTTCAATGGGCAAAAGTGTTTCGCCCTACGTCCTCTACAACACTTCAAAAATTAATTATTTGGCCATCGGCCTCGCCATCAACCAACCGTTCCACCGACCTTGGGCCTTGGTTGAGCTGAGTGACTTATTGTACAGAGAGGCGTTCCAAGGTGCACCAAGGTGTAGTGAGGTGCACCAAGGTGCAGTAAGGTGCACCAAGGTGTAGTGAGGTGCACCAAGGTGCAGTGAGGTGCACCAAGGTGTAGTGAGGTGCACGAAGGTGTAGTAAGGTGCAGTAAGGTGCAATGAGGTGCACCAAGGTGCAGTAAGGTGCACCAATGTGTAGTGAGGTGCACCAAGGTGCAGTAAGGTGCACCAAGGTGTAGTGAGGTGCACCAAGGTGCGGTGAGGTGCAGTGTATTTTGGGTTTTATATTATAGATGTTACGCCAAAATCGGGCTTTGCAAAATATCTACCGAAAAGTTCAAAAAATTCAGAATTGCTTATTTCTGATCTAACTCGATAACAACGAACTCATATGAAATTTAATTAGTTGATCAGAGAAGTGTCGAAAAACTCTAGAAACATATCCGGCTCCTTGTTTCCATTGTTCGTTTCTTTGTCAACAAACAGATCTGTAACGTAATTTTAAAAGAAATAAAAATCGATTGAGTGTGCCACAAGGTTTAATTCTTGGACCACTTCTTTTCATATTGCACATGAACGAAGTACGAGACTGTTTCGATCATTGTAAAGTCAAAATTTTCAAGATTCACCAAAGTAATGCAAGTTGTTAACAAAAATATAAATAGAAAAACCTTAATTGACAGAAATTGATTGGAAAATCTAATTGATTAAAAATTCAAAATTGACTCCAATATTGATGACATTAAGGATTAAGTGAAATAAAAAAATCGCATCTAGCGCTAATATAATAATCCTTTAAATGTTAAATAATTCTGAATACATTTTTTAGTCATTTAAGAAAATCAGTAAAGGCCTCCTCTGAAATAAGGAGTTCTTTGTCTAGTGCTTGAACTCCTTATCTTATCGTGGTCTAGAACATATTCATGGAGAAAAATTGCAACAAACAGAGGTCTGTATTTTAAGCTGAGCTTCCTTGTGTCAAAAAAGTTACTATGACCAATGCTGGAATGGAAAACGAGTACATTACTATGCACTCGGTGCCAGCTCGGCATCAGGCTGCTTACATGAGATGTTTACGTATCCATAAAGAACGCAGCCTGGTGCCAAAAAACTGTTGATGCATCGAAACAGTAGTTACGAATATTATACTTCACATTAATTTCAAGGTCAAGGCTAGTCAACATATTCTATTGCCAACATAGAGGGCAGCAGCAGCCTGGTGCCAAATCGAAATTTATATGACGCATAATATTCCGTACTGTTGTTACAATGACTTTGAGTGATTTTCGGCTTGTACAATAATACTTTACTACAGTGATACTTTTCAGGTACGCAGCCTGGTGCCGAGTCGGAACCAAGTGCACATATACGTACGCGTTCGTAAGGGTCTTTAATCCGCCGAAGGTACAGCAGCCATAGTAAAATATTACTTCTATGGGTGCAATTGTACCAAAACGAGAATTTTCTCAATTTTTACCTTGGTCATAAAAAGTGTTTGTGTTTACGTGGGTATAGAGAAATTAGTATAAGATCGGTGCCAATGCAAGTCGCCATCGGTGAAGAATTTGTAACATTTTGTTAGTTTAGTAAGAAATTGTATGTTTCGTTCTCAATGGTTATCGTTTGATATTTACTCCTAATTTGTTTTGTTTACGTTTAAGACTATACATTTTGAAAACATACCGTAGAACAACTTTTAACTTAAAATCACCCACTTTATCGACATAAAATGAAAGCCAACCAAGGCGCGGGGTCGGGGTCTATTGCTCAAAAGATAGTTTGAATTGCCATCACGGCCACCAGTTTGCATGAGAGATCGTTACAAAATTTAAAAAATTCAGTGAAAAATATAAATTTTCGTTAACACAACTTTGTTACGTAACATTGCCACAAATAACCCCCCCCCCCCTCCCGGGTAACAAACCGTAACTATTGCTCTGAGCGTTACGTAATTTAGGGACAGCCATCTACCGGGTAACTCGAGCCAAATCCAGTGCTGTGAAAATATTTATCCGCAAAAAAACCTCTTACAGAAGAGGTGTGACGCAAGTCTTTATGTCTGCTTACAAAAGCTGTGAAATTACGTTGAGTTCAAAAAATTGCGTCACAAATGCCAGACCCATCAGCGGAATAATTTTTCAACACTTTCAGTTTTTAAACGCATAAAATTAAATTTACTCTAAACGATACAATAAGAAATAAAAATCAAAGTTTTGCAGCGTAAAAACTGAAAGTACAGAAAAATTGTTTCGTCGTTGGGTCTGGCATTTGTGACGCAATTTTTTGAACTCAACGTAATTTTGTTTACAAATTTTTGTTGCGAATCGAAGCTTAATGCGTTACCCCCTCTGATTTCAGAACTTTTGTAACTGGAAGAAAATAGTTTTACCTTAGGTGATTAATGCGTCACACTTTTCTGATTTCACAGCTTTTGTAAGCAGACATAAAGACTTGCGTCACACCTCCTCTGTAAGAGGTTTTTTTTGCGGATATCAGTACTTTTGTAAGTTTGTAAGCAACTTTTTAGATGTCATAGTTCTGGAGGTATGAATCATCCCTCTGGAATCTGGAAGTGACGCTATCCCGGGATTCCCCAAAACCATAAACACGTGTTCGCTTAAATTTAAATCTCTACAACTTCGCCTTTGGAACCAACTTTCTAACTCTCATAGTTCTAGAGATCTGGGTCATCCTGCCCAATTGTGGAAGTGGCCATATACCAGAATTGGGCCATATTTTCCCCAAACCCTGAAACACGTGTTCGCGTAAATTTAATTCTCTACAGCTTCGCCTTTGAAACCAACTTTCTAACTCTCATATTTCTGGAGATCTGGGTCATCCTGCCCAATTATGGAAGTGGCAATATACCAGGATTGTGCCATATTTCACCAAAACCCTGAAGCACGTGTTCGCTTAAATTTAATTCTCTACAACTTCGCCTTTGGAACCAACTTTCTAACTCTCATAGTTCTAGAGATTTGGTTCATCCTGCCTAATTATGGAAATGACCATATACCAGGATTGGGCCATATTTCCCCAAAACCCTGAAACACACCAAAACCCTGAAACACGCATTCGTTAAAATTTAATTCTCTACAACTTCGCCTTTGGAACCAACTTTCTAACTCTCATAGTTCTAGAGATACGGAATACATTTCATGAAACTTTCAAAACCTTACAACGTCAAAAAAAAATTGCCACAAAGAAAGAAAGAAAGAAAGAAAGAAAGAAAGAAAGAAAGAAAGGTTTACCAAATTGACTAGTTAAAAATATTCGATTTGAGTCCATTTCCATACAAAATAGCAAAATTGTTTAATTCATATCTTCGGAACGACTGATACGATTTTAATGATTGAAAAGGCACTTCGGCCTAAAATTTTCCGTAGAATCCGGGAAAAATATTTTCCGGGGGGTACGTCGCTCGGGGGGGGGGAAGTCAAAAAGTTCCTGTATATGTTCCTTAGTCTACGAAAAAATTTCTTGTGAATTTTTTGGCGTGTAAGACTTGCGTCACGGCCCATTACTACCGTGGGGCCATGATAATGCTAATGCATAGTGAAATACTGATGTTGTTTTAATTATATCAAATCAATCCTTGAACTTTTTATGTTTCAAATAGTAGTTTATGATATATACATACGCCGCTCCGCCGCCGTGGATATTGAAAATTAATTGGAAAAATTGCACTTCACTGAATTCCATCTTTAACCATGAAATATGCGAGTCAGTGTATTTCTAAATTATGGTTTTCGGTCTATGCTATGGCAAAGTCATAGATAATTGAAATTTAGAAGTGCATTTACAAAAAAAAAAATTCGAAAATGCCAATCTACTATATCTACTGGCAACATGAAACTAAAAAATATTTTTGTAACTTTTTGCTGAAGTCTCAGAAATAATTTTTTTTTCTCGTTACACATTGTGATGCTTTATTTTTAGATAAGTAACCATAAAATCGTTCATTTTACCAAAGTTCTACTTTTTTTCTTTTTTTTTTCATGTAAAAGTTTCGTTATTCGAAATAAATTTGTTTAACTTTTGACTCAAAAGCTCCTCCATAAAGAATGAATATTGTATTATATGCACGGTACTTATGTAAATAGACAACTTATATATTCAGAAATGCGGCTTTGAATTTCAATATGGTTGTCATATAACACACAGCACCACAACTACTCTCTTATACATTTATGAAGCTATGTAAAAACACTTACACATAAAATGCACGTATGAAAATTGAGTTTGAAAACTTTTTATTCGTGATTCCTTTGATTATGTCTAACGTGTGTGTATGGAATTCAATGAGTAAATGAAGATTTATTAATTGTGTTGAATGAGATTTATTTTTAACAAGCCATTTAGCTCATCGCGGGAATTTTAAATGAAAGCTTAACCAACTTAAGCTCTAATGCAATGGTAAGAGATAAGAGAGATAAGAAGGGTGATAAGAGGGGCCAAACCTGGATAATAATCCTTTGTTCCAGACCCCCTTATTCCTTGTTTATTTAATAATTTTTCAAAACTACAAACACATACATTTTAAATCATTACAAAACATTAAGGATTTTCTAAAATTACTGAATTATGACTAATTAATTAATTTCGACTTTGATACTGATTCCCATTTTTCTTTGATTGACTTGGGTGAGTTGATCACTGAATCACTGATTGAGGTTTTATTGTTATTCAAATCGATTTGTGCGTTTAAGAAAAGTGGTGAATTTCTCTAGATCCAGTTCATTTACTTTCATATCAGACGGTGTCAGTTCCGGTTTACCCAGAAGAGTGAATCTAATGTGTCGGTATCTTATGCAGTCGAAAATGATGTGCGCACCCGTTTCATCCCCATGACCACACAGACACTTCGGGCTGTCCTTGATACCTATGTCATAAAGATACTTGTTGAGTCCACAATGGTTTATGATTACTTCAACTGTTCTTTTGATATTTGGTCTGTCAAGGTTTAGAAGTCTCTGACTAAAGTCTTTGGACGGGATTGGACAGAATATTTTCGTGTGTTTTGCTCCGTCATAGTTCCGCCAGGAGTTTTCATGTTGCTTTATCAGCCACTGGTTTATAATACTCTTTCTTGTAGTTTTGGATATGCCGAAGTGTGGCTCCGGTCCAATGAAACTCTTTGTAGTACCCTCTCCTGCTAGAGTGTCAGCTTTCTCATTTTCAGGAATGCCTACGTGGCCAGGTACCCAAAGGATAGTGATTCTGTTTGAGTCACTGATTTCATTGAGAATTGTTTTACATTCTCTTACGGTCTTGGAGCATACTATCGGGGAGCTGAGAGCCTCGATGGACGATTGACTGTCCGTACAGATGTAGATGTCTTTGCCCGAGACCCTTTGTATTTCTTCTGAATTGCAAAGTTCCGAGATAGCAAATAATTCGGTCTGGTGAACAGAGGCATAACAGCCTGTGAAAATACTAGCCTCTAGGAGAGGAAATTCACAGAAGAAACTTGCCCCAGTAAAACCGTCCCGTTTAGAGCCATCCGTGTAGCAAACCAGTTCCCCTGCAGGTGGATAGATCCTATTTTCCCCCAGCCATTCTCTTTTTTCCGGAATGATGCAATTGAACATATCGTCTAACCAGAGTTCCGGCCGACATTGATCGCTCGGCATTTGAAGGATTTCATCTTTGATAAGTTTACATATAGCGGCGTCGCCTAACTCTGATTTAGCAGACCAACAGCCGTTACATCTCACATTGCAGGCTGATTTAAAAGCCATTGTTTTTATATAGAGATCCAGTGGTGGAAGGAAGAGCAGGGCTTCTAACGACTTCGTGGCGGTGGTATTTTTCGCTCCCGTGATGCATAGGCCAGCCAGTCTTTGAAGTTTGTCCAGCCTCTTTTTGGCTGTTCCAACTTCAATTCTGGGCCACCATACAATACACCCATGGCAAAGAATCGGTCTAACTACAGCCGTATATATCCAATAGCATTAGGCGACAGTCCCCAAGTTCTGCCAAAAGCATTTCTGCACATCCAGAAGATTCCTATAGCTTTGTTCAGCTTCTCTTCTATGTGTACTATCCAAGTCATTCTGTTGTCAAAAAGGACTCCCAGATATTTCACTGTAGCTCTCATCGTGAGGATTGTGCCGAACAGCACAAATTCCCCTAATTCAGATTCTACAGCTATTGATCTTCTAAACAGAACCATTTTGGTTTTTTCCGGGTTTACTTTTAGGTTTCTTTCTTGACACCATCTTTCCACGATTTTGAGCGCTGTTCTCATCAGGTCACCAATGGTGTTCACTGAGAAACCGCCTATTATCGTAGAGACGTCATCAGAATAACCTTGAGTAAAGAAGCCCATATCGTTCAATTTCGCTAAGAGTGAGTCTATGACTATACACCACAAGATTGGGGATAAGATTCCCCCTTGAGGACAGCCCCTAGTGACTACAACCCTCATCTTTGTGCCGCAGACTCCTGCCTCAACTGTTCTTCCACTAAGCATTTTCATAATCCATTTTACCGCCGCATTATCCATTTTCCTTTCTCTGATAGCATTAGTAATGACTTCAAATTCTGTGTTATCGAAAGCACCTTCAATGTCCATGAAACAGCCCAGGGCCACTTCACCGTGTTTAAGCGTGCTTTCTATCTTATGAGTCAACTGATGCAATGCGGTATCAGTGGATTTTCCTAGCTGATAGGCATGTTGGTTTGCGTGCAGTGGAAAATTCTTAAGAACCTCGCCTCTTACGTAGAAGTCCAGTAGTCTTTCAACCGTCTTGAGTAGAAAGGACGTGAGACTAATAGGCCTGAAATCTTTTGCAACGCTGTGGACTGTTCTTCCAGGCATAGGTATAAAAACTACTTTAACTCTTTCCCAAAGGCTGGGAATGTGGCTCAGCGCAATGGAGCTCTTGAAAATGCTACTTAGTCTTTCGACCAAGAGATCCATACCCTCTTTCAACAGAGCTGGGAATATTTCATCGAGGCCCGCTGATTTAAATGAGTAAAACTTGTGGATGGCAAATTTTACTTTTCCTCTCTTGACAATTTTATCTGCAAACTTCCAATCTTTACGATTTGGTGTGTTTGTAGGTTGTCCTGGAGGTCCTTCTTTTGGTTTTCTACAGCCTGGAAAATGAGTTTCTAAGAGATGCTCGACTGTTTCCTTGCTATTTACTGTGTAGCTTCCATTTAGTTTTTGAAGAGAGACAACTTGAACGGTTGGATCTTTTGCCAAAATCTTATGGATCCGAGGAAATGCGGGAACCGAGTTAGCTTCTTCGAAGAATTTCTTTTTGCATTTTTCCCTTAGTTCAGCTTGGGCTTTATTGTATTCCTTCAGGGGAGTTCTATATGTTTCTCTATTTTTAACCTGATCTTTACCTTTTTTCCCTGCTTTATTCCAGGCTTTACGCAGTATTTTCTTCTTTCTATCAAGGTAATCACTCCACACTGGGCTTTTGCCTAGAGGTTTGGGATTAGTTAGAGGACAAGAGATCTTGTAAGCTTCTACAATAGCAGACGTTACTTCTCTGTTGGCCTTTTCCAAATCTTCTATTGACAAATATTTGTCCTGGTGGTTTACTTTTGCTAGTTTTGATTTAAGCCAGGCTCTGTATAAGTTCCAGTTCGTTTTTCTACCATTTCTGTAGGGTTCTTTTTTACGGAACGTGCCTCTAAGACGGAACTTGATTAACTTATGATCTGAGAACGTCTCCTCATGCGTCGCTCTCCATGAGTGAATTTGTTTGGATAGTTCGCAGGATGCTATTGTTACATCAAGGCATTCTTTTCTTAGGGAGTTTACAAAAGTTGGCTTTCTGTCAGAGTTAACCACTAGTAGGTCCTTTGACATAAGGAACTGTACCAGTTGTTCGCCTCTTAGGTTTGTGTTTGAACTACTCCAGATAACGTGGTGAGAATTTGAGTCGGTTCCTATTAATAGCGGAATTTTCTCTTTTTCGCAAAATTCCACAATTCTTTCTAGAGACAGACCTGGTGGCGGTATTTCAGAGTCGTATGGAAGATACGCCGAGACAACAATAAAATCTCCTCCATTTTCGTCGCTTCTGCATACTCTCATCGTTACAACGTCATCCGAAGTGTATTGATGTAGTAGCATAGCACTGACATTTGGAGAGACATATATCGCTGCTCTTCTTACCAGTTTTATTATATAATAATTTGTCATATGCCGTGAATTTTGTTTCCTCGAATCCATGGTGAATCCACTGTGATTCCACGACAATGAGTGAAGCTATGTAAAAACACTTACACATAAAATGCACGTATGAAAATTGAGTTTGAAAACTTTTTATTCGTGATTCCTTTGATTATGTCTAACGTGTGTGTATGGAATTCAATGGGTAAATGAAGATTTATTAATTGTGTTGAATGAGATTTATTTTTAACAAGCCATTTAGCTCATTGCGGGAATTTTAAATGAAAGCTTAACCAACTTAAGCTCTAATGCAATGGTAAACTCAAAGTCATGTTTAGTGTATTGTAGTGGTTATATGCAAGAGTGATTTATCCAAAGTGTATAATCGTTACAGCGAATTCGAACCTTAGGTGAGGTGACCTGAATGAAATCTAATGTTTGTCAGAATAACTTTACGGGTTCAATCATAAAAAATATCTTATCGTGTTTGTGAGAAACATTTTCGTAGGAACAATGGTAATTTGTTACCTATTGTGCAATTAGTGCAATTCCTAAATGAAAAGTCTGTACTTCAGAAGACTACCAAAACAAATTGGGTGAAAATCAGTGGAGTGGGTATAATGCTCATTGAGTGGCCTAGTACACCGACCGTACATGAAGGTTGGTGTTTTTTTAATGAGTTTCTTTTTGCTAACAGTACATAAATTTGGTTCATATGTAAAGTATGGTGAAATATTCTAAGGACCACATTTTATGCTTCACATGTAAATCATGCTCGGAGCGGTAGCGGAGAGCGTTACGCAGTCCCCACACAAAAAAAAAACGTCCACAAACCCAAAAAACTCCATACAAAAACCTTTGGGACAAGACACGATGTATAGGTGAACTTTTGAGTTTTTTCCCCTCGCCCCCTTCCCCTCCAATTTTTTTTAAAGAAAACTACGTCATAGCAGCTTTCCAACAAGCCCACACAATCGGTTGAAAACGAGCCGAGATATCGTGTGTCAACGATCTATGTCTCTTTGTATCTATCTACTTTTTTTTTTCTCGAGAACCGTCCGAGCGATTTCCTTAAAAAAAAAAAAAAAGCCGTGGCATATGGAAAAGTGGTCAAAGTGGTAATGCTCGGAGTTTTCGAATTTTAGTTCCGAAGTGACGATAGCTAGAGAGTTGGCTTCTTCGGGAAAGTTATAGAGTTTGGTCAGGAGAATTTTTTTGGATCATAAGAAAATGGCTGCCAGGGTGTCAAATGAACCCACATGAACGATCAGGTAACCAACCCTGGTGTATTAGTGTGGGTCACTTAGCAGAAGGATGAGGGGGGCTGTCTTCGGGTAGTACCTCAACGTCACGTAGAGCGAGAGCCGAAGGCAGTTAGGCGCTATCAAGATGGGATAGTACCTCAGCATGGTGGCGGATGATCTCAACAGCAAGGGACAACGGCAGCATGCAAAGTCCGAGTCAGCAGGACTACCATCACTCACCAACCCGCACCGGCCAGCGTGGTGTTTTAACGGCTAAAACCCCCCCCCGAAGATGAAGAGCACAACCAGGAAAAATCGGCCCTCAGTTCCCAGCCGCTCGTTGATCCCTGACTCCGACAACGGTCAGACCAGACGACGAGCAGAGGGTGCTAAGAATCCCTGGGTTACAATAGGTTGTCACACCGGACTATACATTGCCACGTATAACACTCGAACGCTATAATCGAACGAAAAACTTCTCGAATTGGAGTCGGCACTGGAAAAGATCAAATGGGACATTGTCGGATTGAGCGAAGTCAGGCGACGTGGTGAAGAATGCTTGAAGTTGAAATCAGGAAGCACTTTGTACTACCGTGGAAGCGATAGCCAAACAGCGATTCATGGTGTAGGACTGCTCATCAGCAAACGCTGGTCGAACCGTATAATCCAAATCAACAGCATCTCCGACAGAGTCATCTATGTGCGGCTGAAGATAAATGCGATGTACAGTTTGAAAGTCATCCAAGCGTACGCACCGACGACGGATCACGACGGCGAAGAAATTGAAAGCTTCTATGAAGATGTCTCCAAAGCGATTGAAGAAAACAGAGCTCAATATCAGTTGCTAGTCGGCGATTTCAATGCCAAATTGGGAAAAAGAGAAGACGTTGCAGAAACTTCGATTGGAACGTTTGGTTACGATCAGAGGAACGAACGAGGAGATACTTTGCTGACTTTTCTCCAACAACAAGGAATTTTCGCAATGAACTCATTTTTCTCCGGTAAGGTTCAGAGGAAGTGGACTTGGGCCAGTGCAGACGGCAGAACAAAGAACGAGATCGATTACATCATATCGAACCGCAAATCGATTGTCAAGGATGTTACTGTGCTTAACCGTTTCACAACAGGCAGCGATCATCGAATGGTGCGAGCCAAAGTCGTCTTGAACACACGGACCGAGAGAGAAAAGTTGGTCAAGAAAAAAGTCGTTTTAGACATGGAACGCCTGAAAGAACAAAGCGACGCATTTAAGGAAGCTATGGACAACGAACTGAACGGAACGAATTCACAAACTGCAACGATTGATGAGCTGACAGAAAGAATAGGGACCTCAGTGAGAAGCTTCCTGGAAACCAGATGCCGATCTACCTGCACTAAAGAGCCGAAGCTCAGCAAGGAAACGCTAGACCTAATAGCAGAAAGACTGGATTTGGTGAAAGGTGGAAAGCGAGACACTGTTGAATACAGAGACAAAACGAAAGCCATCAACAAGAAAATGAAAACCGATCTGCGACAATACAACGTGAAACTGGCCATGAACGCTCTCGAAGCAAATGGGAATATGAAAGTATTACGAGCGAAACGGGCGAACGGGTACAGACAAATTTTTAAATTGCGCGATAAGGCGGGCGTCATACAAACAGATCAGGACAAGGTATTGGACATCGCGCGAGAGTTCTATGAGGACCTTTTTACGTCGGTTCGAGCCAAACTTCCGGCAGAAAGAGCAAAAGCGAGACCGGTGATAATGAACGTTGGTTCCGAAGATTTGCCGGACATAACGATTAACGAAGTACAGGCTTCGTTAGACGAAATGAAGAACAGAAAAGCTCCAGGTGACGACGACATTCCGATCGAAGCAATCAAAGAAGGCGGACCCACACTGCTCAACTGCTCACTGACAACGGATCTGTTCAACAAGTGTCTCGAACAAGAGAAAATACCAGAATCATGGGAAAACGCAGTCATCACTTTGCTGCACAAGAAAGGAGACATCACGAAACTGGAAAACTACAGGCCCATCAGTTTGATCTCGCACCTCTACAAACTGTTTATGAAGGTGATAACGAAACGGATCACAAAGAAGCTAGACTTCTACCAGCCGATCGAACAAGCCGGGTTTCGTTCCGGATTCAGCACAAATGACCACTTGCAAGTGATGAGAAGTCTAATAGAAAAATGCAACGAATACAAAATCATCATCGCGATATGCTTCATAGACTTCGAAAAAGCGTTCGATTCGGTCGAATTATGGTCGATTTTAGACTCCTTGGACGATTGTCGGATTGACTCGAGATATACCCGGATGATAAAACATATCTACGAGCACGCAACGTCGTGCGTCAAACTGCATAAAACCACCGATAAATTTTGAATTGGAAGAGGAGTCCGTCAAGGAGATACCATTTCACCGAAATTGTTCACGTCAGCTCTGGAAACGGTTTTTAAAAAGCTTGATTGGAGTGAACTGGGAATCAACATAAATGGGAAGTTTCTGAACAACCTTCGATTCGCCGACGACATTGCCCTGACATCAACGACTCTGGAACAGATTGAAGCGATGCTGTTGCAGCTCAACGAGGAAGCCCAAAAAATCGGTTTGAAGATGAACATGTCGAAAAAGAAAGTGATGACAAACATCGATGGTGCTACACCAATCAAGATCGGAGACGAGGAAATTGAAATCGTGAATTCGTACAAGTATCTCGGCCACGTCATGAAGCTCGGTCTCGACAACCAAACGGCTGAAATAAAGAGAAGGATCGGTCTCGGTTGGGCGGCGTTCGGCAAGTTACGGTACATCTTCAAGAGCAACATGAGCAACAGTCTGACGAGGAAAGTGTTCGATATGTGTGTGCTGCCGGTCCTGACATACGGAGCCGAGACTCTCACGATCACCAAAGCATCAGCGAACAAATTGAGAGTTGCACAGAGGGCAATGGAAAGGGCAATGCTAGGAATCACACTCAGGGACAAAATGACAAATGAGTGGATCCGGCGACAAACAAGAGTCATCGATGTCATGACACGAATAGCGTCGCTCAAGTGGAATGGGGCTGGTCATATTGCCAGAATGACCGACGATCGATGGACGAAAACTAGAATGCAATGGCGGCCACCAACGAAACGACCGATGGGACGTCCACCGGAAAGATGGACCAACGATATCAAAAGAACGGCAGGCACGACGTGGCAGCAAGTGGCAATGGACCGAAAAAAGTGGCCTACATCCAGCAGTGGATATAAAAGGCTAAGGAAGAAGAAGAAGAAAGCTGACATAGCGGCACCATCTTGGATTTTCGTTTATGCTTTTACGGTTTTCGAATTTTAGCTCGGGAATGACACTACTTAGAGAGATGGTTTCTTCTAGAAAGTTAAAGAGTATCATCAGGAGAATTTTTTGAGATCATAAGAAAATGGCTGCCAGCTGACATAGCGGCAGCCGAAGGTGACACGAAATGTTCCGAAGGTAGCTGAAGGTGATACGAAGTGTTCCGATGGTAGCCGAAGGTGTTGGAGAACAATTTTTTTCGGAAAGAAAATTTTTTTCGGATAGAAAATTTTTTTCGGAGAAAAATTTTTTTCGGAGAAAAACTTTTTTGGAGAAATTTTTTTTTGAGAAAATTTTTTTCGGAGAAAAATTTTTTCAAAAAATAGAAATTTTTTCAACTACTGAAAACTTCCAAAACGACTGATATCACAACAAAAACCTCTTAAACCTCTCCAAAATTAATGATATCGCTTGAGGTGACGCTATCGCTGATAATACGCAGAAGTTTGTTTGAATAGAACCTTGTGATCAAAATTTTAATTTCCTGAAAAATTACAGCGCTTTTTCTAAAGGAAAATTACGTTGTGTTGAAAAAATTGCGTCACAAATGCCGGACTCACCAGCGGAATAATTTTTCAACACTTTCAGTTTTTACACTAAAAAATTTAAATTTACCTTAAACAATCTACACAATAAGAAACAAAAGTCAAATTTTTGCAGCGCAAAAACTGAAAGTACAAAAAAATTATTTCGTCTGCATTTCATTCAAATGAAGGCCTTTCGCACGGCGATTTCAACATTGCTCTCAACAAATTTAATTGCAGATAATATCTGAGAAGACAATGAAATGAGATAAAGAATTTAACTGTAAGGGCTGTAAGGGGACGAAAGTCACAAGCTCCCACCGTATATTTATAGATGCGAATGGATGAACATTGAAACACTCGTCCGACGCAGAATCAATAACTGCGCACTTTTTGTGTCTGATCTGATGAATGGCTTTATCGACGCACCTAAACTTAAAAGCAAGATCATTCGAAATTCTATACCTACTAGTTGTTGAAGAACACAGCACAAAATATGATTTTTAGGAGCCAATTAATAACATGTGCATGGCATTTAACTGCTTTTCACTACTGTGGTTTCAAAACATACCACGTGAATCGTTCAAGATGACTATCAAGAAGTTGAAAATTACGTATAAACTGAATGGTAAGACCAGAATTTCATAAATTGAACCTTTCGTTCTCACTCGGATCAGAAGCTGATTAGTCAACTAGGGTCTCACGACTCTCATATGAAATTTCAAGTCTCGTCGATTTGCGCAGAATCAGCTAGTCTAGCCGACTAGTTTCCACTAATCCTTTTTGTTTCATGTGGGCCACGGGCTACAAGAAACGTGCATCAAACAAGTATAAAACAGATGCATGGACGGACTATTTTAAATTTAAAATCTCTTTTTTCGTTTAATTTTTTAATTGATTCCTATTCTCCAACTTTTTTCGTTAAATTGTTAAGTTGTTAACTGTTTTATAAATATTGTAGTTTTTTTAATTTATTTTAATCCGCGAAAAAACCTCTTACAGAGGAGATGTGACGCAAGTCTTTATGCCTGCTTACAAAAGCTGTGAAATCAGAAAAGTGTGACGCATTAATCACCTAAGGTAAAACTATTTTCTTCCAGTTACAAAAGTTCTGAAATCAGAGGGGGGCGGATTCGCAACAAAAATTTTTAAACAAAATTATGTTGAGTTCAAAAAATTGCGTCACAAATGCCAGACCCAACGACGAAACAATTTTTCTGTACTTTCAGTTTTTACGCTGCGAAAATTTGACTTTTATTTCTTATTACATCGTTTAGGGTAAATCTTAATTTTTGCGTCTAAAAACTGAGTGTTGAAAAATTATTCCGCTGGTAGGTCTGGCATTTGTGACGCAATTTTTTGAACTCAACATATTTTGTTTAAAAATTTTTGTTGCGAATCGAAGCTTTATGCGTCGCCCCCCTCTTATTTCAGAACTTTTGTAACTGGAAGAAAATAGTTTTACCTTAGGTGATTAATGCGTCACACTTTTCTGATTTCACAGCTTTTGTAAGCAGGCATAAAGACTTGCGTCACATCTCCTCTGCAAGAGGTTTTTTGCGGATATCAGTACTTTTGTAAGTTTGTAAACAACTTTCTAGCTGCCATAGTTCTAGAGGTATGAATCATCCCTCTGGAATCTGGGAGTGGCTTTATCCCGGGATTAGGCCAAATTTTCCCAAAACCATGAAACACGTGTACGCTAAAACTTAATTCTCTACAACTTCGCCTTTGGAACAAACTTTCTAACTCTCATAGTTCTGGAGATTTGGGTCATCCTGCCTAATTATGGATGTGGCCATATACCAGGATTGGGCCATATTTCCCCAAAACCCTGAAACACGTGTTCGCTTAAATTTAATTCTCTATAACTTCGCCTTTAGAACCAACTTTCTAACTCTCATAGTTCTGGAGATCTGGGTCATCCTGCCCAATTATGGAAGTGGCCATATACCACGATTGGGCCATATTTCCCCAAAACCCTGAAACACATGTTCGCTTAAATTCAATTCTCTACAACTTCGCCTTTGGAACCAACTTTCTAACTCTCATAGTTCAGGAGATCTGGGTCATCCTGCCAAAAATTGCCACAAACAAACAAACAAACAAACAAACAAACAAACAAAGAAAGAAAGGTTTACCAAATTGAGTAGTTAAAAATATTCGATTTGAGTCCATTTCCATACAAAATATCAAAATTGTTTAATTCATATCTTCGGAACGACTGAACCGATTTTAATGAGTGAAAAGGCACTTCGACCTAAAATTTTCCGTAGAATCCGGGAAAATATTTTCCGGGGGGTACGTCGCTCGGGGGGGAAGTCAAAAAGTTCCTGTATATATGTTCCTTAGTCTACGAAAAAATTTCTTGTGAATTTTTTGGCGTGTAAGACTTGCGTCACGGCCCCTTACTACCGTGGGGCCATGATTATATGTAGTAGTCAGGGGGCTTCGGGGCAAAAATGCACTTTAGGGGAACAGCTGGGATTTGATTTTTTTCATTAGGATGGGTGCAGGGGGGTCACTAGATGACAGTACAACAAGAATTGGGGTGCGGAAGCCTTTCCTGGCCCTTTCCTTTTTTGAAAGAAAAATTTATTTTGCATATATTTTGTTGAAATTTCCTTGTACAAAATGGCGACGACTACATCAAACATCACTCATCACGATACCAACGCGACTACTATCGTATAATGTCCATAGGAAACAGGTTATGTTGCTAAATGGTCATGTAAAAAAGTTCGGGCGCCGTGTAAGTGGCCAATGAGGGATTTTTTGTGACAGTGTAGTCGTCGTCATTTTGTACAAGGAAAATGAATTTAATTAAAGAAGCAAAGTTAGTGGTCGTCATTTTGTATAAGGAAATTTCAACAAAATATATGCAAAAAAAATTTTTTTTTTCAAAAAATTTTTTTTTTGAGTGCCCGAGGAGGGGCCAGGAAGGGCTTCCGCGTCCCAATTGTTGTTGTACTGTCATCTAGTGACCCCCCAACACCCATCCCAATAAAAAGAAATCAAATCCCAGCTGTTCCCCCAAAGTGCATTTTAGCCGATAATTCTGATAAGTTCGCACCTATTTGCCAAATCTGTTCAGTTTGTCACATCTCTGTTTGCCACATCCATTTTGATACGTACGGGTATTTGGTTGTGTTAATTCAAGTATTAAATTTGAGGTATGGGTAACATAAGAAATATTTTTTTGTATACTACTTCAGTTTCTCGCTTCTCTCTACTCGACCTGCTCATCAATCTACCATAAGCGGAAACTTGTATGAAAGTGTACACGGTGTACACGTACAGCCCATTAAGACCTTCTCAGTTCTCGATTACACTAAAGAGACACTTGATGGTGAATGAACAATAGTGTTACCATGCAAAATTTTAATAAAGGAAATTGGAGGTTTTCATGTTACTGACTCGCTTTATTTGCTAATCTTCTGAAAAAGCTTTTAAAACAAAATTTTTTTTTTGCAATCGAAAAAATCGGCGAGATGTTTTTCTTTCGGAGTATTTTTGACCCAGGATTTCCACTGTTAGTATAATCAAACTGCATGCAATGCCCATCACGAGAATGTATAAGGCAGACGAAAAATGGGTAATGTCCACTGGATTAACAGTTACACTTGAAATCTCACATTTCGGTTGAGTGCCTAAGAATATTTTTTTGTAATACGATAAAAGACCGGTTTCCGTGATCCGGTGAAGGCTGAAAACAGAAAAGTGTTTACTAAGAAATTATCAGGGTGCTAATTCCCCGTGTGATATTTATCTTTTTAGTCTGGGGGATAATTCACTGAAAGACAATTCATGTCGTCGATATTTTAGAGTAAAGCCGTGCGCCGGCGTTTCGTCGGCTGGGTCCTCAAGAGAGTGTCCAATGTTCAGCAAAAATGCAAAAGAGAGTTGTATCTAATCGGCTCTCAAAGAATATTTTGCTCGTAAATATCACTGGAACAAATTATTTGAGTTGCGCCGACTTAAAATCGATTGTCAGCCGAATGCGGCCGAATGTTCGATTTTAAATCGGCGCAATTCAAATAATTTCCTCCAGTGACATTTACGAGCAAAATATTCTTTGAGAGCCGATTAGATACAACTCTTCTCTACATTTTTGGACAAGTCTAGGATGTAGTCCTTAGGCTAGAGACTGTCTCGAAGACTCAGCAGATGAAGCGCCGGCGCACGGCTCTATTTTAGAGGAACATTTGACTAGAGATGTGTGAGTGGCGCGAATTTTCGGGCTGCCCAATGCCCAAAGGGGCCGTTCATAAAGTATGTCACACAAAAATCGACATTTTTAGACCCTCTTCTCCCCTGTCACATCTGTTTCACATGAGCTTCGAATCCACGCCCCCCTCCCGCCATTCGTGAGGTAACAGGAGAGTCACAATCAAAGTTGTAGGCGGTAGCGATTAGTGTTTGGCGAAATACTTTTCAACTTCGCATCAGGCTGCGTACTTAAATAATTTTTTTTGACTATCTTGAGGGTGACGGAACAGGAAACGTTTTCAAAAATTGCGTGTGATGTAACACGGGTCCAGACCCCCTCCCTTTGTCACACTCTGTCACTTTAGGCCAGAGTCCCCCTTCCTTGGAGCATGACAAACTTTACGAACGGCCCAAAGCAAAAAGCGTGGGTGGGCAAAACAATTTTCAGAAATTATTCTATTTCTTTCTATTCTCGAAAGGCATGTCTTAAATAAAAACTGCACAACGACAACTCAAAAGTCTTTTTTGTTTTCAGCTTCAACTCACCTGATCTTAATTAGCTCTCTGAATTGGGACTTATTAGGTAGATTTGGTCCAATCGGAACTTTAGGCGTGTATTCAATTTGTTGCAGGTCACATTTTTCTGTGTCGCTTAGTGTGTCTGTTTATTGATTTAAATTAAATTCAAGATAAAACCTCTGCTTCTAAGCCAATAATCTAATAACTTACCTTTTAGGATGTTGTAGGCATAGCTCGCTAGAAAAAAAATTATCAATACGCAGAAGAATAATCCGTAAATGGTTGGTTCAAAGAAAATTACTCACCGTCTGTGTTAAAAGCGAATCCTCCTATAGAATAAGTAGAAAATAAAATGGAAAACAAAAACATATGCAAAAAACCCGTAAGTAACAGAATGGATGTGGCAAACAGAATATATGCCGCGAAATTGATCTCAAATTGATCGCGTACTCTGCCCTACAACGCAACGCATAAAAACGTTAGCGACGTTATCAGATGAGAGATTTTCATATATTTTCTCTCACAAATTCTCCTCGCTAAGCTTTTTATGCGTTGCGTTGTAGGGCAGATCTAGCAGTTATGTTCTTGATTGATTCTTCATCTAGCGGATGAAACTACTAGATTTTGATTCTGAAGTACGCAGCCTTTCAAAAAGTTGCGACAAGTGCTATTTCGGCAGGGTAGCCATATGTCAAAAACTGATGTCAGTAAATGTTAGAGCTAATAGCATATTTTACGTGAAAATAATTGTCAATTTGACACCAGGCTGCGTACTTTGTCATGGTTCGACCGCACAAAGTTCGCAGCCTGGTGTCAAAGGTTAAAGCATATCGCCCATAGGTATTTTAGCAATGGGCTGTGGCATGCTATAACAAAAAAAAATCGCCCATAAGCTAGTAGAGAAAATTTGCAGAGATTTGAAAGGAAAAGACGGACAAAATTGTTTTTCAGTTCCCAGGTCGAAATTCGACTGGTTATAAATGGAGTGGTAAATCCGCTTTGTTCCTCGCATAGGTCTAAAAATAGTTCATCTATCATCAATAAATCACTGATTCCGAAATGGTACTAGCGCCAGCGCCCATCGCCAGAAATGCTCCTTATCCTTATCGGTCACAGCTCTGACAATTCCCTTAATTTTCTAATTATGAATTCTTGGGGAATGTGTACCTTTTTTCAACAAGTCGAGACCAGCTCTTGTGGACATTATTGACTTTTTCTGATTGCTCATTATTCTCTTGTAAGACTCCTCTGTTGATTCGCCCTTTGAGTAAGAATAAATGTTTTCAACGTACGGCACTTCATCCATACCGAGTGTAAGTTCACTATTGATTAGTTGCTTCATAGTCTTGATATTCTTGGGCGACTCAATCAGCAGTGAGCCGACAATGAATGACGAATAGAATTGATAAATCAGCAGGGAGAACGTAAGAACTGCAATGGCAAGTATCCGAGAAGAAGTCAAAAGCAGATTTCCAAAGTAGCCTGACAATAAATACAATTTCAATTATTATGGTGAAAACACTTTCTTTTACTCACCTTGTTGCACAATAAAACCGAATACCATTAAAAGAGAGTTGCTGAATGAATCTTCATTGGTCGACACAACTTTGGTCGAATTTGTGACTTTCTTGTGATTCTCTACTGAAAAAATGTTTCGAACGATGCACGCACTGAGTAAAGACAATCCAATGATTGCATACCACAATGTACTCTTGAATGGCAGAAGGAAAGCGTTTGAAGGAACTGATTTCGGATGACGAAAAATGAATAAAACTCTGCAATTAATTTCATATTGTAATGAATGGAGGAAAGGCAGAACAGTTAGGACACAGTGAAAGCTTTGTGAACTTTACCAGAAATTATCAGATTAATGACAAGGGGTCGCTCATAAATTACGTAACACAATAGAGGGGAACGGATTATGATGACGGCTCGGGAGGGGGAAGGTCTACAAATTACAATTTTGGAGTTAGATTTGGGCCACGAAGCTTAGATCTGATGATCCTTTGTTTCTTCACACGTTCATCATGTCAATCATCTGAATCTTCCGTAGTTACCTAGGAGCCTGTCTAAGGCTAGTGGTCCTAGTTTAGGCAAATCGAGCGGTTCGATCACATAATCACTCAGGATCCTCAGGATCCTACACTTAAGTAAAGAGAATTCTGCACATTGGCAAATGATCAGGCCTCAGGCACGTTCTGGATCGCGAACGATTTTAATTTTTTACAAAGTGCCCGTTCATTCCACAGTATCCGGTAATCGCTCACACTACCACACTTACCTACCTACCTGTTCACTGGTTCATTTACAATGAGGCACTCGGAAGAATCGCTTCCAATGCGCCCCCACCACCGTAAGCGCGCCAATGTTTACTATACTCGGGTCGTATCCAATCCTCACCCATGCAACTGTGATATTTTTACGACCAAGTAATTAGAATGTCCTTGAACTCCTTTATTAGCTTGGAAGTGGTAACGGTAAAATTTCAGTTTAGGGGACCTATCTATTTGAGGGGGGAGAGTGGGAGGGAATGATAGGGGACCTCTACCAGATCACACCGGTAGGTAGCGCTCGAGCTCCGTTTGGAAGTTACAGCGGTTCAAAGTTCAATATTGGCGCTTTACCTGTGTAAACATTCATAATTTCAGTTTAGGGGACCTACCTATTTGAGGGGGGGAAGGAATGATAGGGGGCTCCCCCAGATCACAAATATGCAACCGTTAGGTGGCGCTCGAGCTCCGTTTGGAAGTTACAGCGGTTCAAAGTTCAAAATTTTATATATCTCGAAGCTTCATAAAATGACAAGAAAATAGTGTAAGGGGCTAATTAAAAGGTGGGGATGAATGGAAACCACAGTATCAACTTCAATATGTACCCGGCAGGTGGCACTAGCAACACAATAGAAGAGAATTCGGCGCATTACCTGTGTAAACATTCGCTAAGTATGCACTTACCCAGGTTTGGAGTCATAAAATACTTCGCGATTGACGACCACACTACAATAAACGGCCCTTTTCAGGGCCTCTGGGATACTTGTAAACAGCCTCCACGTGGCGTATCCTGGGTAAGTGCATACTTAGCGAATGTTTACAAAGGTAATGATAGGGGACACATAAAATTTTGAACCGCTGTAACTTCCAAACGGAGCTCGAGCGACACCTACCGGTTGCATATTTGTGATCTGGGGGAGGTCACCTATTATAACCTCCCACTCTCCCCCCTCAAATAGATAGGTCCCCTAAACTGAAATTATTCCGTGGTAACAGACGACATTGTCACCTTAATTATTCCTTCGCTGCGTTACGTAATTTATGAAATGCTCTCAAGAAAGCTATAGATGGTAAAGAAAAGATTAATGTTGTTCAGTTCGAAATCAGTGCCATCTTCCGGCAGACAAGGAGTTGTACATTACAATGGACCCTGGGAAATAATTCAATTTTGTGATAAGAGGCAAACTCACGAGTGTTTTTTTGACCAAGAAGCATTGGAAACGAATGTAGAGCTTGCATATCCGAGCCGATGGGTCCAATGTGTAATTTTTTATTGCCTGTCTATGCGAAAATTGCATTTTACATAAAAATTTACGAAAAATGTACCGAGAAATCGAAGCCTGCGTCAAGGGTGCATTGCTACCGCGTGCTCATAATTTTGTATATTTGAAATTTTTCATTTAAATATCAATTAGCGAGCATTAGCGACCGCGCTAATAATTTACAGCTCATTAGCGAATTCAGTTAGCGACTCTAATATTTTTTCATATTAGCGTTAGCGTCGCTAGAAAGAAAACGTTAGCGTTGGGAATATCGCTATCTGCTGCTCAACTTTCTCGTTAGGTAGGCAGTAAATATATGTACGTGCATCAGTAACTTGTTGGTTCTAAACTCTTCAATTACCTAACATGATAAATATGTATAGTCTGCTCAAGCAATCCATATCGATCATTTTCCCATCGTAGTGGAGTTAAGCAGAATTCCACCTCGCTACGGTTGACAGCATCGATAGCACCATGCCAACCAGAGGAATCGAAATATGCAAAAATGTTAGCCACATGAATATGAATTTTAAAATTGTGAATGTCCATAATCAAAGAAAATATATGGTAACCAAACCGCGACACGTTATTTACATAACCAAGATCGTTGGAACGGAGATGTTCCATGAATGTAATGTCTTTGGGAACTTTTCTTAGCTTCAAGTTGGTAATTCTGTAGGTTTTTGAACTAATATTTCAAATAATTTCTCTTACAGTTACCACAGCTGGGAAAGTAATTCCATTAAAATTTTGTCTTCTTTGAGTTTTCGTCTGTTTGAACGTTATGTGAAATCCCGTTGATTCGCTCCATTGTCCGCAACGTGTAACATTAAGTCGACCTCCGTGTTTGCTTGATGGATTGTAAACTTCGTACAGTTCGTAGCTACGATCGCTTTCAAGAGGAATGGCTAAGGTAACTTCAGCATCAACGTTGATATTTTGTTCTCTTAAAATATCGTAAGAACGACTCAAATTTGACCCGAAAATTAACCAATTCCTCTCGTAGTGAAACAGTTTCCTGTCTGAGGCCTTACTCAGAAATTCAATCGTTTCATTGCAGTCCAAACTCACAACCACACAATGCGCATTACTCAATCGGACGAAAAACTTGTCGGAATCGGTCGTCAGAGATTCGTCAGCAATATCCCGAACATTTGTCCAGCCTCCATACTCTTGTAACGTACGAAGATTTCTGATTGAATCGACCGTAGGCTCATTTCTGCATGGAATCAACAGCACGGTGTTCAAGTTGTTGTACGTAAGATAATCTTTTACTAATGAAGTGGATTGCGAACAGATACAAATTGTGATACTTCCGAAAAGAACAAGCGCGACGTGCAACTTCATTTTAACTACTGAACCATTGAAGTGCCATTGGTATTTCGAACAAAATAACTAACGATATGATTGACAACTAAATTACCAAATGGGTGCATGTGATCAATATATGTCGTTTAACGTAACATTTTGATTTTTGATTGACTTTGACGAAAGTAGACTAGAGAGCCGACTGAAATATGTCGGCGGCAACTAATCCAAAAAAAAAGTGTTGACGGTGGCTGAAATTACGGCTTAAAACGGGTGCTGTGACAAATCGTAGGGTTCAGCCTCGGATTTTTATTTTCATTAGCTAAAAAAACTGTCCTCAGTTTGTCCTTTGCGTGGGTACTTCTAAAAAAATTTGTCCTAGCCCCAGGCACCCGCCCCAGGTATGTTCTAAAAGTACTAATCTGTTAATCCACGCGATTGCTTCGTCTGATGTTCTGTGGAAGTCCTCTAAGCTTCCGGAGAAGCGGCGACTGGGGCAATGGCTTAAGATATGATCCATCGTTTGGTTTTCCCCACAATCGCAAAGTGGGGACTCTGAAAAATTCCATTTGTGCATGAAAAAAGCGCAGCATCCCTGTCCTGTTCTAAATCTGTCAGTCAGAGTCGTCAAGGTAGGTCGAGGCCGTTAACCGGTTCTGTTGAGTCTTCAATTAAGTGCTTATTTACTACAGTTGTGCTTCGCCACCACTCTTTCCATCTTGTCTTCAGATCGTAAAAATTGCTCCTATTTTTGAAGAAACTCCAAAAGGGTTTTCTTGATTTTAGACGAAGGGTGGGGGGAGCTAGTTCCATGCCGATATGTATAGGCAGGTTGAAGTCTGTTTCGATTTTGACGCATTCTCTTATGGCTGCATCCTCTCTCGAATATGTGGCGGTGTTATGTTGCTCCATTCTACTTCTGTGGGGTCTACTGTGCCGGAAACGATTCTTAGCGTTTGGTTGAACTGAGTGCATGGCAGCTGTTCATCCACACTGGCGTACAATACTCGGCTACGGGAAGCACCATTGCTTGGGTGGTGATTTGTAGTGTTTTCGCTGTGCACCCCCATTATCAGGTTGGGGCGGTCCATTTCAGGTCCATGAAACACAGATCTAGTGGTCTTTGTGCACTCCCATGAAGATCCGGAAAATTTTTGGAGTAGATTCACTCGCGTCTTCAATTTTGTTTTTATCCGTTCAGCATTCATACGATACGTGAGAAGGCGGTCAATTACGACACCTAAGTAAGTAGGATTAGGAGTATATTCTACTACGTCGCCGTTCATTCTTTGGTCTAGCTTCCTGTTCGCTTGCTGGTTATTTAGGTGGAACACACAGTGTAAATTTTTCCCTAGGTTTGGCTTTAGGCGCCATTCTTTGAAGAATCTTGACATAGTGTCCAGATCGTCGTTTAATATATTTTCGAGGTCAATATATTTTCGAGGTCCTCAAAGGTTTCAGCTTGGAACGCTAGAGCATTGTCGTCGGCATAGGTGAACTTCCGAGAAAGTGTCGTTGGTGATGCGTAGAGTTTCCGCTGAATAACCGCAAGTGGATCCGGCTAACTTTTGGAGCAGGCTCACTCGTGGCTTCAATTTTGTTTTGACCAGCTCTACGTTCGTTCTGTGCGTGAGGCTTCGATCCAAAGGTATGCCCAAGTACTTCGGGTTTGGGGTGTATACGACTATTTCGCCATTCATCGTTAGGTTTAACTTTCGATGAGCTTGCTGGTTGTTTAAGTGGAATAAACAGTGCACCGTCTTTTCCGCGTTTGGTTTTAGACGCCACCGTTTAAAATAGCTCGACAGGGTGACCAGGTCGTCGTTTGATGCGTCTTGTAATTCGTCGAAAGTTTTAGCTTGGAATGCTGCTGCGATGTCATCAGCATAAATAAACTTGCGAGATTGCGTGGGCGGAAGGTCCATCGTGTAAACGCAGTATAGGAAGCTAGATAGAACTGAACCTTGTGGAAGTCCGTCGTTCAGCTCTCTCTTTTGGCTGGATTTGCCATTTAATTTCACATGAAAACCCCGGTCGCTAAGCATGTTCATTATTAGCTGTAGAGTTGTGCAGCACTTGATTATTCGGCTTAGCTTGAGCATGAGTCCTTGTTTCCATACTGTGTCGTAGGCTGCCGACAGATCTAAGAACACCACACCTGTCTTTAGACCCTGCTGGAAGCCGAGTTCGATGTGGGTGGTTAGAGCTAGAATTTGATCACAGCAGTTTCTATTTTTCCTGAAGCCAGCTTGTTCTTTCGGGACGTGTTCATCAATCGTTCCTATTATTCTCACCAAGACTACTCTTTCAAACAGCTTATAGCAGCAGCTCAAAAGTGTGATCGGTCGATAATTTTTGACAAGATGGGGTTGCTCGTGGGGCTTTAGGAAAGCAATGACTATTGATTGTTTCCACAGTTTTGGCAGTCGTCCGGTGGCGTAGACGTTCGTGAAGAGTTTCCCCAACCATCTCACGGTTTTCGGACCAATGAGTTTTAAAAAGTTCGAGAATACGTTGTCGTTTCCTGGTGCTGTGCCTTTTTTTAAGTGACCGAGTACTTCTTGAATTTGCTCTGTCGTAACGGGAGCCGCAAAACTAAAGGAGAGTGGACTGCATCTGAGGTTTCGGATATACTCCTTTTTGACAAATGTGTTCTGTTCCATATCCACACTTCCTTTCGAATTTTCGACCAGCTTCGAGGCGATTTGATCTGGCGTGACCGGGTAAACTTTGACCGTCTTGCAAGATTTTCCGTTTAATCGGTTAAGAACGCTCCACGTTTTTTTGCAAGACTTCGCGAAGTTCAAAGAACTCATTTGCTTTTTCCACAAGGCTTTACGGTTTTTGTCTAGCGACAGCAGTAGTTGGTTGCCGGTATCCTTGCAACCTGTAGCTTTGAAATTGTCGTAGAGAGTTTGGCTTTCAACGTTCCAGACGGGGACGTAATGCATTAACTTTAAACGATTCAAACTTGACTGGAATTCCATTGTTAAAACGAGACGTCGAAGTTATTAGACACAACGATATAAGAAGACCAATTCCTTCTCATTGAACATTCATGCATCATGACGAGACAGATGAAACACGAGGCAAAGTGGAAAAAATCGAGGTGGCACTCACTCCATAGACCATAAATGCCATCAGTTTCGGTAAATCGCATAAATCTCCAAAACATTTAGAAAAACATCAAGTTCATTACATTCTGAAACAACTCTGTACAGAATGGGTCCTTGAACAATACAAAAATCATTTGAATCTACCAATACTGGATGCTGTATTGTTATAACATACAATTTCAGGTTTATTATTGCGTTTCCGGAAGCAGTAATAAATAAATGTAAATTTGATTCAGCATTTTGTAAAATTAAGCTCATAAAGAATTATTTATTACTTTCAAATAAAACGAAGTGTATGAATACAATCAGTGAAATGATTTCATTCAATTGGGAAATTTGTGTTTGTGAAATATGTCTTGCTTTAAATGTATTGGGCATTTTCTTTAGGAAGAGATGGATGTAATCTTCAATTAATGTAGCCTTTTGTTCAATTCTCGGGGCGATTTATCAGTGGTGGTTATGCATAAATTATATGCATTAAGTGTGCTAAGAGCTGTGCGAAATATGTTAGACTTATGCGTTTACCACAACGACGACGTAACCAGTCGAATTTCGATTCAGGAGTTTATGGTTTGGTGGTTTGTGGTATCGTGTGGGCATGATACTCGAATAAAAATGGACCGATTTTCAAAAAGTGACTATTTGCACGTAACACACTCGGTCCTGCATTTGTGAGGTATTTTTAAAATAAAAGTGAAAATATTTCAAAAGAATTTTTTGCGTTCCGAAGCTGTTAGCGTCACCCAAATTGATATCAGTTGTGTTGGAAGAAGGGACGAGGACTTGCGTCACGTTTCTCTTTTAAAAAGGGTATTTGTTGTGATATCAGTAGTTTTGGAAGAAAAGAGGAAACAAATTTTGGAGAAAAAATTTCCGGCTGAAAAAATTTTCGGCGAAGAAAAGTTTCAAGCGAAAAAATTTTCGGCGAAAAAAAATTTCGGGCGACAAAAATTTCCGGCCAAAAAAAATTTCAGGACGAGAAAATTTTAGGCGAAAAAAAAAAATTTCAGTCGAAAAAAATTCAGGACGACAAAATTCCAGCGGAAAAAAACATTTAGGGCAACATATATTTTTGCGGCGAAAAAAATTTGGGGAAATAACATTTCCGGCGAAACAAAAATTGGCGAAAAACAATTCGGGCGAACCCAATTTCTGGCGAGCAAAAAATTCCATCGAAAAAAAATTTCCGGCAAAAAAATATCAGGCGCAATATAATTTCGGGCGATAAAAAGCAGAACAAAAAAACTCAGGCGAAAAATTTGGCGAAAAAATTTCAAGCGAAAAAAAATTTTCGCGCGAAAAAAAATTGGGGCGAAAAAAGTTTCTGCCAAAAAAATTTCAGACGATGCCGATGAAAAATTTTCGGCGAAAAAAAAAATTAGCCCAAAAAAAATTCAGCCGACAAAATTTCCGGCGAACAAAAATCCGACGAAAACCCATTAGGGCAAAAAATACGTTTCCGCGAAAAAAAATTTTCGGCTGAAAAAAAAAAATTTAGGGAAAAGAAGATTTAGGCGGAAATAAACTTTTCCGGCGAAAAAAAAATTGCGGCAGAAAAACATTTCGGGCGAAACATTTTTCCGGCAAAAAAATTAAGCAAAAAATATTCAGGTGAAATTCAATTTCGGGCGAGAAAAAACGCGGAAAAAAAGTTTCAAGCAAAAAAATTTTCGTCGAAAAAAAATTTCGGGCGAAAAAAATTTCCTGCAAAAAAAATTTCAGACGATGAAAATTTTCGGCGAAAAAAATTTCAGCTGAAAAAAATGGCTAAAGTACAGTATACAGATGCAACTCAAATCAGACCGGAAATGATTGGAAATGGTCCGGTGAGGTCCCCTGACGATAATACAACAAAAATTAGGTCGCGGAAAAGCGTTCCCGTGGTCCAGGACCATAAAATTTTTTATATTCTTATATATACGAAAAACTTTTGATTTGATAGGAAAATGAACAATTATTGCAAAAGAAGTAGATTTTCCTTGTACAAAATGAATATGATTGAATACTCTGAGTAATGAAAATAACTGATTTTCCTTTTACAAAATAATTATAATCGTGAACTTAATATAAAGGATTAAGGATCACAGGTTCGGTTTTACAACACGTTTACCAAATTTTCTTTTATCGCCATTTAGGAACATAATGTTGATGATGTACATCATACGAATAATAATTGTTTTTGTACCGGGGTTTCTCAAAATCATTGTAGAGCGCAACTATTTTGTTTTGGTCTTTCTGAGTGACGTCTTTCCATTGTATTAATTGAAATATTTGGTCAACATGTAGTCCATTTGGGTATCCGAATGTTGAAGCGATTAGCCGACTTTTGTAACAGCATGATCCATAAAACGCATCCACAATATGTTTACAGTGTCAAAACTCATAACATCAGCAATTCAAAAATCTTTTGCGTGCTGTCACCCTTTGCTTTTGAAATTTGAACGCTTTGTCTCGCTTTGAATTGACGTCTATTTTGTGAAGTTCTCTCGTTACGGCGATAGTTATGGAATAGTCACGGTGATAACGATGAAGACAACAGTTTCAGTGACGATGAAGAGGGCGAATATATCGACGTTTGTTGACTCTTGAAAATCAATTTATACAATTTATGCAGCCACACCGAATTCATTGATTGTAACTGATGAATTAATAATAAAATATGTCTGGTCTGGTGAAAATGAGATTGTCATTGTACAGAAGGTGGCGTGAAGGCGTTACTTCTTCTTCTTCAACCCTTTATATCCACTGCTGTGATGGTCCAGTGATGATCTTTCGCGGCCTAATTCTTGTTGTATTATCATCAGGGGACCTCACCGGACCATTTCCAATCATTTCCGGTCTGATTTGAGTTGCATTTTTGCCAAAAAAAAGTTGAGGCAAAAAAAATTTCGGCGAAAAAAATTCCGGCAAAAAAATATCAGGCGAAATACAATTTCGGGCGAAAA
>CM055403.1:67666409-67704502 GCA_029228625.1 Pseudolycoriella hygida
GAAATATGGCCCAATCCTAGTATATGGCCTCTTCCACCAATGGGCGGGATGACCCAGATCTCCAGAACTATGAGAGGTAGAAAGTTGCTTCCAAGGACAAACTTGTAGACAATAAAATTTTAGGTAACACTTGTTTCTGGGTTTTAGGGAAAAACGACTTAGTCCTTGGATATAAGCTTTTCTAGATTTTCTAGAGACGTACTTCGGTAGGGCCTTTGACATTACCTTTGTCACATCTATTCTGATACGTACGGGTCTTTGGTTATGTTTAAGTTTATTCTTTATTAGCTCGTTGGTCTTCATTGTATTACATCCATTGAATCTAATTTATGTGCACAAGTCGTTTTAAATTTTGTTCTTTTTAATAGCTGACATGAGGTGAAAACAAATCAAATTCGGTTGCTGTAACGAACTCTAATATTTTTAAAGCGTAACTGCTAGCATTATTTAGGATTTAAAATGTGATTAACGAATGCAACACTGTACGTTACGTATAATAGAAGAATTTAAAAGACGCATTTGTAGAACATTCACCAACATGATAAAGTATATTTTTCTGCGCTTTCACTCCTTTTATGTGAATGGATTGGAGGCAAATAAATATTTAAAGAAATTTTACTTTAGGAGGAAATAGCGCCAGGAAATAACATTTTCGAAAGCGTAATAAATTTTAAAAGATCAGAAAATGTGTTATCTTTCTAATTTTCTATTAATGAAGAAATATTTTACAGAGAGTGTTGGTTTACATATTACTTATATGAGATTAATATTTTGGATAGCATGATCGTCTGGAAAAACGAAGCTGCGTTTTTTATTCTAAAGAACACATAGGGCAGCCTTTCCAATTCTAATCTTAGATTTTGCCAGTAGACCCTTTTAGTGCGGTTCAGCTTTGAATTTTCCCTGCGTTACACTCGAATTTCGTAATGCATATGCGTAATTACGTACGGTATACGAGGGGCACTAAGAAAGTTTTTAGACTGAGGCACTTCTGATGTTTTTAGATGAAAATCTTCATGTCAGTCTAAAACTTTGACATTTCTCAGGAAGTTTGAGACAATCTGTTCGTAAAAATTTTGACCACTAACGACACAACAGGCTTGTCTCGAGGCTTGGAAGAGAATACCTTTATTTTCTTGAATTTTCGAAAATTGTATGTCTGATCGTGACTTTCCCAATTAACCAAATTCTTCCGCGGAAATTCGTTCGGACAGGGAACAATGAAAACTTTCAAAATCTTGTTTTATTCAATGCCCGAACGACTTTCCTCGGAAGAATTTGGTTAATTGGGTTTCTGAGTTGATCAAGTCCATGAAGTATTGTTCTTTGAAAAATTTATTGGACCCGTACGAAGTACGAAGGTCTATACGTTTACTACAAATTCAGGGCTCCCACACATCCAATATTTAAAAAATTGTCCGTCTCCACTTTTTTTTTCGCTGAAAGGTACATATGTCCCATGGTTCAAGTTCAAAGATGAGTTTCGGAGATATGGTCGAAAAGCACCCAAAAACATGGTTTTTTGGGGGTAGGTGAGACTTTTTCTCAGATATCTCTAGAATTAAGGCAGTTAGAAAACTACTTTCTGGAACAAAGCTGTAGAGAACTAAATTTTAGCGACACATGTTTCAGGGTTTTCCCCAGAAACGTCCCAATCCCGAGATTTAGTCACTTCTAGAAATGGTAGGGATGGTTCATGTATCAACAACTGTGACAGATAGAAAGTTGCTCCGAAAGGCAAAGTTGTAGAGAAATAAATTTTAGCAAACACGTGTTTCAAGGTTTTCCCCAGAAACGTCTCACTCCCGAGATTTAGTCACTTCTAGAATTGGTAGGGATGATTCATATATCAAGAATTATGACAAATAGAAAGTTGCTTCCAAAGGCAAAGTTGTAGAGAATTAAATGTTATCGAACACGTGTTTCAGGGTTTTCCCGAAAAATGTCCCAATCCTGAGATTCAACCACTTCTAGAACTCAGAGGGATAAGAACATTAGACAACGCGTGATTGGTGTCAGAGTTCAGAAAATGTACTTCGAGAGGGCTTTCGACATTACTTTTGGTAATTTCTGAGAGTTGTTTAATTCTGATAGTTCTAAAAGAACTTGACTATGCATTCTGATGCGCATTATATTTATGATAATAGTAAGAGTTTGGTACATCGAGGCTTTTCGCACGTGAAGGCTTTACGTATGGGTCTTTGCTTGTGCGTTAAGTGGATGAGTTTACTGAATATTTTGTGTTGCTTGGTCGGTATTAAGAAAGATCGGTTCGGAAAGATCTATCAACCAAACAAAAGCGATTTCAAGAATTATGTATAAAAGCAGGGCGCTGTGCAGATGTTTGTTCATTCCATTCTCTGTTCTTGCCAACAACAGATGTTTGTTTACCCCATTCTCTGTTATTGCTAATATACACATGGTCTCGCGACAAAGGTGCACTGAAGAGGCGTAAACGTCCCAATCAGCTTACTTTGTTCGTTGAAGTAGATAATTACTTAGGGGGCCATTCATAAATGAGACGTCCGGTTACCCCCCTACCCCCTGGTCCGAATTCGTCCGGTTTTACTTAACCCCCCCACCCCCCAAATAATGACGTCTGATTTCATTATCCCCTCCTCAATTAAAAATTTGAGTTCACAAAAAAAAATATTTTTTTATTGTAGAATGAATACTTTGCCATTTTTATGTACATTTTTCTTCTTACAAACTGTCAAAGAAACTACAGGAAAATTTTTGGTTAAGTCTGCGTTTCTCTCTCGATTAACAACCTCGGGCAAGAACGTTGACAGAAATTTGACAAAACCACAAATTCTCATAACCCACCCTCCCTCCACCGAATTCGTCCGGTGTCCCTATACCCCCTCCCTCCTAATGACCGGACGTCATTTATGAATGGTCCCTTATGTAATTTCTTACCCCTGTTACACAGGCAACAAATCTGGTCGTTTCCAAGCTATACAAACTTTTAGCAAAAAAAGTTGATGAGTTTGCTGAGGATGTGAATACCTCGACTGATGTCACACATTTGGACTTGAGAAAACTATCCGGGTGTTGATTTGGTGGGCGATAACACGGTCTTTAAAATCGTGGCGTATTTTTCATCGTACCCATACCAATGTAACATATTTCTCTAACACATCCGCCGGTCAGCAGTACGGTCGCTTGCGGAACAATCCCTTAGAACGCCTCCACAGCTCCAAATACAGGCACAATACCGAAGGCATTATTTATTTTCTCAGGTATAAGATCTTAAAAAAGTTTTTTAATCATTCGGTTAACAGAAATATTTTTTGCGGAAATCACTTCCCTGGTTCCGCTTAAAAGTTTAACTTGTTCAAAATGGATGACTAGGGTGATCTGATTCAAATTTAATTTGATGGATTCTTTTTGGGTTGAAAGTTTTTGAACCAGTTTGGCGCTTAGTGTCGTTGTTAAGTAGACTAGGCTAACAAACTTATGGAAATGCGGAGCGTATCCGTCATTATGGTAATGACTGACAAGTAGAAATGTTAATGTTATCTGCTAAAATGTTTTTAATATAAATTTGTTCACCTTTAAACTGAAATTCATTAAAATCATGAATAAATTGTACATGTGAAATGAGCTCCCATAAATTATCACAACGACATATCATATGGAAATTATATGGAAAAAGGTTTTTAGCGATAACATTCATGCTAATGCACTCTTTCATAGACAAATCCATTTTAGGGATTGAGCGTTTTATTTATTGTGTGAGCAATTGAACGAAGTTTCGAGCAATGAAAAATGTCGATGGCAATCTTTATTGATTTAATTTTAATGGCAGGCCGTCAAATAAGGAATGTTCGCTACGTTTGAAGTGGCGAAATATGAAATTTTACACACGTCGCGTCGGTCGGGGATGGCAATGTGGACGAAAATTTGTGAAAAAATTTTCTTTCACGAATTCATCAACGAACTCATGCAGGTTTCTTCTGATATTTCTGTCAGGAATTTTGAAGACAAATCACTCGCCAATGAATTTGAATATAGCAAATCCATGGCTTTTTAAATGAAAACAAATAAAACAATGTATGAAAAGATCGAAATTATGAGGAAAACAAGTTCGTTTTGTACAAATTCGGAGGAAAGTTCTTAAATAAAATGAGTTAAAAAGAACTTCTTATAAGTTAGAAGCGATGTAGTGGTGAATATCGTCACCATATGAGCAGATTTTTTGAAATGAAAGACTGGTGCATTCAAATAAATTCGTGAATTTTATTTTGACATCGCATCGGCACCTAAATTTCCGTAAATGGAGAAGGTTGTAGATCTTACAAGTGAGGAGTTGTGAAACTAACATTCAAACGATAAAACTTCCAGTCAAGTTTTTTACATTATGCTTTGGTATTTTAACTAAACTCTCATACACTTTTAAGATCGAAAAACTTTTCGAAAATATAATTTAATTTAAAGTTTGGCCTATAAAGTTTGTTCTATTTGAAATAGGAACGATTTTCTTTGATTGCAAACAGATTACGCTTGACTTTCTTGTAGGTCCTTAAGTTAAAACTCTTAAGACAATCTTGTTGTCCAAAGAACGTGCTTGACAATCAATTACCTACATGTATATGCATACCAACGATCAAATTTTTCATTTAAATTTCGTTACACTCATGGGGTAAAGAGTATGTTGAGGTGGAAAGAGTTATAAGGGGCCATCCATAAAATACGTATTCAAAAAATTACTATTTAGACCACCCCCTACCTCCTCGTACGCAAAAATGTATAGAAAAAAGTTGTAATGTATGCAATGTACGAGTACGCTTTCGTCGAACCGCCCTGCCTCCTGAACGGATAAATTACGTAACGCAAAAATCGTATTTTTGGGCACCCTTATCCCCTGTCACGCAAACTCGCTACCCCCATTTGTTGTTACGTAATAGGGAAAATGATCAAAAAAAGCTTAAAAACGCGTTAATTACAATGAGAAACCGATTTTGTTTTCGGAAATCGCGAATTATGCTCACTTTCCACCATGCCTAGTACGTGACGATTTCATTTTGAAACCTCGATTCCTTCCCTGAAAAGAGGATTTTAAATTCACAGGAATTGGCTCAACTCATATGGTCAAAGTAAGTGGCTGTTTTTTTTATAATGAATGCCTTTTTGAGATCCATATTCCTTCCCTGAAGAGAGTATTATCATTTGTCAGAATTTGTGTGACTGCAACTTATGATGGCATGGCATGAAAGTCGAAAAAAAGATCAAATTTATCATTTTTCAAACTTCTCGCTCACAAAAAAAAATTTTTCAGCCTCCCTCAACTGAAAATCGATTGAAATATCTTCTCTCAACCTTAAAGGGTGGGTTCCAACCATAATCTTAAATATTGACATCAATTTTTCAACAAATAATGTTCTGCAAAAGAGGAATGTTAAGAAAATCGGCCTTTCTTCAGAAAATTTGAGTGTGCAAGCCGGAAATCGAATTTAAAAATAAACCAAAAGCACCAAAATTATTTTTTCGACTCCTGGAATCGTATCCAGGCTGTCCTCTTCGCAATAAAAAAAGTGTAAAATCGGCCAACCCTACTACATATGATTACGAAATATTTGATGTTCTTAACAAGTTTAAATGTGAATAAAGGTACTGGCTGTGATGGTATCGCTGCGTTAGACCTGAAAAAATGTGCTAACCTAATAGCCCCCATAATCTCGTGCATAGTGAACTTATGTAACTTTACGGGTATCTATCCTGACCACTTGAAAATTGCGCGAGTTACACCAGTGTACAAATCTGAAGCTAGGGATTACCCGAATAACTATCATGCTATTTCCATACTTCCTGTCATGAATTGTTGTCCTGTCATAAGATCGGGCACACACACAGCTACAAATGAACTTTTGAATGAGCTCCTATTAGACATTGGCCAGGACAAGGTACCGAGTGCGTTGTTTCTAGACCTCATGAAACCTTTTGATTGTGTTGATCATAAAATCCTAGTCACAAATTTATATTGGGATTGCCCTGGACTTATTCAAGAGTTACCTGAGAGAGTGAATTGAAGGTTATCGATACTGGTGTCCCACAAGGCATTGTCCTGGGTCTTCTTCTCTTCATAATTTTCATACATGATATTCACAGACTCCCTATCAAAGGTTCTACTTCGCTGTTTGCAAATGACACTGGCGTCTTTTGCTCCAACGTCTCTCACACGTTGAATATCGAACACTTGAATCATGATCTTGAACTATTAAATGACTACTCCCATATCAATAGCTTTTGTTGAATGTCAATAAGACCAAAGTCATGCACTTCAGGATTAAGGAGCATAGTGATACACCAGATTGTTTACTAGATGGACAAGTTGTTGAGGTTGTGATTGTTTATAAATATTTCGGGCTGCTGATTGATAATAAACCCGATTGGGCGGCTCACATCACCAATATATGTAAAAAGCTGGCATCCGTGCCAGAGGTCCTTAACAAATTAAAGCACATTCTCCCCAAAAGTTTCCATCTTAAGACTTACTATGTTCTGGTTCATTCTAGAGTGAACTATTTAATAGGGGTATGGGGGCATGCATCCGCGAAACTATTACGTCAGGTCCAGGTCATGCAGAAACGATGCCTTATGCATGCAAGCAAATAGTCACAAAGGCATTCTACATCAGATCTGTTCAATACCCATTGTAAGGGAATACTTGACATAAATAGTTTATTCTCTTTGAATGTTGCATTTAAGAGAACTAAACAACACGAAAGAAGCCGTATTTATCTTGGAGAAGAACGACAACGAAAATAGAGAGCTGTGCTATCACAGTGTGGTATGCCGGATGTACAACTCACTACCGGTGCCATTCTTTGGAATGAATCCAGAACGGCAATAAGTTAGATTGCTAATTGACAAATTGGTCGTTGTTGTTATGAATGAGCTTGATGAAAGGATAGTAATGCCGTAGTAAATATGAATAATCGCACGAATCAGACTCAAGTGTTTTCCTTTTCTTTTGCATTCCTTATATAATTTCAACAGTTTAACAGTTTGTGGATGGTTCATAGATTTATGAAGCGGATTCTCACATACATATAGCCTCTGCTTCTTGCCACCAGTTAGAAAAATTTAGAAAATCCTGTGGTTGCCATTAGCCTCCAATAATAAATTTGATTTAATGATTTATAATGAACCCCTTCTATTTTTCATCCTAAGATAAATGCAATAACTATGAAATAATTAACTTCAAACGAATAATTTTGATTACTTTGCGGGTAATTTCCATGCCTCGCACTATACGAACTTGAAGGACTCAGAACCTGCGTGAGCATCATGACTCTGAGGGGAATTGCTAGGTACCGGTTCTTAAAAATTTGGCTTACAGAGCTCTGCCTCAATCTAGAAATGTGAAGTCTTAGTCTGAGTCTGTCGAATTACCAATAAATTCACATTTTCAGTCGAGAATGGAAAATCATTTTTAACCTCGAGTAGGAGAAGGGTGTTGGGAATTTAACATAACGTAAAATCTTCTATTGATTGGGATATTTTTGTTTATGAAGAGAACTTCTTGTCATACAGAATAAATAGCTATTTATGCAACTAGTTGCGAAATAGAGTTTTTTTGTCACTAGATGTGAAGTTATTAAACGATCGAAGCGAGTTGGATAACCACATCATGTGACAAAAACAACCAATTTCGCAACGTGTTTCATATAAGACTTTATGCAACGCCGTTGTGAAAAGTGAACTTTTTCATGCATCGTTTCGGTGACGTTAGAGAGGTCGTTTTATAACTGGTTTTACTTTTTATCACTAGTGATAAAATAGTAGTTTGTCGACCATGTTGCGATACGTTGATTTTTTCAGCATTAGTCCTAATATTGTCCATACGAGCCAAAGGCGAGTTGGACAATATATAAAACATATGCTGAAAAAATCAAGTATCGCAACGAGGTGGACACACTGCTTTTTGCAACAAACAAATCGATTGAGAAGAAAATAACAACCAAACTTAAAAAAATCACTCCACAGAAACCATTATATTGTACAGTGTACAAACAATTTTTGATCAGATTACAATGCACACATACGACATTGCAACGTCGTATCATAGCAACGGAGGGGTACATTTCAGCACATGTATCAAATTTTAAAAGTCATATCGTTACAAGGTGTAAATTTGTTTCACTTCCCCTCACACTGTTAAAAAAATTGGAAACTGTTTCGATTTTGATCGCGTTACCGCATCGTGAACAACATCGAAAACAATCGAAAATCGATTGTGCGTTGCAAAAAGTAACTTTTTATCACTCATTTGGGTGATAAAAAGTTACATTTTGTCACTGGTGATAAAAAGTGACTTTTTATCACCCATTTGGGTGTTCATTCAAAGTTCATTCAAAAGTTCACGTTTCACAAGTTGTTGCATAAAGTCTTGTATGAAACACGTTGCGAAATTGGTTGTTTTTGTCACACGATGTGGTTATCCAACTCGCTTCGCTCGTTTGATAACTTCACATCTAGTGACAAAAACAACTCCATTTCGCAACTAGTTGCATAAATAACTATTATGCAACAACTTGTGAAACGTGAACTTTTTATCACTAGTGACAGACTAGTGACGAGTTACGTAGGTAGTTTAACGATACGAGCCGAAGGCAACGTTTTTTGCAATTCACCGACAAAAACAAGAATTTCTTTTAATATAAAAATTATTTAGTTCATTCGGGACAATTCAAGTAGTGCGTAAAAAAACCTTCATCACACTAGGGCGTAAAAAAACCGTCATTGCACTAGTGCGGCAAAATAACTTACTTCGAAACCGAAATGACGCACGAAAAAGCGAGTTTTTGTCGGTGAATTGCAAAAAGTAACTTTTTATCACCCAAATGAATGATGAAAAGTTATTTTTTATCACTATTGATAAAAAGTAAAACGACCTCTCGAACGTCACAGTTCATTTTTCACAACGTCGTTGCATAAATGAATTTGTTGAAGTATTATAAAATTTCAAAAGGATTTCATTGAAAAGAAAAGCATTTGAGGAAACAAAGGATGAAACACACTTTTATCATATCTTTGTTATGTATCTAGGTTGCGAGCGAAGCGAGCGAAATTTGTGTATATTGTGTATTTGTTTGATTTTATGGAAAGACAGACGGTAGATCTTTAATTTATAAAAAGTAGGAGAAATTTGTAAAAATAAGGAGGAGTGGGAGGAGTTGGAGGCCTGAACATAACTCTCCTTAAAAATTGTGACTCCCTAAGTCCTTTATGGTGACGGGAATTTTCCCCCAGGGAATTATCCCCCAGACAGAAAAAAAATGGGAATTATCACCCAGAGAATTATCGCCCAGGAATTATCACCCAGTAGGCATCACCCGAAAGGGAATTTCCTTAAACAAATTGTGTGTTTTACACCCAATCCAAGAGAAAGGGAATTTCCTTAAACAAATTGTGTGTTTTACACCCAATCCAAGAGAAATTTTCCTTGTACAAATTAACCGCTTTAAATTGCTGGGTAAAAATTCCCATTTGCCTGGGCGATAATTCCCTGAAAGTAATTCCCTTTTTGTCTGCCTGGGGGATAATTCCCTGGGGAATAATTCATGTCGCCGTCCTTTATTGTAATGAATACAGGTACCAAGTGAATTCAAAACTCATGAATGCAGCATAAAACATGTAACTGATAAAGTCAAGTTAGTTGAACTGAGGAATGGTTTTGTGTCTGGCGAAGTGCTCAGTAGAAATCCCCATAAGCCGACTGATTTCGACTATTTGTAAGCATTCCCCCCCCCCCCCCCCATTCCTTCTGTCACGTTAGCCACAAACCTCACCAAAGTAGACGTCGCGTCGGCTCGCCTGCTTGAACTCAGCTAGTAGATAGTTCTACAGCGGATTTAACCTTTGCAACTACATACCAAACGAAAATTTTTGATGACAACTACCCGATTCGAAAGAGAATAAAATGCACGAATGTTGTGTATTTTCCAAATTCAATTACTTTTCAGAAAATTTGCGAAAACCAAATATTGCTTTTTTAGATTTCCATCATTGCCAACAATCTATTTACTATTTTGTCTGCTGTTTTGTGTTCACATATGTAATAAAGTATGACATAGCATGTATGCTTCTAATCATATTCGAGACATAATATCAAAAGAAAACGAAATTTGCTACACGATTTCGATATATGACGACTCATATTGTGAAACAATACATCATCGTACATTATGTCAGTACGTATTATTACATCCATTTCTATGTAACACCATAGAATAGGAACATTGAAAAACCAATCGAATCCAATATAAAAATAAATTGTTGAGAAAGGAATGAAATTTTTATGTTTTACTTCTCGTATATTTTTTCGTACATACACAGGGCTTTCTTTCAACGCAGATCTGCGGCTAATAAAACAAAAAAAAACAAACTCAAAAGAAATATATTTATTGGAAACCATTTTCTGTATGCTTTGTAGATATAGATCCGACTAAATCTGGATGTGTTCTGAGATGATACATGACTATGTTCGAAATGATTGTGTGTGTAGTGTATGTGCTATGTAGTGCACGATAAAAAGTAATGGCACAACAATAACATCGTCCTTGCACATTCAAGATAATCAGGGTGATATAAAAAGAGTATTTCCTCGTTATGTGTATCCAATATAATGGAGCTTAGGATTTATTATTGACATTTTTGCAGGAATCCATTGCCATTGCATATAAATACGTTAAATTCAGTTAGAGTTTTTGTCAGATTCTTGTGATGAGAAAAGTTTTATGAAATTAAGCACGAGGACAGCGACAGTTTACTTTATGGGAATAGCTTGTGTGGAATCAACACAATTTTCACATTTGAATTTAAAGTTATACAAAAAATGCTTACCGTGCTCCAATACTATTACAAACACGTTTTTGTTTTTCGTTGCATTCCATCAATGATTCCTGGTTCCAAAAATAAGAGAGATGGAATGGTCACGATATGTAAATGGTCTAAATTTGAACTGAAAACACTCGTTCTTCTTTGGAGAACATTATCTGGTGATTTGCCTACGCGTCATCGGAAAAACGGATTTGCGTGCGTGTGGCAAGAACCCGTCATCGTGTTGGACATAATAACCGACAATGGAAAAAGGACAATGACCTAAAATTAGGAACGTTGAATGTTGGTTCTCTGTTACTATCAGGTTAAGTCAGCAATCTTTATTGTGCAAGGATAAGGATGGATGAGGAAAAGTGAATAACATTACTTAAAGGAACTGCCGTAATTAAACAGACCACCGAGTCACTTTCCATTTCTGACTGCATATTGCAGAATGGAGTGTGGCTGTTTGACAATTATATTTTTAAATGGAAGTTCACTTAAAAAAAAGTAAGATCTGCTTAAGAACTTACCGAAAAGTCTTTTGAAATTTAATTATATTCGTCAATTTAAGAAATTTGTTCTCAATCCCTAGTCAATCCCCGCTGACTCCTCCCAGTGACTGATTCCTTTGTATTTCTATAATTTTTAATTTTTGTTATGTTGGTAATCGTTAAATTTGGTACATTTTCTGGTACATTTCTTCGAGCGCTAAAATTTTCAAAAAATTTTCTGTCGTTTCGTATGAAGTTTAAAAATTTAAAAAAACGAATTTTTGACTGTTTCACTTCGCAGACGTTATTTTTTCAGCGTCATCTGTCTACCAAAAATAAATGAGGTAAAACGACCACACTCTATTAATGCAAAAGGAGGTGGTGTTTGAAATTTTTGAAATTTCATTCCCGGAGAACTTTTGACTCCCGTACCTGACTCCCGTTCACAAGAGCGGTTCCACAAACGACGTTGTGAATTAGAAAGGCATAGCAATTTTGCCGACCGACCGACGCTTGGAAAAGTCTTCGAATCATTAATATGCTACATCCTAACCAAAAAGTTGTGTGGTAAACTTTCACAAAGACAGCACATTTTTTTGAAAGGACGTTCCACTTCGACGAATTTAATGGACTTTGTAAACCGAACGCTGAACGTGATCGAATACAGGTCCCAAATGGACGTGATATACACCGACATCCGCAAGGCGTTTCACCAAGTGCGACATGGCTGCCTCCTGAAAAAGCTTGAGGAACTAGGCTTTCAGTCGTGGATGTTAGGCTGGATAAAATCATATCTGTATGATAGGAAGCAATGTGTGAGAGTCCTTGACTATCGCTCGAGTCCCTTTAGTGTGTCATCTGGACTTCCCCAAAGCAGTCATCTAGGTCCCCTGTTGTTTATTTTGTATTTTGATGACGTAAGCGGTGCTTTCGCGAAGGCGTAATGTAGCCTCTTCACTGATGACGCTAGGATATTTCACCTACCACGTTTCTGTCGCAATTGACCTCCAACGCGATATTGACGCTTTCGTGGAGTGGTGTGATAAGAATTACTTGTCCATTAATGTTTCCAAATGCAAAGTCATGCCTTTCTATCGCCTGAGGACTCCGACAGACTTCGTTTATTCCATGGGCGATGATGACTTGAGCAGAGTGTTGGAAATGTCCGACCTCGGTGTTGTTTTGGATCCCCAACTTTACTTTAACGCTCACATTGACAAGAAAATAGCAAAGGCTTACACTATGCTTGGGTTTCTTAAGAGGATCTTTGTTGACTTCTCAAATCTGAAGTGTCTGACAAGCATTTACAATGCTCACGTCAGATCCCACTTGGAATATGCGTCTGTGGTGTGGAGCCCAGCGTCGATATCGCTAAGCGGTAGCATTGAGTCGATCCAAAAGAAATTTGTCATGTTTGCGCTCCGACGTTCGGTGCGAAGAAATGCAAACTAAGCTTCCTCCGTACGATGAGAGGCGTAAGGATCTTGGTCTTGATCGTCTCTCCGATAGACGCAGGCTGCTTCGCGTGGTTTTTATGCATGACGTCCTGAAGCTCAGAATTAGTGCACCGGATCTTTGCGTAAAGTTTGCTTCTTATCGCAATGTACCGTCTCACACGCACGCACTACGCGCGGCCAATATGTTTCGTCCCCCCCAGCATAGGACAGATTACGGCTTTAATGAGCCAATTACCGCGATATGTCGAGATTTCGAAAACTTCAAGAATATTTATGAAAATAGTCATACTCGCGTAACTTTTCGTTTCAGGGTACACCACGTTATTACCTCATCTTCTTTACTTGCCTCCCAACGACGCTACGAATGCCTAGCAACAGATACCGCTGAGGTCATTCCAATGATTGGTCATTTGGTCATTACATTAGTTGCATTGCAGTTTCATCTTTGGCCATCTGTCGATAGTGGTTGAGTTTCATTAATGGTGAAAAATTACATAGCAGAGGGTGGTTGCGACTACGACGGGTCGACTGGGTCTCTGCCACTTCCGCGCTGCTGGTTGCTTAATCACTTGACTTCTATTATTTTATTTTAATTACACATTGTCAGCTTAGTTTTTCGCTTTAATCAAATTTTGTAAATTTTGTTTTTCCGAGGCCGTTTGACAATACGACGTTGATATATATATAATGTGTTATGCATGGGGATGGGGATGCATGAGCTCATTAAGTACATCTGGAATGCCGAGGATCCCGAATCCCTACTAGACCCTAAACCTTATAGTAGAAATGTTACAAACTGGAGTGTAATTTTTCTTTTGGATATCGCTTACAAGATATTTTTCGTAACTAAGTATATATGAAACAGAGCGAGAAACTTTCTTGCACTAGAGATAGAAAGTAAATGGCGAAATCCCTTCGTTACGAAAAACGTCGTTTGATACACGTGTCGTATGACGGTATTTTGTCTGCCGATCTGGACTTCGCCTCGAATCGACATCTCACATCTCTTACGATACAATACCTTGATACGACAATAGTAACGGAAATTATTATGTGAAATTCCATACAACACCTTGCTCCATACATAATCTACTGTTGGTAGTTTTCGTGTAGGTCGTTCGTCAACAGGCCCCCAATTTTAATAATTTTTGTTTAGGGCTATGTTAGTTACAAGAAGAATGTCCGTTCTGGGGATAATTCATAACTTCTGTACTGCGATTTCGACCTTTTGTATACTCAAATATCTAAGAACTTTTAGGGAGCAGTGATACATGCTACGCATTTTATAAATTTCACAAAATTGTCATCAAACGTAACCTTTGCGAAGTTTTTAACGCAATTAAAGGTCTATTACTCTTTGGACGCTCGTTAACCAAAAGTTTAACTTGAACATTAAATAAAAAAAGCATCCAAAACGTAAAAAAAAAATCATTTTTATACATACGATGTCTCTTATACATTATATACATGTAGATCTCAGAGCTGTTACGTTCCATATTTATAGTCGCACTAGGGTCGTTATATAAAGTTTCCTATGATAAGTACATCATAAATAGATGTTTATTTAGGACTTTTGATGGGATTTTCTGTGATATATTCGCGAAAAAGAATTATTGCATGAAATGAAATTTGTTTTGGCAATTTATAGTTTTTGATTTGGGATTACGGATTCGGAAAAAGTGAAATTGCGATTTGTGTAATTTTATGGTAAATTTAAAGGACTTGATTCATGTGATGTTTACAAAATAATTCATTTTTGGTTTTTATCGAATCTTAATTTGTGAAAACGTATAAATTATTGCTGAATTTACATAATCAATGGCTTTGAAATGTCGTACGATATTAAAAATATATTAAAATCGAAATATTGTCACATAAATTATGATTTATTGCAAATACATAGCAGGACTTTTTACGAGAATCATGGGTGTGAGGTGGAAATTGGCCCGTGACGCAAGTCCACTGTATGATCAAAAGGCGTCTCCTTCACCCTCAATAATCAGTGATAGTCGGGTGATGTAGTGCAATCCAACAAAGGTGTATCAGTAAAACGGTAGCACAATTCTTGTACATCGTTTACGTATGGTTACATCGATTTATTTTTACAATTACAATTACATTTCATTACATACAGACATCAACATTACATTCTAATTGATTTCACTGTTTGTAGTACTCGATATTGCTTGATATTGCGGGGAGGATAGTAGAACTAACAGGTTCGGCAGTCACAGTGATTATATTGTACGTTTTCTGTGCGAGCCATCAGGATATCATCACTCACACTTGTTCGGTGTCCATATCATATTGAATGTGATGCTGCACGTCCAGTACAAGCGTCATATATGACAGACTTCTAGGGTTCGCTTAACCACGAAATTTCCCATCAAATTTTTCTTCCGTCTACGAGATGGCGTTATGTGCAATTCTGATGAATGTACACATATCTACATCTCTCCATGTGTGAGTATAATAAAATTTCCGACGAAAAAAAATTTTCAACGAAAAAAAATTTCCGGCGAAAAAAAAATTTCAGGTAAAAAATTTGCTGATTCAGGCTAAAAATTTCCCTCACCAATCCCGAAGAAACCAACTGTGTAACTATTCTACTTCAGAAGATAGCTAAAAAGCCAAGATGGCGTCACTTTGACAACCGGCAGCCATTTTCTTAGTGTTAGATTTCAGGATTTCAGGATCAATTAATATACCAGGGAAATACAAAATATAAAGAACTTTATTGTAAAAACGTCCTTTCTAGTAAAATATTACAATTAGACTGACTACTACTTTCTTTCTCAATTCAAAGCACACTGATTTACAACGTGAGCTATTTGATCATTCAATTGTAAATCTAACACTTAGGATCACAAAATAAATCTCCTCACCAATCTCTAAAACTTTCGAGAAGAAACCAACTTTCTTAGACGTGTGCGCCGCTCACGGCGCGCCGCCGAAGAAAGGCAGAAAATGAGCACTCGCCGCCGCCGCCGAAGCATACTTCACGCCGCCGCCGAAGCATACTTCACGCCGCCGCCGAATGACTTTCGTCGGTGTGGATTTTTAGTGAAAATGCATTTAGCCGCGTACAAAAACGAAAAAAAATATCTACATTCGTGATCATTTATTTATGTAGGTTTATTCACAGTCACTTGTTTTTATTCTGCAACTCTACAGATAGTCGATTTTCCTACATCACTGAATTTTTCAGATTTTCGGACCTATTAAATCAGGTTCTGTTTCCACATGAATTCATCTTTTCAGTGCCTAACATGGTACTACGTGAAAGAACCTAAATACTTGAATAGAGTAAAGAATGGTAAAATTGGTTACGAAAACTAAAAAAGTAGTGTTACTACATTGACCGTTCAATGGGAACCGATATATCAACGATATCAATAAAACGATATTTCAACATGAGACCAACTTTACGGTGAAATTCCTTTGCGAATTCCGCATTTCCCGTTTCCCTGGATTCAAAAAAACGACGCGAATCGTGCTTGTCATCGAGTAATCTTAATCTCACTTTGTTTGTCGACAAAATTAAAATCTTACTAAGTCAGAAGTATTTAGAGGTAATTACAATGGTTGAGTTTAGTAAAACATACTTCCAAAATACAATTTTCTTACTTTTATTTGAAAAATTCATTATGCCGCCGGCGCGCCGACGCCGCCGATATTTTCTTTTTGTCGGCGCGCCGCCGATTGCCACTTTTTCATTACGCCGCCGCCGCCGGCGCACATATCTAAACTTTCTAAGTATTGTCATTCAGAAGCTATAATTCAAAAACCAAAAAAGCCCAATTATGGGGGAAAATTTCAAAAGTTCCCCTTTACATCGTGCCTTGTCCCAAAGGTTTTTGTATGGCGTATTTTGAGTTTGTGAACTTCTTTTTTGGGGTATGGGGACTGCGTCACGCCCTTCGCTACCGCTGCAAGTTTTAGTAGCCAATTGCTCCCTCCTATTGTCCTATATTTACCTTTATCATGGCATATCACATTTGGCTAGGATCCATCAGCCTAGCATAGATTGTCATTTATGAATGACCCCTTACGTCGCTACTCAACACCCGATTTGTGCTTACAAAATAAGATCTGAAGTTAGGCGTCGATGTCAAAGATGGGTGACAACTACAGCTGAAAATTAATTTTAGTATATTTGTTTTCGACCTTCAGCTCATAGAGTCGAAATGTTATTTACATTCCAGCTGTAAGTGTCCCAATTCGGTTGTAACTTTGAATTTGATTAAAATTTCAATAAATTTCATCAAACTATCAAAAAAAATCACTTAACGTGTGGATAGCATCAGTAATTTAGGTGCCAATACCAATCGCTTTGGAAGAATACATAAGGACCTGCGTAACATTTCCATTTTTGTGTAAAGTAATATCATTCAATTGTGGAAAACCGAATGAGTAATGGGCTTGTCGCTAGTCTCTTCATCTTTGCGTCAAACCAACCGGCAATAAAGCTGCTGACATGAATTTAAAAATAATCGAATTTCATTTGAAATTGTGCATGTTATTTCAATATTTCAGAAATCAAAGTACCCCCCGGATTCATAAATTACAGATTGTTGAAGATATCGATTGATAAAATCCGTTAAGATATAAAAAAGCAGCTTCCAACGTACTTAACAACTGAGTGTAGCTATTTATGTGATTTATTGAAAATGGGTTTTCCATAAAGCAAATTGAAAATGCTCATGCCATAACGTAAGCGAAATGATGCCGACCCAATAACCAAACATTTCCAGACATGTCTAAGCTAAATTGCTAAGTATAATAAAACTGTAAACATCACTAAAATGAAACCCCATTAGTTTTGCATAAACATATTGGAAATATTTTGAAATCATCAAAATGTTTTAGAAGACGAGTTACAAATGCAAGTAATAAATTCAAAACTAATCCTTTGAGTAGACGTTGAAGTTCAACAAGTTTTTGTTTATTTAAAATGCATGTGCGCAAACTATGTTTGAGTAATTACATTTCGCATTATAAATAATGATTTTATTAAAATTTTGCATGGACTAACATCATTCACTTACTAAATATGGGATTAGTACTGTAAAACAAGAGGATAGAGCATTGAGGATTACGTATTCTTTTGAACACAAAGAAATCCTTTGCGTCGCCCCCGGCACTTGTTTCGTCCCCCCTGGGAAGTAAATAAAAATTTTACACTGAGCAAGCAAAAGTTATTCTTTTGTCAAAAAGGAATTAGTGAAACCTTTAAACAAATTTTAATAAAACATTTTTTTGCTCGCTTCGCTCGCACATTTCCTACTCTCACCATTTTTCTTGTAAGAGTATAATAAAAACGAGAAAACGTGCGTTTTAGATTTTTTTTTGAATCATTTATAAAATTCGTGTCAATTCATCCTAACTATGGGCCCGGGTACCCTTTGAGAGATTTTTGACTTAGAGTGTACTTCAGAATGGTAATTTCAACAATGTCAATTTTGATGTAAGTTTCATGAAAATTTGATTTAGATTCTATGTATTTTCGATGTATTTCAGATGTTTTTGAAGTATGGGTGTTGTTGATATGTACATGCACATGTTGATGTTGATATGTTTTTCTTCCTCTAAAAATTGTTTCTTAGAAGCTTGACTGTAAAGCAATTCCCAGTGTGACTTTCGCTTAATTGAAGTGGATACAATTTTTGTAGAAATGCTGCAGTACTTTAATCGTATGGAACTCATACAAGGGATTCATTTCCAATCAAGCTTCTTAGAAACAATTTTTAGAGCAAGAAAAACCCTATAGGAGACAAGCTCATTAACAAGAATATTCGGACACTTGCCGACGAAGATATTGATGCTCGGATTTCGGTCACGTTTCTCCTTTAACACCATTGAGCACCTATTAAGTCGCTCCGGATTTCATCCGATCCATAGAAACTTTTTTTCGGTGGACCATTTGACACCGTTTTCCGGGCGGCCCCCTAACTTTTCAAAAACTTAATTTTTCCGTACATTTTTGGACAGGTCTAGTCTGCACTTTCAGCCAAAATTTGAAAATGCCAAAATTAAGGAAGTAACGAGTGCATTACATATTAGTTTATAATTTGACACCTGACAGCTTTAGGTCTCAAGTAGGCAGCCTGGTGTCGACTTCGATGGTGTTACTAACTAATAACCTCACAAAGAAAAATGTAATCCCACGCGGCGAAAGCTTTCGCTTTCGCTTCTTGGGTTTACATTATACAACTTTCGTCCCTGGTAGCAAGCATGAAAAACTTAATACGCAATACCGCAAAGCACTTTCGGCGTGCTCCCTTGTTGCGTAAATAACTTGTACGCACTACTGCGATAAAATTTTATCACATTATTGCGTGAAAGCAGTTTTTACGCACTAGTACAAACAAATTTATCGCACTAATGCGTAAAAAAAGTTTTGTTGGAATAGTGCAAGAAGTGACCTCAGTGAGCTGATACAAGACTGTGCCTTGGACTATATTCGGCATCTTACAAACGGGTCACCAACAAGCAGACTGAAATTTGGCGATATTGCCAAAATCATAAATTAAATAACGAAAAATGCCACAACAATTAGAAACTTATGCTACACGTGGTACAAAAGCAATGCACTGGAAGCAGTCCAACAAAAAAGTGCTTTCATTGCTAATTACGCCCGCCGAAAAAGTATGCTACAAAACGAACAGCACTCTAATTCAAGAAAATATTTATTATTCGAATGTTTCATTTTCTCTGATTTTGTCTAACACATAAAACTATCATACGCATCGTCTCTATCATTCGCTACTGTACCAAATGATTATCGTTTAAGTGATTTCCTCGTGAAAGCTTGAAATCTTTAATGTGAAGAGCTTTGAGTGTGATTTAAGATCTTAGCATAACTTTGAATAAAATTAAGAAGAGACCTCGATGCGACAAATAGAAAAATAGCGAAAAAGTTTAAACTTTACTTCTAAATTATGCTAAAGTTACAAGCATTTTTAAATTGGAGGATTGTTCCTTATCTGCATAGCTCGACGAAAGCTAGCAGAGTGTTCAACGCTCAAATTTTTTGGAGATACTGTATCCCTGGGGGCGAATAGTCAAATCGTCCGAAGTACAAAGGGGTCTTAATGGGGCAATAAAAAATCAATATCTGTGCGACTGTCTCCAACTGCTCATCCTATGCTCAAGTGTCAGTTCAACGATGAGTAAAATCGGTCAAGTCAAACGTAGTTTTATTGAAGGGGTTGATGAAAATTTTGCGTACGCATGTATCAGCAAATACAGCTCAGACACTACTCATCAGGATGTCAACCGAACCAAGTGATTAATACACTTGGAAAGTCTTAAATGTGTGCATCACATTTACACCAGCTGTTCTATCTCTGTTTTCGCTACCAGCTGACATGCGACGCGTCGCGACGGACGCATGGAATTTGAAACGGGGGATTTTTAAACAGAAAATGGGTGTGCGTTTGGACAGTATAGGCAAAATTACCCTTTCAACCGTTATAAACTGTTCGAACAGCGCTACCTAGTTGTCATTGCTCTGGATTGAAAGAGAAGCGAAACGATTAAAGATAGACGACGCTTAATTTAGTGTAACATATCCTAAAATCCGTCTTTTCTAAATTCTCTCTATCGGATATGTTTGCATAAGCAAAGTAAATGCTTTATATGCAAATTAGATTGATATTTTATCAAAACTTGTGTTTGTGCTCATAATTGACATAGTACATTATACCTTACTCAAGTTATTGGATTGCTAGCACCATGTTGTATTATACATGCAGATACGTGATGGGGGATGTTGAATGTGCCAGTTTTTAACCAAACGAACAAATTGTCTTGTCATTCTTGTTTGGATAAGAAATATAACTACACACATTTTATATTACAATACAATATATTTTAAATGGAAGAGGTTTACATATAACGAGATACAAACAAGACATAATATTAGTTATAACTTTGAAGAAGCAAATTCTGTTTGTCTCCATACTCAAAATGATGCGAAAATGGAAAAAGGGATATAATGATTTGTTTGCTAAAAAAAATATAGAAAAAAGATGTGTTAAGTGGAAAGAGAGTGGAATATCGTTTACATTTTATTTTTTCATATATTTTCAAGGGTTTTTCCCGTTTGTATGAACAAAAGGCAATTTATTGTATTTCTTTCGGTTATGGACTGAATAAATATTTAAAAAGTGATATAGATTTATGGGTTACATTTTTAATGTGAAAAGGAAAAGCTTTGATGTCATTATGATGAGGATCATTGGAATAATATTTTTATCACTTTGGCTAATTGAGTGTGGATGAGGATTAATGAAACGATTAGATTTTAATTAGATAATATGAAATAATAGCTTCCTGTATGTAGGTCCATGTGACTTCATCAGAAATTTCATTTTGATTTGAGGTACCGTAAATGTGCCTAACTTTGACAGTACCCCTAATTTTGACCGTTACGTTAGGAAAATGTTTGTTGATATCAAAATTGGTGCCCATTTTCAAAAATGGCGTTTTATAACATACAATCTATTTTTCAATTTGGTTATTTTGCGGCGGTATCAGTCAAATATATTCGGACATGAATGTAACGGCGTTTTGGTTCAAGCGACAAAATCTTCTCCGTTGAAACCGAAAGCCAAATTTTTCAGCCCCAACATTTTTTTTTGCGATTTTTAAAAAGGTGTATGTCGTCAGCACCCCCCAAATTTGTGCTAGCATTGAAATTGGGTCTATAATTTGCGCTTGAATTTGTGCCTTCGAATGGTACCAGTCCTAGAATTTGTGCTGCTCTGGGAGCCGAAAACGACTCGATCGAAAATTGAATTTTCCATTTTTCGTTAATTTTGTATGGGGAGTCACTTTAATTTAAATTTTTCCAAACTCAAGTTCGTTTTCCGAATTAGTGCTCAATTTGTGCTGGCTAATGGTAAAGTTCCCAACATTCAAAGTAGTCGGGGCGCCGAGCACAAATTGATAAAAGATCGAAATTTTTATTTCTCCCATTAATTTGTACATGAAGTTTCTTTAATTTTTGTCAGTCTAGTTTTCAGAACTAATTAGCTGAATTTTTGTTGGCTTATGGGATCGGTTCGACACGATTTAAGTTAGTCCAGGAGAGGAATGGAAACTTAAAATATTTTACTTTATAGATAAAGATTCAAAACGTGAGAGCTCTAGATTCCGTGGGTACCATTAATATAAGAATGCCTAGACATGAAGTATCGAATAAAAATTATCCGCAAACATGTCACACTAGGGTGGTCCAAAAATATAAAGTGTCGAAAAGTGTGGGGCCCCAGCGCTCAAACGATCCCAAATGTATCCCTGATCAAAAATTAATATGGATCCAACTCAATCCGGAGTGATCTTAGCAAAAAATTAATTCACCACTACAAGCTCAAAAATAGAAGCATTGAATCAAATTAACACATTAACATGCTCTCTACTATCAGTGTCTGTGTAAAATGCTCATATCTGATTTTCATGTTTTTTCTGCTATTTCGCTCTTGGGAGCCCCCTAGATAACTACGGATTGAGTTTATTCCATATTAACTTTTGATCAGGGATACATTTGAGATCGTTTGAGAGCTGGGGCCCCCACTTTTCGACATTTTAATTTTCCCATACATTTTTGGACCACCCTAATGTCACACATCCAATTAAACAAATAAATTGAGATTACGTAAGAGCAATGTATCATCGATGTTATCACTTTTCACGAAAGTTTCATTGTAAACACGTTCAAATACACATTCAAATACATCTTATTTAAAATCGTTCTTGGACATTACATCACTGGGTATTCTTACATCTATTGTGTATACATACCATAGAATAAAATCTAATATTTGAATTTGAGGTTAAAGTATTAACTATTAATGTGTCCTACCCTAGGTTGCGTGTTGCCTCCCAGAAACGTGTAATAAAATTACGCTGAGCGAACTTTAGTGAAATCCGTGTTATATAATCGATAGATTCCACTGTCATAATTCGAATATCTTCAATTTATGATGGTGTAAATACCAATAATATAGAGAAGTAAAATTCGAAGAAAATTTTGAATTGTATGAAAATTCAAATTTTGAAAAGTTCATATCTCAGGATCGTGTGAACCGATTCCATGATCAAAATGACAAATAAATGCAAAATTTTGCGAAAAATATTTTAGAGTAGCTCCGACTCGAAGTGGAGAAATCAAAAATTGATGAAAAAGGAAAAATTGTTGAATTCTTACAAAGACTGCTGAAGCGGTTCAGCTATCCAGCACAAATTCAGAAATAATTAGGAAAACCAATTTGACAAAAACTAAAGAAACTTCCCATACAAAATTAACGAAAAAATGAAAAATTTAATTTTTTTATCAATTTGTGCTCGGCGCTCCGACTACTTTGAATGTTAGGAACTTTGCCATTAGCCAGCACAAATTGAGCACTAATTCGGGAAACCAATTTGAGTTCGGAGAAATTTAAATTAAAGGGACTCCCCACACAAAAATGACGAAAAATGGAAAATTCAATTTTCGATCGAGTCGTTTTCGGCTCCCGGAGCAGCACAAATTCTAGGACTCGTACCATTCGACAGCACAAATTCAGGCGCAAATTATAGACCCAATTTCCATGCTAGCACAAATTTGGGGGGTGCTGATGACATACACCTTTTTTAAAATGAGTTTTAGTGAACATCAACATGTCTGTGAAAATTATCGACCTAACTTTGACCGCTTATCATTCAATTGTTTTCATAATTAGAATGGGTCGAAATATCAAAATTGACTAAAAAAGTAAAAAAAAAATTGATTCATAACTAAAATACTTTCACAGGTTAGGGTAAGGGTATATTAGTTTAAGAAATGGTAACGCGGTTCATCAACAAGAACAAATTTTTTAAAACAAAGCTACCTGTGACTATCAAAACACCAAAGAAATGGTATAGAGGCACTACGATGGTAATCTAGGACGACTCAATGAACTGTCTGCAAATGTAGTTGTGATTTATATGTCAAATTTCCACAAAAGTGAGATTTATTTTTATATGTCCTTTGAAATGTTCGAGAAGAACGACTGACACTCTTTTACGCAAATTGTCCAAATGAGAAATGGTTTTTGATACATAATGGATGGTGTCAAACTACAGCCATATACATTCATAAAAGGTTTTGAAACTTATCCAGCAGTCATCGGATCTTAATGGCTCGTCGTATAGATCGTAGGAGGCGTTGAAAGTGTTAGTCGTTTCAACGGACAATGTCTAGTTTAACTGAACAAATAATAAGGAAACAAAGCGATTTTATTGTTTTGAGTCCTTGAATTCACAGTCGACAATACTTGTGTGATATCTCTTTTTTTTCGAGAAATTTCACACAAAAATTGTTACTAACATTATTCTCATACGTCAGACGAATTTTTCATTCTCCTTTGTATGTTGTCTCGTTTTCGCTTATGCGATTCATAATCTACTAATATGAGGTAACATTTTCAAGGTCTCAATAGACGAAAATTTTAGGAAAATGAATTTTGTCCATTTTTTTGTTTATTTGTCTGTCTCTTCGTCTGTCAGCACGATAACTGGAGTAAATCTTGACCAAATAAAAAAAATTACTGAAAATGAGCATAGACCCGTGTGAATCCATAGAAAGCCGAAATTAGCGTTGCAAGTAATGTTGAGGACCTTACCTACAGTCCCAACCTCTCAATTGTCATTCACCAAATTTAGTGGTTTTCCGAACTTCAAACCCTGTATTTTAAACTTGGAAACGTCAGAAGCCATTCTATTTGACTGGTTTCGAGTGTGGTTTCAAGCGTCGCCGTCGCGTAGTGGTAAAGAAAGTGGGTTTAAAAAATAAAGTCGAAAAAAATTTGGTGGAAGCCGTTCTTGCTGCACGATTAGATTAGATGGAACAGGAAAGATGAGACCTAGGCTCCCTTACAAAATTCGGAGGCACAAAATCCAGAGGCGTCAAAATCCAGAGACGTCAAAATCCGGAGGTTTCAAAATCAGGAGGCGTCAAAATCCGGTGGCGTCAAAATCCAGAGGCATCAAAATCCTGATGATGTTGTTGCGTCTGGATTTTGTAGCCTCCGGATTTTGTAGCCGCCGGATTTTTCGTCCGGATTTTGACGCCTCTGGATTTTGTGCCTCCGAATTTTGTAGCGGCATCGAGGCCTATCTCGGGCTACTAGACCGTAAGCGATAGAGCTGAATTTTTCGTGAATTACAATGAGGTTCAGAGAATCGATTTCAAAAGCATAAGAGGAGAAACATATTATATCTCTGCAGCTTAATGGTTGTATTAATTTATTGTCGTGATGTTCATGTTATGGAGAGTTTTGAAATCAAGAAGAAAAATTTTGACTGCACGATGTGATGTCTATTCCAATCTGAAAGATAACCAGACATTGAGCAAAATATATCAAGTAACACTAGCTTTATGGCCGAAAAGGATTCCCGAAAATGGATTCTTTGAGGCCTGGTAAGAATTCAGACTTGTAGCTAGTTCTTTATTCATTGAAGATATGATTTTCCTTAGATTAAAATTTTCATTTTAATTTAACATCGGGTTAAGATGAAAATATATTTCGTGGTTGGAAAAGTATTTTGATTCTGCCGCAGTTTACTTGAAAGCTTTTGACTGAAAAAGCGATTACGTTATTTCAATCCCCCCCGATGTTTTCCAATTTTCATTTATACACTCACAGTCTGCTCGGTCTGAAGTCTGAAACTATTACAATTTTGGTTTACGTTGGCGTTCTTACCGATAGAAAGTTATAGCATGCACACGAAAAAGAAATGAACATTCTGAAAATGTTGAGTTAGTTCATTGGAATTTTTTTAATAAAACATCGGATAATGAAAAAAAAAATCTTGTTTATTTCTTGGCCTCTTCTGCCAACAAACATCATTTTTCGTTCCGACGCTGTCTGTATGAGAAGCACCTATCAAAATATAGTTTATTGGGAGTTTATGCTGATTTTATGGTTGCGTATGTATAAGGAAATGATGTGTATACCACCTTCGGATCATACACTACGTAATATAATTCCATAGTATGATAAAGCATATAACTAGAAAGAAGTTATTGAATATTATAAAGGGTAGAATAGCATTGGCATATCTTTTCCAGAACGTACGAAATGTATAATATTCTCATCGGATATGTGTATATGTATTTTCGACGTGACGAAAGTTTATAAATTCTAGCTTTGATATAATAACAGAAAATGTGTGTTATGTGTAGGCTATTCGAGAAAGTTATACCCATTTTCTCTATATCCAAATTTAGTTTGGTTTTATCGGTTATGTTACGAGTATATTTCATATTTCTTGTATTTGGATATATTTAATATATCAAATATGTTACATTTGATACGTGGACGGTTTATTGAAATGGATAGAAAATTAAATTCTATTAAAATTTGTGAGTTCATTGTTATACAGGCTTCCGTTTCACCGAAGAAACATGATTTTCTCGAAAAATAAAATATTTAAATATCGAAGCAAATACCTGCCACAGGCAGTTAGCTGTACACTGCCAATCCGTAATTCGTTCACAAGATTTTTCAAACAAAAATTTGATTTAACGCATAAAAAACGAGTTACCGTTTTTAGTCATTTTTTCATCTTTTCATCACAAGACATCTGTTAGTTGGTATCGTAACGAGTTACTTTTTCGCACTAGAGTCTTTTCCATATTTGGAACTTAAAAAGCACATAAAACTTAGTTCATTAATTGTATATTTCAACATACCCCAATACATACGAGATGTGTACGTAATGTAATAGGGAGAGTGTGTTGGTCCACATACCGCGGAAAGCAACTTTTCGTTCCAAGTGATGAGAAAATATTTTCCGTCACAACCAATACACTCTCACGTACACAGAAAATAAATTTTTTAGATCAAAAGAAATTGGAACCCTTTATATAATCACTTTTTCGCAGGGTCTTTTCTTTCGATTTTTATTTAAACTTTTTTTTTATTTTTCCAAATTTTTTCTCAGGTATTTTTTTGGAAAAATTTGAAGAAATTTGTACAAATATTTTCTCAAAAATAGTCCCTGCGAACAAGTGATTATAATGTTTGTAAGTTAGTTGAAGTTAGGGGACTTTCACTGGACAAACAAACCGTCTGTTTTGCGAGCGATAGGGTACCTTCCTAGGGTTGCAACGTAAAAACCTCAAACCGAAAGGTACTTAACGGTCTATAAAGTTTGATGATGCTGAGCAAAATTAAAGTTTCAAGGTTTTTGGATATTCGCATTCCGTAAGCCTCGAAAGAAGTTAGAAAAGTTGCATATAAAATGATGAAACCATCTTTCTTTCTATTGTTGAATCATGCTCGGAGCGATAGCGGAGAGAGTGACGCAGTCCCCACACCCAAAAAAAACGTCCACAAACCTAAAAAACTCCATACATACATACAAAAACATTCCTTTCCGAAGATAGCCGAAGGTGACACGAAGTGTTGCGAAGGTAGCCGAAGGTGACACGAGGTGTTCCGAAGGTAGCCTAAAGTGACACGAAGTGTTCCGCAGGTAGCCGATGGCGACACGAAGTGGTCCCAAGGTAGCCGAAGGTGACACGAAGTGTTCCGAAGGCAGGCGAAGGTGACACAAAGTATTCCGAAGGTAGCCGAAGATGATACGAAGTGTCCCGATGGTAGCCTAAGGAGTTGGAGAAAATTTTTTTTTCTAGAAATTTTTTTTTGGAGAAAAACTTTTTTGGAGATAAATTTTTTTCGCAGAAAAATTTTTTATTTTCGGAGAAAAACTTTTTTAAAGGAAATTTTTTTTTCTGAGAAAAATTTTTTTCGGAGAAAATTTTTTTTGGAGAAAAATTTTTTTCGGAGAAAATTTTTTTTCGGAGAAAAATTTTTTTGGAAATTTTTTCAACAACTGAAAACTTCCAAAACGACTGATATCAGAACAAAAATCTCTTTAAGGTAGAGTGTGACGCAGTCCGTAAGTCTGCTTCCAAAATTAACGATATCGCTTGAGGTGACGCTATCGCTGATAATACGCAGAAGTTTGTTTGAATGGAACCTTGTGTTCAAAATTTTGATTTCCTGAAAAAATTACAGCGCTTTCTTTTAAACAAAATTACGTTGTGTTAAAAAAGTTGCGTCACAAGTGCCGGACCCAACGACGAAATAATTTTCCTGTACTTTCAGTTTTTGCGCTGCAAAAATTTGACTTTTATTTCTTATTGCGTAGATCGTTTAGAGTAAATTGAAATTTTTGCGTGTAAAAACTGAAAGTGTTGAAAAATTAATTCGCTGGTGGGTCCGGCATTTGTGACGCAATTTTTATAACACAACGTAATTTTGTTTTAAAAAAAGCGCTGTAATTTTTTCGGGAAATCAAAACTTTGAACACAAGAGTCCATTCAAACAAACTTCTGCGTATTATGAGCGATAGCGTCGCCTCAAGCGATATCATTATTGGAAGCAGACTCACGGACTACGTCACAACTCTACGTTTTAAGAGGTTTTTGTTGTGATGTTCCCTACTTGCCTGTTCAGGAATAAATAGGAGCGTCTTTTTGAATGAGTAATCACATACATTAATTCGGTTAATATCGAAAACCGTCTAAATATCAGCTATTCATACGCGTGTATGCGCCATTTTCGTTTCGTTATGTTGTAATTTACTAATAACTCTGATATGCCTAACAACGTCGTGTTAGATAATCTGATACGAACATGGAAGCATAACAGCTTAATTTAGCATTCGCAGGTGGGAATAAGATAATGGTACGTTTAGGGACGTGTTGTTTCAGGAGAGTAGCAAACAAACACTAAAACATATGTTCAATTCTAAAATCAATGTATGAATTCAAAATTAATCAAGTGTATGACAGGATAATAAGACAGAAGGAGGAACAATTTCATTATTTGCATTTAATTAAACGTTTTGTTATTGCTTTTCGATTTTATTTAGCACAGGCTCGCCATGAACACTGAGCCACATGATTAGCGCATACGAAGCGTTGTGTGCTTGTGACTGTATTTGCAACACTTTAAATTTCAATTCCTGATCCAGGGGTGAGGAAAGTGGTAAAAAATTCGGTTTTATCGACGATAGGTAGTCCTTATTCGCATATAATCTGTGAACGTGGCCCCCTCCTCGGTGCGGCTTCAATATTATTTTCAGATTTTTAAACTGTAGCGCGTGGTTTCAGTTGTGAGCCCTTTGACAATACACTGTCGAGTTACCATAAAACAAAGAAGGAAAGGCGATTCTGCCCTGTTAATTAACACTTATAAAGAATTCGATTTGCGCCTTTTGGACTTGAAAATTACGCCCTTTCTGCGAAAGTCCTCCCCAGTGGAAATTGCTTAATTTGGGCTCTGGTCCATAGGGCACGGAGGCACTTCATATTTTTAACGAGTTGACCTTGATTACAGTCAAGACAAGCGAGTCGCGATCGAGCGCATTTCTCGAATATCGATTTTGTATGGCTGCGCAAAGGGGAAATGCCGTGACCATTATGGGAACTTTTAGGTCAGATGAAGTACAAGATGTAGATTTGAATTTCATCGTGAAAAAAATCTTGTTTTGCGCGAATGGTAGATAGATAGATAAGGGTGTTTTGGGGGGTCTTAACCCTTTGGGTACTAAATTTTTTGCGTGTTATATTTTGGGAAATTTGCATTTCTCAGTGAGCAATAGCGTGAAAGTAAGCAATTTATCTCAAAAACTGTAACTCCTACAGATTTTTAACGTTGCTGTTTTAGAAAGCCATTGTCTACAGCTTTCCAAAGAACCCCCACATGACTCTTTTGCATGTTCCTGTCACAATCTAGAGCGTTTTGGATAATTTGAGATTTTTCTCAGAAATGGACACACTAGTAGCCTAAGGGTTTTAACCCTTTGGGTACTAAATTTTTTGCGTGTTATATTTTGGGAAATTTGCATTTCTCAGTGAGCAATAGCGTGAAAGTATGCAATTTATCTCAAAAACTGTAACTCCTACAGATTTTTGTCGTCGTTGTTTTAGAAAGCCAGAGTGTCTACAGCCTTCCAAAGAACCCCCACATGACCCTTTTGCATGTTCCTGTCACAACCTAGAGCGTTTTGGATAATTTGAGATTTTTCTCAGAAATGGACACGCTAGTAGCCTAAGGGTTAAATTAGACAGGAACCTGGATCTATAATCCCTTGTTCCAAACCCCCTACTTCCTTCGTTTATTGTCAACAGAAATTCACAATTTTTTTTTTTTTTTAAAGAAAGCAAAGACTAAATATAAATATAATAGCAGAAAAAGAAGTTATACGACAAACAAAAGCAAAATATACTAAAAACAAACAGACAAATAGTCATTAGTCCGAAATTCGCAATGTGGCCATCCTTCATCATCATCATCATCAAGAGAAAAGTTTCGTTTTCTCGAGGAAATTTGTAAGTTTCTCCAGGTCGAGGGATTGAATGTTGAGCTGCAAAGCTTGAAGTTCGGGCATGCCTAGGATATTTTTCCTGAATAGTCTGAACCTAGGGAACTGTCAGAATATGAACACCTGTTTCTTCACTTCGCCCGCACGGGCACTTCGGATCATCCTTGCAGTTGATGTCGAAAAGGTATTTGTTTAGTCCACAGTGATTTGTTAAGACTTCAACCACTCTTTTGACATTCTTTCTGCTAAGGTTCAGAAGTTCTCTACTGAAGTCGTTGGACGGAGCTTGACAGAAAATTTTTGTGTGTCTTCCTCCATCATAATTCATCCAAGCTTTGGTGTGCTCGCGATGTAGCCATTCTTTTGCCACCTTCTTCCTTGCCGCTTGTGAAATACCAAAGAAAGGTTCTGGCCCCGTAAATCTACGACAAGCACCATCTCCTGCCAGTTCATCAGCCTTTTCATTGCCTTCGATACCTTCGTGCCCGGGTACCCACAGCACTGTAACTTCATTTTGGGAACCAACGTTATTCAGCTGTGATTTACAGTGGCGAACCATTTCAGAATTCACAAGGGGACATTCGATTGCTTGTATTACTGATGTGCTATCTGTGCAGACGTATAAGTTTTTCCCGGTAATCTCTTTCGACATCATAGATGTACATATCTCTGATATGGCAAAGAGCTCCGTTTGAAAAACTGTTGCGTATTCTCCTGTTGGCAGACTGACTTCTATATGAGGGTGTTCACAATGGAAACCAGCGCCTGATAGGCCGTCTCGTTTTGAGCCATCTGTGTAACATACTATTCTCTCAGCTGGGGGATAAACCTTAAAATCGCCCAACCAGTCATCTCTATCAGGAATAATGCATTTAAACTTGTCATCAAGCATCAGCACTGCCTTAATTTGATCGCTAGGTATATCGAACAGATCTTCCCTAATGAGATTTCTGATCGTTCTATGCCCCTTACCTGAAGAAGTGAGCCACTCTCCGTTACATTCCATGTTTATCGATGCATTAAATGCTACTGATTTAACATGCAAATCCAGAGGTGGTATAGATAGGAGCGTCTCTAGCGCCAAGGTGGAAGTGGAATATTTGGCTCCTGTGATACATAAACCTTCAAGCCCTTGCAACATGTCGAGACGTTTTTTAGATGTTTGAACATCCACTCTAGGCCACCACACCACACGTCCGTGACACAAAGTTGGTCTGATCACTGCGGTGTATATCCACCAGATCGAGCTCGGTGACAGGCCCCACGTTCTATCAAAAGCGTTCCTGCACATCCAGAAAATGCCGATTGCCTTATCAATTTTTTCTTCAAAGTGAAGAATCCAAGTCAATTTGTGATCAAGAATTATGCCCAAGTACTTCAGTTTGGCTACAGGATTAACTACTTCACCGAAAAGAGTAAACCTACCCAAATTGGACTCGTTCGCATTTTTCTTTTTCGTGAACAAAATGATCTTAGTTTTGGTTGGATTCACCCGAAACTTGTTTTTAGCACACCAGTTCTCCACTGAGTTTAAAGTGGTTCTCATCAGGTCACCCAAGGTGTCAACAAAGTTTCCGCAAAGAAGACAAGAAACATCGTCGGAATACCCTTGAGTGAAGGTGCCTGAATTGTTAAGCTCTACTAGTAACGAGTCAATTACCATGCACCAAAGAATGGGGGATAAAATACCACCTTGTGGACATCCCCTAGTCACTCCAAGATTGGAACTCATTCCTCATATTGTAGCTTCCACTGATAGACTACTCAGCATTTGAACTATCCACCTGGTTGCAGTGTCGCTCATTTGTCTCTCTCTTGTCGCTGCTGCTATGACCTCGAAGTCTGTGTTGTCAAACGCTCCTTCGATGTCCATAAAGCAGCCTAGAGCAACTTTATCGTTATAGATCATGTTTTCAATCTTACTTGTCATCTGGTGGAGCGCAGTGTCAGTTGATTTACCAATTTGGTATGCGTGCTGGTTTGCATGAAGTGGGAAACATTTAAGGACTTCGCCTCTTATGTAAAAATCTAAGAGTCTCTCAGCTGTCTTCAACAGAAAAGAGGTTTGTCCTTTGCTTCGATATGGCTCGTTCTTCCGAGCTTCGGTATGAAGGCCACCCTTACTTTTTCCCATCTCTCGGGTACGTAGCCAAGGGCTATCGAAATTTTGAAAATGGATCTCAGTCTTCCAATCAATAGTTAAAAATCCTCCTTAAGCAGTGCTGGGAAGATTTTATCTAAACCAGCTGACTTAAAAAGAATGGTAACTGAAAAAAGTCTTTCAGTCGAGCAATACAATCAATGTGAAAAGTGAAAACATTTGACGTATACATCTGAAAATCACAACCTCGTGTATATTTAGGCGATATCATATTAGGACTTAGGGCAATTCCCCTTCTGAAAATCGACTCCAGCTACGGACCTGCTTATATTTACTTTAAATATGAGATTTAGAAAATTTTCCATCAACTTTCATCGATCACACTCAAAAAAGTGAGTCAGTTAGGGACGTATACCAAAGGCTTTTTAAATTCATATATTCAAAATGCTTGTTAGTACATATGCAAAAAAGGCAATGAAATAAACTAATTCTAAATATTCTGTATTTGCGTAAAATAGACGACATTAATTGTTTAACTGAAAAATATGAAAATGTTTTCCCTCTATAAATATTTATATTTATTAATTCAATTTAAAAATACGACTTTCAGCATCACCAACCGCGTGGTTAACACTCGCAAAATATTATCGATGCTATAAATGATATACGAGATATTTATTCAACAAGGAACAAGCTGTTACACATGCCGTATAAATAACAAAAACAAGTTTTTTATTCATTTTATTGATAATGGAAACGACAATTAAAGCCAAATGTCAACCGCAAAAATAGTTTATTGGTGTAATTAGATACTTACTTCAATTTGAACGTTACATACACTGACAGAAAAGTTCATGCTGCGGCTGGTAGCGTGAGGTTAATCAACGTGTTTCATTCAATTGGTCGTGATGTGTAGTTCCATCCTTACCGCAAAATTCTTTTCAGTGCTGAGGGCGTTAGTAGTAACTATATGACGAACTTTGCAATAAGACCGTGAATTTGCATGGAGTCGCTAGTAGTAACTATATGATAAAAATGTAAACAAATATGGCTGACATCACGACCTGTAGTTTTGATGAAGAAGGAAATTCGCCAGAAAAAGCTCCTTCATTCATATACGAAAATCACTACACCGAAAAAAAAGGTTTTAAGAACTTAGGTGGCTGACAGTATTAATATGATTGCCGATATCATAAATTCGTGCAAGAATATGTTTACTTTCACTATCATAATATTCTGCTTAAGAGGATTTTATGCTGTGTACAAGCTTTTTATCACATCTGTTAGAATATTAAACTTACAGTTACCGCAAATGAAGTTCTGACGATTTGGGATACCGGTCAGAATATTTTCCTAGCGAATGTCGTAAATACGCATTTACGGAGCACAATATTCTTATGTAATTTTTATTATGATTTAATGAAGAAAATAAAGATATTGTCTACGTTAATAACACTATTGGTAATCAAAGAAATAACGTTGTTGGCCAGCTAAGTCCTCAAAACTATTTTTTTCGGTGTACCATTGGTTTCACTGCACTGAGTTATAAAACAATAGTTTCTCTAACTAGTTATACAAAGTGTTCTAAACGAGTCGATGACGAAATAAAACACGATGCAGAGCTCTCTTGAAAAAATTTGAAAATCGGTAAAGATTTACTCGAGCTATGGACAAGAGACCAAATCCACTTAAGCTCTGCGCCTCTAACCCAAAGATAACCACCGAAGTCAATCCTACAAGCCACGCATACTTCGCACAACATACATATACCAGTGCTTTAGAATACAAATCAATAGATAGCCTTAGCAAAGCGGACACTGAGTTGAAAAGGAAATCTCAGATGTTGCATACCTTGGGAGAGCATACATCTCAGACGAGATATGATGTTCCATCTGTTCTAAGATGTTACATCTCAGATGATATATGATAAGGAGTTTTCAGTGTGATGGTAAGGGCACGGAAAATTGAACTTGCAACATTCGAACTGGCCGCTGTGGACTTTCCAGATAGTGAAAGTTGCCACCTGGTTCACCCTTTTACGTTCACTAGTCCTAACACTAATACTTTGGGGTCATGCACAAATTACGTACGCAATTTTTTTGATGTTTTTGACCCCCTCCCCCCTATCGTACGCTTCCGTACTAATTGTGAGACCCCCCTGTCGTGTACGTACGATTTTCCATACCCCCCCCCCCCTCATTAAAAGAATATATTTTGAAAAATCCGTTTATTCGGGGATTGGGGATTGGGTAGTTAGATAGGTTAGCGCTTGTTTGCATATGAACGGAGTGTGGTAGTCCGGGTCATATGCCAGGCGTGTAACTGTCTAACTATCAAGTGCTCTTTTTACGTCCACGTCGTAGTCCCCGGATACTGATTCGGTAACGAATTTGCTAAACTTAAGAGTGCTACCTGAAGGTCTGCCTACGGGCCGGATGGGAAATTATAGTAGGTTGAGCGAGTGGCTAACGACCTCTTCTCGTAAAAAAAAATCCAGTTCAAGAATCACCAACACAGCCTCGGATACCCTTAAGACAACACCAACGACGACCCCAGCAACAATCAACGGACAACGATCTATCACTTGCGACTTGGAATTTAAGAAGTCTCTTTGCGAGAGGTACTCTACAGAACACGCTTGTGGATATGAATAAATACAATATTCAGATCGCAGCAGTGCAAGAAACCAGATGGCTGGATAGTGGAATACACACTATGTCCAACCATTCATTTTACTTCAGCGGACCAAGCAGCAATTCTCATCAATTCGGCACAGGCTTTATCGTGAACAACGGCGTCGATCATTTAATTATTAACTTTGTACCAATCAGCAAGTATATGTGTACACTGAGAATAAGATTGAAGAATCAAACACTTTCGCTAGTCAACGTCCATGCTCCAACTGAACTAAAGGATGACGAAATCAAAGAAGCGTTCTATAGTGAACTGGAACGTGTATATGACTCGTTACCAACCTCTGACGTTAGAATTATCCTTGGTGATTTTAATGCTCAGATAGGGAAAGAACAATGTTACAGAAGTGTAGCTGGGTTACACAGCCTACACTCAACAAGCAACGATAATGGATCCAGACTAGCAGGTTTTGCTTTATCAAGTGGAGTGGTTATTCGAAGCACCCAGTTTCAACGGAAAGACATATATAAAGTTACGTGGAACTCGAACGATAGAAGAACCAGCTCCCAAATCGACCATGTGCTAATCGACAAAGTTTTCAGTGCAAACATATTGAATATAAGAAGCTACCGTGGAACCCTACATGACTCGGACCACACTCTTGTCAAGATCAAATACAAGTGTATGTGGCCACGCAGGAATGTAATAAACATTAGCGGTCGCCCTAAATTCAATCTATATAAACTGAAATCAGATGAAACCCGTGGACAATTCCCAGAGAAAGTCGAACAAATACTGAACAACCAAAACACCGATGCAAACACGAACAAAACAGTTCGACTAACAACAGAGGCCCTCATCACTACAGCGACAGAGTTGCTTGGTAAGGTGACTGCACACCGAAACAACGATTGGTTTGATGATGAATGCTTGAAAGCAGTTGAGGAATAAAGACAGGCGCGTATAGATACATTACGAAGAACTACGAGGAGTAAGGAAGTTAACCTCAAGAGAAAAAACATTAAAGTATTTAGGCTCCTTAGGAGGAAAAAGATCGAAAAAATGAACGAGGAGATTAGCAACCTGGAATACATGAATAGGAACGGTAATGCTCGAGACTTCTACAGGAATGTGAAACACCAAAGAAAAGGGTTTCAAGCGCAATCAATCAAAGTAAAAAACAAGGAAGGTCAAATACTTAGCGACAAGGAGCAAATTGCAGGAAGATGGAAGGAGTATTTCCAAGAATTGCTGAACCAACCAATTCCAATTGGTCATAGGACCACTGCACCTTTTTGTGGAACCATTTATCGAAGACCCCTCGTATGAGGAAGTGTTAGCTGCTATAAATAAACTGAAAAACCACAAAGCCCCCGGGGAAGATAATGTTCCGGCCGAATTAATAAAAAACGGAGGACCACTACTATGGAACCGAATGCACCAAATTATAGCCAGGGTGTGGAAGGACGAAAAGCTACCCGATGACTGGCTGATGGGTCTACTGATACCAATTCACAAAAAGGGAAGCAGGTTGGATTGCGAGAACTACCGAGGAATATGTCTTCTGAATGTAGCATACAAAATACTGGCGGTTATTATTTCTGACCGTCTGGAAGTCTACTCAGAGAATATAATTGGAGACTACCAAGGAGGGTTTAGAATAGGCAGATCTACCACAGATCAACTATTCCTCGTCAGGCAAATCTTGGAAAAAGCTTGGGAATACAACATTAGTATACATCAGCTTTTTGTGGACTTTAAACAAGCGTATGATTCAATTTGTCGAGAGGTGCTATTCGACATCTTGGAAGAATTCGGCATACCAAGGAAGCTCATCCGTCTTACAAAAGCAACGCTCACAGCAACCAAATGTAAAGTCCTCATCCAAGGAGTTTTATCAGACCCATTCAATATCGAAACAGGCTTAAGACAGGGGGATAGACTATCAACAATTCTGTTCAATCTAGCGCTGGAGAAGGTAGTTAGAGCGATGTCGATAAACTGGCGTGGAACAATTTTCACAACATCAAGACAGCTGGCAGCCTTCGCAGACGATGCAGATTTGATAGGACGTGGAATCCTAGCGGTAAAGGAAAGCTTTGTGGAGATGCAAACAGCGGGAAAGGAGATTGGATTACTAGTGAATGAAAACAAGACCAAGTACCTTACACTGGATAGACAACGTGGATCAAGGATTGGACAAAACATTACAATGAATGAATTCAACTTCGAAGTGGTTCAGTCGTTTAAGTACCTCGGTTCGATAGTCAACACCACCAACGATATAGAAGAAGAAATCCAAACGAGATTATCTCAAGGAAATAGGTGCTTCTATGCACTAAAACACCTGTTCAAAAGCTCTCTGCTGAGCAGGGCGACAAAATTCAAACTCTATAGGACAATGGTGAGACCAATCGTTTTATACGGATGTGAGACATGGACACTGACAAATAGACACGAAAACGTACTCAACGTATTTGAGAGAAAAATGTTACGGAAAATCTGTGGTCCCATCCAGGAAAACAACGTTTGGAGAGCAAGGAACAACAGGGAGTTGAGCGAACTATTTGGCTGCGAAACTATTGTAGGAGCGGTAAAATCTTCCAGACTTAGATGGGCAGGACATGTAATAAGAATGGACAACGATAGAGCAGTAAAAAGAACGCTAATAACAAACTGTGAAACGATTGGGACCAGAGCCAGAGGAAGACCGCGCAAAAGATGGATCGAACATGTTGAAGAGGACGTCAAAAAGCTACGAATCAGCAATTGGAAAGGGTAGCTGAAGATCGACAGCAATGGCGAACTGTGGTGCTGGCAGCCAAAACCCAGTTGGGTTAATACGGCTGAATATGTATGTATGTATGTTTATTCGTTCGTCCATGCCTGTATCATATGTTTCTCTATAGAAATGACAGGCACTTTTTTCATTTCATTTTGTTTCTTTTTAATTTCTGAAATCGACTCCTTGGAATGTTCCACGTCATCTATATTCAACCAGTCGGCTTCCTCTACGTCGTCGTCTCGAGCTATGATTCCCAACAGTTCGTTGGCTCGAAGAGCGGCGATACGTTTCGGTCGCACTTTCGGAACGATTTGTGAATTCGAATTCGATAAAACTAATCAAAATTAATTTTTTTTTCTGCGTACGTACAATCGTGCTCGACACTCCCCTCCCCCCCACCGTACGCTTCCGTACGAATTTTGAAACCC
>CM055403.1:67711432-67732482 GCA_029228625.1 Pseudolycoriella hygida
TCGGTGTTTCGATCATCGGCTCAGCGTTCTGAAAAGTACGTTGTGGTCGTTGTGTTGTCGGTTTGTTCAGCAGTTCATGAAAGTACTCTCCCCATCTGTTTGCTATCTCTTTCGTATCACTCAGTAATTGGCCATGTTCGTCATTTATCTTGATGGATCTTGGTTGAAATTGTTTGCGCTGTTGCTTTGTCATCTTATAGAAGTCTCTTACGTTACCATTTCTGTTGTTCGCTTCCAGGTTACTGATTTCCTGATTTAGGTGCTCTCGCTTTTTCCTTCTCAGTAGTCTGTATACCTGGATCCTCTTACGCTTGTAAGCTGCCACCTTACTGCGCGTGTTCCCTTTAAGGCGCTCTACCTTCCTTTCCTCCACAGCTCGTTGGCATTCATCATCAAACCAGTGGTTGCTTCGGTTCCGCGTCATTCTCCCGAGAACCTCATCCGCCGCTTGCTTGATGATTACGTTATTCTGTCTTACCATCTCGCTTGAGCTCAGGTCATAGTCAGTATGTTGCTCAATGAGACTTTCGATCTTCCTTCGATACTTGGTCGCCGTTTCATCATTCTTCAGCTTTCCGACATTAAACTTCGGCCGCACGTTTTTGTCTCCTACATTTCTCCTGGGCCACCTCGCTCTCATCCTAATCTTCACCAGCGCGTGGTCAGATTCATGTAGGGTTCCTCTATAGCTTCTTACGTCAATGATGTTTGAGCTGAATTTTCCGTCGATGAGCACGTGGTCTATTTGGGTTCGGGTTCGTCCGTCGTTAGAGGTCCAGGTTACCTTATGGATGTCCTTTCTCTCAACCTGTGTGCTCTTGATCACCAAACCGTTCGACATTGCAAAGGTACCCACTCTGCACCCATTGTCGTTGCTCAGGTCGTGGAGGCTATGAATGCCTGCTACACTTCTGAAGCAGTTTTCCTTGCCAATCTGTGCATTAAAATCGCCGAGAAGTATTTTTACGTCAGTTGATGGCATTTGATTGAGGGTCCGTTCTATCTCGGCATAGAACTCGTCTTTGGTCGCGTCCTCTTTCGTTTCCGTTGGTGCGCGTACGTTGAGCAGCGTTACCTTAAATTTGCTCGTCTTCAGTCGTAGTGTACACATATACTTGTTTATTGGTACAAAACCTATAATCACGTGATCTATCGATTTGTCAACAATGAACCCAGTTCCATATTCGTGTTTGTTCTTCGCGTTTCCGCTGAAGTAGAAGCTGTGATTTCGCATGGTGTGTATACCTCTGTCTAACCACCTGGTTTCTTGTACTGCTGCAATCTGTATTTTGTACTGTTTGAGATCTGCTAGCGTACTTTGAATTGCTCCTCTAATAAAAAGGCTTCTAAGATTCCATGTCGGCAAGATTAAATCGTTATCCTTGTTTCGTTTCCGTGGTCGTCGTTGTTGAATCCGTCCGTTTATCCGAGGCTCTTGTAGAGTTTCTTGAACTGTGATTTTTTTTACGAGGAAGAGGCGTTAACACTTCGCTCAACCCACTGATCCGTTTCCCCGACAACCCGTAGGCAAGTCGTCAGGTAGCACTCTTAAGTTTAGCACAAAACTCCGAAGAGAATTGAGGTCCCAGGGACTACGACGTGGACGTAAAAAGAGCACTTGATAGTTAGACAGTTGCACGCCTGGCATATGACCCGGACTACCACACTCCGCTCATATGCTATCAAGCGCTACCCTATCTAACTACCCAATCCCCAAATTTTTGTGCAATTTTTGGAATTTCGTTGGAATTTTTGGAGTTTTTGGAATTTCCGGAATTTCTATGAAATTTTTGGAATTTTGATGGAATTTCTTTGTGGAATTTTTGGAAATTCTGTGGAATTTTTGGAATTTCTTGAATTTCGGAACTTCTGAGTTTCGGAAATATTGTGGAATTTTTGGAATTTCAATGGAATTTTTGGAAGTTCGATGGAATTTGTGGAATTTCTTGGAATTTCTTGGAATTTCTTGAAATTTTTGTGGAATTTTTGGATTTTTTTTATGGAATTGGAATTTGGTTCAAATGGTTCAAATTTTTGACCAGTGAATAACCCCTCGATGAATCAGAATTTTAAAAAGTTTGAGGTCGAAAGTTGCTCCGAAAAATCATCGCATTCCAAGCTCATTTGCGATGTTATTTCAGAGCAAATTTGTACCTTTATACTTAAACTTTTTGAATTCTGATTCATCTATTATTTGCATGAGAGCCATCATATCACAGTACATGAGCTTTGGGCTATAATTTTGAATAACTTGTTATTAACGCTGAATTTTGTTATAATAAAACAGCTCAAATTTTTGCGACGTTGCGTAAAATTTCCGTCCATTTGCGCTCGCTACTAGCGCGTTAATTTTTAAAATGCCTTGCTAATAGCGACTAGCGTTGTTAATATTTTTTGATATTAGCACCAGCGTCACTAGAATAATTGATTAGCCCGCCCAACCCTCTCTGAAAAGCAATATTGAATAACACGTCCGAAGTAGCGGTGTAAGAAACCTTTCCAACCAGCTTAGGACAACCATAACCGACATAAACTTCATTGGACAAAAATATTCACCACCATTTTCTTTAAAACACAGCAAAAGAATCTCACAATTGAAGAAATATTCATGAAATCCAGCAATCATCGTGTATCCCATATTGAGTTCCCGTTTTAATTCAAAGGAAATATTTATTTGCCTGATTTTTATTATCTAATAGAAATCGCATAGCGACGAAATTCCTCATCCAAGTTCTCTACGACCTACTATTACGATTGATATTTTACACTTTAACATATTTGTAAAACAAAACAAAAATGTATTGACAGCATGACATGATGACATACAAAACTACAAATAAACAAAAGTTTTTCGTATATGCATGCATACCGTACTGTTAAGCAATGATAAAAGTTTCTCGTCTTAAACCTTCTTCGTTTTGGTACACTTAAGAAGCTTAAAGTAAATCAACCGTTGAATAAGAGTATTGAGAAATTGAGGTATCAGCGAGGGTAACTGAGTTTTGTTAAACAATTTACGATAAATGCAATGTCATCTAAAGAAACTTTACAAAGTGGAAACTTCGTTTAAGTATTGGAAACAACATTCAAGTAGATGTTTGACCAATTCTTATTAAAACAAACTTAAAAGTTTCATATGCTTACGTCAAAAATGTTGTGAAGTCGTCCCGGAGTGAGGGCAGGACCCGTGTGTGAGAGATGGAGGGGACATTAAAATATGATCTCTGATCAAGAAATATTTTCTCTATTTCGACCGACACTTACCTGTACCCAAAATTAAGTGTTTTTTACCGCGTTGTTAGCACTTCAATTCCAACTTTCTACCTAAATGGTAGCAATAAAACTCGTCCAGTCTCCTAATAAGGAGTTTAAACTACGTACTAAAGAGCCATCTGGCGGAAGTTTTTCAACTTCGAAATGCATAATATTTTCGACCAATGTGTTTGCTCACTTAATCTTTAACTGAGTAATCAATTTAAGTGATAGAAAACATTTTTTACGAGTCAGAAATTGATAAAAAAGTTTTGAATTGATTCCAAATAAAAATGGCCGCCATCTTTATTGTGATTTGACGTTTACAAATATTTGCAAATGTATCAACTCAAAAAGTTTTATTCTATTTCTAAATCGCAGAAAGTGGTTTTTGTGATTTAAATGGATTACTCAGTTAAAGACTAAGTGAGCAAACACATTGGTCGAAAAATTATGCATTTTGAAGTGTTTATTAACTAGAAAAGCTGAAAAAACTGACTTTTGAAGTGAAACATTGGAATTCACATTTCTAGCAAGTGAAAATGTTTTTTTCAAAAGTGTTTCCCCGATTTCCTTTAGAAATAGATAAAGTATGCAACGATTACATAAGCTTTGGTTTACAATCAAGACTTTAAGAGAAAAACTGTCACTTTTCCCATACAAATTTTCATTAGTTGAAAAATTTTCGCCAGATAGCTCTTTAGTACATAGTGTAAACTCTTAAGTAAAGCTAGCATCTCTATCTAATTAATGGAAAACATTCTCAGACAGATGACCAAGAAAAACCCCTACTTTTCGGTACTTCGTACGAGTCTAAAAAATGAAGAAAATTCCTTCGTCCGTTTTACCATCGTTTTCCTGCAATGTTACCTCACAGAGCATAAAATGCAATTCGAACGTAAAATAATAACCAATCATCAAACATTTCGTTAATAGTGACATATAAAACAATCCACTTGAATTGCACTTAACATTTCAAGCGACTTCTTTCGCATTAACTACCACTGCCAACAAATGACGATGACAAATTTTATCCTCTTAAATCCGAACTCAATAAAAATCGATTGCCATTTTTAAACTGAAATATTGATTGGAAAAATTCACTCATAAATTCCATGTATAATTTATCAGCTTTGTCATGCTACGATGAATGCGCGATTGTAAACCTAAGATTTTGTATGCGAATGAGAGGGTGAAATTATGAAGAAATCGAAAAATCCTTTCGATAAAACTTAAAGTAAATATGCTCAGAATGTGCACAGGATAGTTAAAATACATGAATAGGAACGACAAACAGTTCCTAAACAACTTGAATGCCACACTCTTTTTATTTTGTTAATTTAAAAAATGTCAGTCACATTGCACTTATGCAAATAAGATTTAAATTAGAGCGCATGGATATTTTTATTATTTTTTTTACAGGGGAGATGGCAAAATAGAAACTTAAATTTTCTATGTATGGTATGTACGAATTGAGTGAAATGAGCACATTGCAATTGCACACATAAATTTTTGCGAAATGAAATTTAGTTGCTGAAAATTGTATTTTTTAGATTGGATACAATTGCATTTTATTTGCTCATGTGCGGTGTTACATCGCTCCAGATTAAAAAAAAGTAAATGAGAACAATTCTGAATGGTTTAAACTTCCATTCAAAGAATAAATTAGTTTAGCATTGCTAATTCTGCCATAACTCTAATAAATTGATTACCCATGTGAATAAGTTGCAACTGTGACAAAAGTCCTAGGTTGCTGTTAATAAGCAACTAGAGCTACTGTATGTTTGTCCGTTTATGCACATCACCACCGGTGAAATATCGATATTTCATTTGTAAATCTTCGATGAATTTCAGACGAGAACGGTGAAAAAAGTTCGATGAATTATTTAAACAGAATCCGAATTGTATTTACACTAGCACATTGTGGTGGTCCAGAGAGTTGGTTGCTTTATTAGGTCAAGTAGTATGATCCACTAATATCATTAGTCAATACAGCACCATATAATACAAAATTATATGACTAAAACTCCTAAGCGCTCATGCTGGACACTGAAGTCATCCTTGTTGGGCTAATTGTGTCGTCTCGTGACTCATTTTTGCAATGTTAAATGTCTGGATAGACCAGCCATTTGCTGTCTGTAATGTCAGGTAACGGAATTCCTCTAGTGTTAGGTAAAAGTCACCCAGATGCTCTGACCTCAGCATCGACAGGGCAGCACAGTTGCACAAAAAGTTCTTCGCCGTTTCCGGTGAATGTCCACATGAATTAGGAAAGCTAAAATCAGGAATCAAGAAATCAGCAACCAAAAATCAGGAAATGAAAATCAGGAAACGAAAATCAAGAACCTAAAATAAGGAAAAACAAAAATCAGGAAATACTAAATTTAGGAAAAACAAAAATTAGGAAATACGAAAATCAGGAAGGAAATAAATCAGGAAAAACATCAAAGTTTTCAATTCCAATCTTATTTTTGGTATGTAGGGGGCTCTGATTTTGGTTTTTCCTGATTGCCTGATTTGGTTTTTCCTAATTTAATTCATTCCTAATTTTTGTTTTTCCTAATTTTAGTTTTTCCTGATTTTTGTTTTTCCTTATTTTTGGCAAATAATTTTTTTTCCTAATTTTTGTTATTCCTAATTTTTGTTTTCCTTATTCGTGTGAAATACCGTTTCCAGTGCGTCTCCGCATCTTCTACAGTTCGGGTCGCTGCCAAGTCCCATTTTGTTCAAATGGTATCTTAAGCAGTTGTGCCCCATTAGCACTCCCTTGCCTTGTCTAAAACTTAAGAGACATTTCGTGGTCTTAGAGTTGCATCCCCACAAAAACTCTCCCACACACTGCTACCAAACTCTCTGATGCTTGACCTAAGCCAAGAGTTCCGGCACCAATCCAGCGTTAATACCGAGTGCTGGTTCTGGGCCCATGAACTCACATTCGCTCGCCTTCCTTGCCAGCTCATCCACCTTTTCATTCCCTTCGATGTCAGAGTGTCCCGGAACCCATGCCAGAGTCACTTCACTCTGAGAGTGCATCCAGGGCCACTCTACCCCTTAGGACTGATTGAGCCGATAGCTTGCAGGATGACAACGCCTTTAGCACCGCCTCGCTGTCAGTACAAATCGTAACTTTCTTGCCCTCCATCCGCTTCTCCAATAGCTTCTCGCAGCACACGCTTATGGCAAATGTTTCTGCTTGGGAAATTGTCGCGAGATTCCCGAGCGGGATCGAGACCTCCAGTCCCAACTCCGTGCAGTATATGCCCGAACCTGTTCCATTATATCTTTCGGATCCGTTTGTGAAAACTCTTACATCGCCCTCTACGGGTGGTTCAGAGAGTAAAGTCTCAAAATAAAGGGGCCCTTGCCCCCGAAGTATCATGGCCCCACGGTAGTAAGGGGCCGTGACGCAAGTCTTACACGCCACAAAATTCACAAGAAATTTTTTCGTAGACTAAGGAACTTTTTGACTTCCCCCCGAGCGACGTACCCCCCGGAAAATATTTTTCCCGGATTCTACGGAAAATTTTAGGCCGAAGTGTCTTTTTACTCATTAAAATCGGTTCAGTCGATCCGGAGATATGAATTAAAAAGTTTTGCTATTTTGTATGGAAATGTACTCAAATAGAATATTTTTAACTAGTCAATTTGGTAAACCTTTCTCTCTTTCTCTCTTTGTTTGTTTGTGGCAATTTTTTTTGACGTTGTAAGGTTTTGAAAGCTTCATGAATTATTTCGGTACCTCTAGAACTATGAGAGTTAGAAAGTTGGTTCCAAAGGCAAAGTTGTAGAGAATTAAATTTAAGCGAACACGTGTTTCAGGGTTTTGGGGAAATATGGCCTAATCCCGGGATTTCGTCGCTTCCAGATTCCAGAGGGATTACCTCTAGAACTATGGCATCTAAAAAGTTGCTTACAAACTTACAAAAGTACTGATATCCGCAAAAAAACCTCTTACAGAGGAGGTGTGACGCAAGTCTTTATGTCTGCTTACAAAAGCTGTGAAATCAGAAAATCATCTAAGGTAAAACCAAGGGGTACCGACTCCAAAATTGGTTAAGATTTCTTTGATTTTTTGATTTTTTCGTGATTTTTTTGATTTTTTGTGATTTTTTGGTGATTTTTTGATCTTTTGGTGATTTTTTTTGATCTTTTAGTGATTTTTTTGATCTTTTGGTGATTTTTTGGTTTTTTATGTGATTTATTACAGTTTCAGAAATTTGTCGAAAAATAAGAATATCAGTGTTTGTAAGTCAAATTCATCATAAAATAAGAGAAACGACAAAATGTTGATTGGTGGCGTTTCGTTCGCACACGCCTCACTACGTAGAATGAGATATCGCAGTTCTAATAAGAAAATTGAAGCCCATGCCATCCTTCTGGAAAGGCTTAGTCATCGTATAAGAGTGGGAGAGAAAGAAATACGTTTGCAAGTATGAATCTGCAATTTTTTAATGGTTCGTGGTGAGTTGAGAATTTGAGATAAACGTGTTTGGAAAAAAGTTGTTAAAGAACAATTTTCATCGGATGTCATCCGACTGAGCTGTGAGTGCTCAAAGTAAGTCTTAATTCATAATAATTTTTCACAATCGGGAAAGGGTTCTTAATTATATCTCGTCCTCATTACGGTCCGTTGATTGTCAAATGAAAGCCAGGGATTGCACAAAGCGACTACCAAAGAAAATACTCACATTTTTCACCATCGGGAACACGTTTTGGTGAATATTTTGTCAAATGATGTCAGTAGGGTGTCAAATGAAAGCTATGGGTTTGCCGAAGCAGGACTGCTAGGATCGCACCGGTGCAGTTCACAATGATTTAAAAATGACACATTTTGTATAAGGAAAATGTCCTTTTTTGAGTTATTGTAAATCACGTGGCTCAAGACTCCTCATTACCCTCTGAAGAAATTACATAAATTGGATCAGTTTGATTTAAGTAGTCGTTCAAAGTGGAAAAGTAAATCTACTTTCACGTACAGTCCTAGTGGAGTTTTTTTTTGTAATTTAGCGAGAATGCACATCCCAAAGTTGTAGACAATGTGAAGTGGAATGAGGAGAGAATATAGAGACTGTCGGTCAATTAGGAGTGTGAGTCAAATGTTATTTTGTAGCGTTTTTTACCGTTTCTCGCTTAGTTTCAAAGGGATGTAAATTTTTTTTACTACTAAAGTTAAGTAAAGTTACTTCCTGGGAGCTTGGAATCAGCGAGTGAGCTAACTGTAAGACTGTAAGGGTACAAATCGGTAAACAGTAAATATAAACCGTTACAAGTACAAATAGAAGTACTTCAATACATCTTACAGCGCTAGCGAATATCAAGTTCAGGGTTTTCCTATTAATTTAGAATATTTCGAATTGTATTGCTAAAGAAAGGAAGAGAATCTTCCGCAGTAGCCTCCTTGCAGTTTATTCGAAGATCTTCTGCTTTTATTTGCTTGAAAGACGCAAGTTATTCGGAACGGTTTTATTCTGGCTGTAGGATGACATTACTCAATTCTAGGCAAAACATGTTCACTAAAGCCACCATTTCGTTTTCGATAAAAATGAAAAAAACTCGAATTAAATCTCTCTAGAAAACCTCAAATTACATAAAATACTTTAGTATCCTACTTTGAGCTCTGACCCGGCAAAAAGTTGAAAATTTGCTTCGTATCATGCGTACATGCGTATCGTTAGGCCCACGTCAACTACATAGACCCTCCTACCGAAAGCACTCAACAGATTTCCGAAAACTGAGATCTTCCTCACAATTTGCGTGGTGTACTTTTTACCCTCAAAGAAACACTTTTCTCATATAACTCCGCCCGTCCGATCGCCAGATTTTGCTCGTCTTTGAAAGTCAAATCGTATAAAACAAACGTGACTTTGCGATTGAAGTGAATAAGAAGAATAAAAGTGAATAAAAAGTAATTTTTCAAGGTACAGCCATTTTCTTTCTTTCCTTAAGTGAAGTTATTTTTGTGCAAGGATAAGTTATTCAGACATTTGTAAGGCAAAATTCTCCTGCAGTTATAAATAAAATGAAATGGCGATACTCAAAGTGTCATGAAATTTACAAAACCAAAAGCTGCGCAAAAGAGTCCTCTACCATCTATCAAAAATCATTTTTAGGTCCTCGGACGACCGTAGTATCTTAGTTGGTTTCTGGGACCAATAGTTTCATGGGAAATTGAGTTCCCCCTGACGTCTACTGCAGCAAATCAAAAATTTAATTTTGGACCTCAACCAACCAGCTTTTCGTGATGCCCGTGAGCCCGTGTTCGCCGGATTGTCTAAACTTTGTTTACCTGTATTTAAAGGAATTAGCTTTTTATATGAAGATTTACTGTGATGAGTCCTGGAACCAAGACTCGTATGGGTAAAAATGTTCCATTTGACATCCTCTTAAACACTTCAATAATTGATTTTTCAGCCATCGGGTGACCCTGGGTTAGACCTGGACGATTGACAAAAATATTTCACTCGTAGTCCTCTACAAAACTTCAAAAATAATTTGTTGGTCCTTAGATGACGATGACGTCTGGGACATTTGAATAGACAAAAATGTTTCCTCGACATCCTCTACAATGATTTCAAAATTATTTTTCTTATACTTGAATGACTCTAGGATCAATCTGGATGCCCGAGTGAACCGGAACACCGCACCAAGGTGTAGTGAGGCGCACCAAGGTGTAGTGAGGTGCACCAAGGTGTAGTGAGGTGCACCAAGGTGCAGTGAGGTGCAGTAAGGTGCAGCAAGGTGTAGTGAGGTGCACCAAGGTGCGGTGAGGTGCAGTGTATTTTGGGTTTTATATTATAGATTGTTTTTTTTTCGTTTGGCTCATGTGTTACAATTACGAGAATCGATCTAGGGCCTTAAGCAGAGGCCTCGGGCACTAACTTCCATGGACAAAAATATTCGCTTCGATTTTCTCTACAACATAACACAAAAAGTTTTTTGGGCCAGGGGCGACCTTAGAACCTACTTGTGGCCCTAGTAGACCCAACTTTTGTCTCGAGAAAGGTTTGGCATTCGCTTACTTCTCAAATAGAAAAAGAATCTTGAAAATCAGATGTAATTTACTCGGTTTATGCATGAAAAACATGAAGGGCCCGACTCGACGCAGCGGCTCATCTTTAGAGCCCTAGCTAAGACGAAGGGCATAAACTAAAAATTTTATGATAAAAGGCGGCCCTTGGCCCGAAAATGCCCAAAAACAATCCTGTAACCACTTTTTCAATTATGTTTCAGAAAAAAAATTTTTTAAGTCGGTCAGGTTTTACTCGAGTTATCGTGATTTTTTTTCGAATTTTTTTTTTGCAGATTCGTCATTAAAGGACTATGATCGATGTTCCCCCCTACCCCCCACTCAAGTCGACTGGTTACAAACGTCTTGATAAATTCATAAGACCCCTCTTCGAAGAACTTCGTTTTTCATTCGGGTCTGAACATACTTCCTCGACAACATTGCGCGAGTTACTCTTTTTAGCGAAAATATCAAACACCCACGTTGTTGCGCCGTAAAATTTGATCTTATTCAATTTTACAACAGTATTGTGCATTCGACTATTTTCTGAGATTTTTCGTGATTTTCTGTGACTTTTTTTGATTTTTTATGATTTTTCGTGATTTTTTTGATTTTTCGTGATTTTTTTGTGATTTTTTTGAGATTTTTTGTAGTCGGTACCCCCTTGGGTAAAACTCTTTTCTTCCAGTTACAAAAGTTCTGAAATCAGAGGGTGTGACGCATTAAGCTTCGATTCGCAACAAAAATTTGTAAACAAAATTATGTTGAGTTCAAAAAATTGCGTCACAAATGCCAGACCCACCAGCGGAATAATTTTTCAACAATTTCAGTTTTTAAATGCATAAAATTAAATTTACCCTAAACGATGCAATAAGAAATAAAAATCAAAGATTTGCAGCGTAAGAACTGAAAGTACAGAAAAATTGTTTCGTCGTTGGATCTGGCATTTGTGACGCACTTTTTTGAACTCAACATAATTTTGTTTACAAATTTTTGTTGCGAATCGAAGCTTAATGCGTTACCCCCTCTGATTTCAGAACTTTTGTAACTGGAAGAAAATAATTTTACCTTATATGATTAATGCGTCACACTTTTCTGATTTCACAGCTTTTGTAAGCAGGCATAAAGACTTGCGTCACACCTCCTCTGTAAGAGGTTTTTTTGCGGATCTAACAGAAATCCTGACCTTGATCAATTTGGAAGTGGGTGGTCAAAACGCCTAAAATGAAAAAATTTCTGAAAAACTCGCTTCAACTGGTAATACTTTCAAAAAATATCAAATGTTCATTTATTGGATTGCAAAACTGACTCTTTCATCTCCAGAAGTTTACAAATATTTACACCAACGAGAAGCTTCCTACACCCAACTACGTTTCCTCATATTTCGGGTACCGTTGCACCAATTGGCATCGTTTTCATCGCATTTCCATCAGAATATTTGTTTATTGAAAATATCAAATAGTCAGCGCAGTGATTTGAATCTCGTATGAGAATTGCAAAATACAAACTATTGAAAAATCTGAAGTTTATGCAACGCATGAACAAATAACAATGCGTAAACAAAAGAAAACTATCGGTATAAATACAAACAATAAGTTTAAAATTTTCGATTGCACAAATGAACTGGTGAATTGGCAGAGCGTATGATTGACCATTCAGTATTTTAGCTTAAGGGGCCGTCAATAAAGGACGTTCGTCCTAGGGGAGGGAGAGGGGGTGAAACGCGTTTTGGACACGTCCACTTTTTTCGTTTATCACTTTAATGAACTGAAGAAGAACCTCGTTCAAAATTTATAATAAAGTAGCAGTTTCGTTATTTTCAAAACATTTCGTTATTACTAGAGTATGTTTTGGATCTATTGCTTTGCTATCAATGTGTAGGTGAGTGATGTGAGATGAGTATTAATTTTCACACGCAACACCGGGAGATGTATTGATAAACGGATAAAGCAGAGGTGTCGAAAAAGTCGCTAAAAATGTGGACGTCCTTTATGGACGGCCCCTCTAAAGCCCAGCGATTTTTTTTTTAAATTATTACAAACATTTGATGCAGTGCAGTCGTTGAACTTGAATTGTAGCATTGAATAATGATGTTATGAAAGAAGAAGAACTTTGTCACATCAGTCCTATCAATGATGCCAAGTGGCACAACGAAGTTTTTGTTACAACAGTCCATCTGTTTTTAGATTTATCAGTTGGGACAATCTTGTCCGATCATCAAACACAGATCTTGTGATCCTCTGTCTCTTTTCCTGTTCTTCATAGTGCAGTTTGTCGGGTACCTCTGGTAATGTCGGGTACATCTCTTGATACGACATCAGTCGTGCGCTGCGATTGTAAATGCACCGCTTTTGTATGCACCATTGATTTTTGTGTATTGATTATGTACCAGTCCGCTATTATTGTGTGAATGACGAAATCGAATTTCTTCATTTACTTTCAAAATACGGTATGTACATTTCCTCTCGTTTGCATTTTCCGTCCCTTTGATTAAAAATCAATTTTCAACCACTAGCACTTTCTAAACGAACCGATAAACGAGCCGATAAATCTATAATTTCAATTTACGTGCACCAGAACTATATCTAGTTGTATGCAAAAGTTGTGTTTATTTTATTTTTGTCACTTTCAAAGCTCCTTTTAGACAAGTACAGCAAAAAATGTGTCACATTGCGGATACGTGATTTGCATTTGCGAGGTTATTTTACTTGCAAATCTGAAAATCAAATAATTCCTTAAGAGATTCGTCTCTGTACGTGTAGGTGTTACTTTTGCATGAATGCATATTTTTAGACCCATACGAAGGGGTCTTATGTGTTTACCACGGCGTTTGTAACCACCTCAATTTCGACCCGATAGTAGGGGGGGGGGGAGCATCGATCATGGTCCTTAAATGACGAATCAATGCTCAATAAAAAAATGTCCGTCCGTCTGTCAGTAAAACTCAACCGATTTTCAAAAACTTTTTTCCCTGAAAGGCTCCATCGGCCCAAGGGCCCATTAGCTACGGCCTTTGAAGTGGTTTTTGGTCCTTTGTACATATCTCGACCAAAACTTTTCCGATTATCATGTTTTTTTTTTGTTTGAAAGGTATGCTCAGACAATTTATGGAAGAAACTTTCCTTAATTTTGAGCTTTTGAACTTAGCTAGGGCCCTCAAACTGAATCTCTACTAGGGCCCAACGTATTTTTTCTAAAAATCTTATCCGATTTTCAAAAACTTTTTTCTGAAAAATAATCAAAAAATTGATAACGGTCGAAAACTTTCGAAGTTACGGTCGAAAAAGTGGTCAAAAACGTGGTTTTTTGAAGGTGGAACTTTTTCTCTTATATCTCTGCGAAGTTAGAACGGAAATCGCTCTTTAAGGTTTGGAATGGTAGATCTGGACATCAGAAAACTAAATTAGTGAAAATATATTGAGTGATTCGGGCTGCAGTGTCCTTAGTGTGGGCCAAACTAACGCTACGTGACCCTACACGATATTTGGTGGTTTTTCGTGAACATTCCTTTAATGATAAGGTTTTTGTGCAGTGTTGTAAAGAAAAAAGAGGCAAACTTTTTGTCCGTGTCTCTCCTAAATGCTCTAGGTCGGTTCTAAATTCTGGGTATATTTTAAGGGTGTGAGGAGGTTTCTAGCGCCGTTGCTTCGTACGGGTTTTTCCATATTGCCCTTTCGGCAAATTCCAGTCCAATTTATTGTGGACATAATCATGCTCAGAGCGGTAGCGGAGAGCGTGACGCAGTAGTCACACCAAAAAAAAAACTTACACAAACCCATACAAAAACCTTTGGGACAAGACATGATGTATAGGCGAACTTTTGAGTTTTTTCCCCTCGCCCCCTCCCCCTCCAAATTATTCTTAAAAAAAGCTTCCCAACGAGCCCACACTCATCAAAATCGGATGAAAACGAGACGAGATATCGCCAATCAAAGATGACCAATTTCTATATATTAATGGTAAAATCTGCTTTGAAAGTAATCACAATTTCATTCCTGTGTTGTGTGTCCACGATGTATCTATGTACAGTATGTATCTATCTATCTACATTTTTTTTCTCGAGAACGCCCGAGCGATTTCCTTAAAATTTTCAGGGAACGTCAGTCTCGACCCCAAATGAAAAAATTCATATGCCGCTTTTCACGGGAAAATTCGGGAAAATCCGTGGCATGTGGAAAAGTGGTCAATTTTGAGGGTTTTTAGGTAATGCTCGGAGTTTTGGAATTTTAGCTCCGGAGTGACAATAGCTAGAGAGTTGGTTTCTTCGGGAAAGTTATAGAGTTTGGTCAGGAGAATTTTCTGGGATCATAAGAAAATGGCTACCAGCAGTCAAACCAGCGCCATCTTGAATTTTCCCAAGCAATAAATTAGGTTTTTTTGGTTTTCGAATTTTAGCGTCGGAATGACAATACTTAGAGAGTTGGTTTCTTCGGGAAAGTTATAGATAGAGTTTGATCATGAGAATTTTTTGGGATTTTTAGAAATCTGCAAAAGTGACGCCATCTTGGATTTTTCTAAGGTATAAATTATGTTTCTTTGGGTTTTCGAATTTTAGCTCCGGAATGATAACACTTGCAGAGCTGGTTTCTTCTAGAAAGTTATAGAGTTTCATCAGTAGAATTTTTTGGTATCATTAGAAAATGGCTGCCAACTGTCAAAGTGACGCCATCTTGGATTTTTTGCTAAATTCTGTATAAGAATACCTAGACAGTTGGTTTCTTCAGGAAAGTTATATGAATCACTGAGAAGAATTGGTGACACGAAGTGATCCGAAGGTAGCCGAAGTCGACACGAAGTGTTCTTAATATAGCCGAAGGTGACATGAAGTGTTCCGAAGGCAGGCGAAGGTGACACAAAGTATTCCAAAGGTACCGAAGGTGATACGAAGTGTTTCGATGGTAGCCTAAGGTGGTGGAGAACAATTTTTTTCGGAAAGAAAATTTTTTTGGAGAAAATTTTTTTTGGAGAAAGTTTTTTTTAAGGAAAAATTTTTTTCGGAGAAAAAAATTTTTTTGGATGAAAAAATTTTTTCGGAGGAAAATTTTTTTTGGAGGAAATTTTTTATCAGAGAAAATTTTTTTTGGAGAAAATGTTTCTTCGAAGAAAATTTTTTTCAAAAAATAGAAATGTTTTCAACAACTGAAAACTTCCAAAGTGACTGATATCACAACAAAAACCTCTTAAAAGGTAGAGTGTGACGCAGTCCGAAAGTCCGCTTCCAAAATTAATGATATCTCTTGAGGTGACGCTATCGCTGATAATACGCAGAAGTTTGTGTTCAAAGTTTTAATTTCCTGAAAAATTACAGGGTCCTTTTTAAAACAAATTTACGTTGTGTTAAAAAAAATTGCGTCACAAATGCCGGACCCACCAGCGGAATAATTTTTCAACACGTTCAGTTTTTACACGCAAAAGTTTAAATTTACCTTAAACACTGCAAGAACTTGCGCAGAAGTACAAAATTCTATTTGATGCAAAAATATATTTCCGTAAGTGTACGCAATAGGAAACAAAAGTCAAATTTTTGCAGCGCAAAAACTGAAAGTACAGAAAAATTATTTCGTCGTTGGGTCCGGCATTTGTGACGCAATTTTTTTAACACAACGTAATTTTGATTTAGAAAAAGCGCTGTAATTTTGTCAGTAAATTAGAACTCTGAACACAAGGTTTCATTCAAACAAACTTCTGCGTATTATCAGCGATAGCGTCACCTCAAGCAATATCATTAATTTTGGAAGCAGACTTACGGACTGCGTCACACTCTACCTTTTAAGAGGTTTTTGTTGTGATTGTATATACTAAAGAGCTAAGGCAATATTTACTTAGATATGTAATAATAATAATTTATTGCATATAGAAGGCTGAGTGCCTTATTACATTATATACAAAGATATAGAAAATTAGGTTCAACTATAAAAATGATACTTAAAATTAAAATATTTTTCAATTTTGAAAGTTCCTTAGATATTGATAATATTAATAATATTTAATTTAGTGATAAACATAAGAACGTAACGATTTCACTCTATATTACCCAACTCAATGCAACTTACCAATCAAAGTGTTATAGGAGCACTCACCCAATCCCCCGTTGTATATGGTCGATATACATGTTTCGAAATTCATTCATGGACCGAGCATTTTTGATTTTATTAGGAAGAGAGTTATATCTCATGATTCCATGAAATAATAATGAGTTGCGTGTCTTAGCCGATGTCGCTCGGGGTTCTGTGCGAAGTACCCGGAATTAATTTCTGAGATATGTAGGATGGGGTTTTTGTCATCACCATTTTGTGTAGTAGAAAAAGAGTAGAAACATCTCCATAAAATCAATAATATCACACCCTAAAATCTTGTCACTATATTCACTTAAGGAATCTCTTCGCCTCAGTCCGAAAACAAATCTAGTACAGGAGTTAAATAACTTGCGCAGAAGCTGCTTACAACGTTCATCCAACCCGAATGCAAACACTTCACAGCAATACAAAAAGTGCGGAACTAGCAGAGATTTAACTAAACTCATCCTCATTCCTCGCGAGAGCATCCCCGCATTAGAGTATAGAGATCTGAGCCCGGAGTAAACCCTAGATGCAATATGATTATACTGCGCTGTCCACGACATGTCACTCACTAGCTTTATGTCTAGATTAGTAACCGTGTCACTTGCAGTCAGTAATTCATTTTTTAAGGTAAAGAATGGTAGATCCACAGTATTAGTGCCATTTTTGAAGACTATGGCCTGCGTCTTCTCTACGTTAAGGTTAAGTTTGTTTGCCTCAGACCAGTGACTGACAGCGGTTAACTCAGAGTTTGTTTTAGACACTCCCAAACACCTGGATATTTCATCACGGTCTGAGCCCATGTAATTCTGGAAATCATCAGCATAAAGATGGGGTGTAGTAAAGTCTAAGACCTCTGGCAGATCACTGATGAATAGAGAAAACAGAAGAGGAGAAAGAGTTGAACCTTGAGGGATTCCCTTAGCAGTAGGCCGTGTGGATGATATAAAACCTTCAATTTGAACGCATTGGTAACGATTGGACAAAAAGCTTCGAATCAGATTAATTGATGAAGGACTAAAGAAAAATCTAGCGCTTAGCTTCGATAGAAGGAGCTCATGATTAACCTCGTCAAAAGCCTTACTGAAATCCAGTAATAGAAGAAACGCAAGCTGTCTTTGTGAGAAGCACCGCAGAATATTGTCAGTCACTTGCAGTAGTTCAGTCGCCGTACTGTGACCCACTCGATACGCTGATTGAATTTCAGAGTTTAAATCATTTATCGTCACGAAAGCCGTGATGTGTTCAGACATTAGACTTTCAAGTGACTTGGATAAAACTGGTATCAAATGTATCGGCCGATAGTCTTTCAGATTGTGATTTCGTGTTTTCTTATGCGTTGGTATAATTTTCGTTATCTTCCAGGGATCAGAATATGATGAGCGCATGAGGATCTGATTGTAAATATAGGACATGTGAGGCAGTATAAATGGCAGCGAAATCTTAAGAAATCGTAAGGGAATGCCATCTAGCCCAGCTGCCGTTGATTTTATCTCATATATTGATTTTATGACTTCGTCGTCTGTGACAGCGCGGAATGAAAACGATAAGTTTCGTTCACTTCTCAAGTGGTTGATCTCAGATTGTTTAGGAACTACGCAACTAACGGGGTTTATTGTAGCATGAGGCCCTGCCAGATAATCATTATATTCATCAGCAGTAAACTTTGGGGTTGGTTTGGATTTCGATTTCACTAGCGAGTCTTTTTGTAAGAACTTTTCTGTTTGCCACATCTATTCTGATGTGTACGGGTCCCTTGCATGTTTTAGCTGGATGTATCAGTTTAGAAAATCCGGATAAAGTGGTCTTTAAACACAAATCAAATGGTGCTTTGTGTCCTCCCACTAATGGTGCCGCACCTGCTTGAAATGTGGGACAGCTGAAAGAACATCGGAAATGTTCCAAACGAAAATTGCTAAATAATAATTAATTAACTGTATTAGCTTCCGTTTATCTCAAATAAAGCAAATATTTTATGCGCAGACCTTTAGACTAGTAGATCTAATGAAAGAATGTCCTCCAAGTACGTCGTCGGTACAAGTACACCATCTAAAATTTCTGTTTCGATAACGTTTTGTGTTACCTCATTATATGACAAGATGATGGAACGAAAATGTTTTTTATAAATTAAAATAAAAAGCGTGTAGGTCCTGCGATGAGGCTGCAGTAAAGTCGTAAAAAATGATTTTTTAAAATTTAATATGTCGTTTCAATGAAAAATGTCGGAATATGAAAATTCTATAAGCTTTGCCAGCACTTTGAAATTCAATTCATCACTTCCTCGCTTTTCTTTGTAAAAAAAATACAGCAAGTGAAAGAGGAAAAGGCAGTGCTACGTGTTAAAATAAATATTTACTTTTATTCAAGACTCCCAAGTCTATACAGTCTAGTCAGAGGTATGCAAACTAAAGGTGTATTTGCATTATTACTAACCCATTTCGAAGAAAACAGTCCAGATTGAGGCAGTTTCTATTCCGCAATACGTGTTAGTAATTTATTTTGTTTCGACTTGGTTTTCTAGAACAATTGTTTCATGTGAGATTTTATGCTTGTAGCTGGTGGTGTTCCGAACGTTATAGTGATAATAAAAAAAAAAAAGAAAATAGATGAAACAAGAATACACTTTAAGAGATGGATGAATGTGCAGTCACAAAATAGAACATAAAGTAGGACGAAGAACAAAGAAATATCGTATTTATTATTCGGTTGACGAGATGAAGGAGATGAGATACAGAAAATTATATGAAATGAAAAACATGTGTTGTCCGTGTGACAGACCATGGATAATGAGACAATTTTCTGTCTTTTATATATTTGACAGTTTTTCAAAATAACTTTTTTTTTGTTATAACATGTTTGTTGCATAAAATGGGATGTAAGAGAAGATAAATACAACAAAAGGTTTCTATCTTCAAGTTCAGTTCCTTTTGTTGGAATAATGATGCAGCACAAAACACAATTTCACGAGAAAATGGCGTATGTAATCATTTTTTACATCTCTATCGGAGTGCTTACTATCAGACCAGGTCGACCTGGTTACAACCAGGTTCGACACGAAAAAATCAGGTCAAAGAATGACCTCATCTGGTTTTGACCTGGTTGTTTCAGGTCGACCTCTATTTTTCTATCTTGAATAATTAAGAAATTATTTGAAAAAAAAAACTATATTACCGCAATAAAACTCAGACTTTAAATCAAGATTTTTAGCAAAAATCGAATCACCTCTAGGTTTGCTTCGTTGTAATCTCTCGCTCAGATTGTATTTTATCCTAACGCAGACCTAGGAAGTCGATGGTTACACTTTCGTAGCAAGAACCAGCGACTATTTTCGCGAGTTTTTCGATAAATTTCGCGAAAAAATTCCTTGGTTAGAACACAAATAATCCGAAAGATTTTCTGAATTTCACTGATATCACTATTAGTCTAACTTATCTTGAACTTAAGAGCAGGACTCAAAACTGTAGCTGTAGCAGTTATCACTCCTTGACGTGGAGCACGTTATTTCAATAATTTATAGGTACGTAGTTTCATGTTGGTAGCACTTCGAATATAGATTCCTGAGTACCTTTTGTGGCCTAAGGATGCCGAAAAATATGTGAAAGTTGGGACGTAGGACTGAGGCCGCTACTCTACCCTGGGTGTGTATTGAAAGTATTGTAGAAAAAGGACAGGACGTAAAAATCTGAGTGTAGTTTTGATATTTACATATTGGACCAATACGTCACCTAACATGAAGTATACAGTATGGTTCGTATGGTTCTCGGCGTAGCTTGTGTTTTAAGACAGTTCTTAGTGTTGTATATGTCACATATGTCATTGTTTAATAAATCAGTTTGTGTTGAGCATTGCACTTGTTTGCATCTCATCCGATACGATACATGACAAGGCGCGCCTTACAGGAACGGTCAATGATGAAGCTGGCAAAGCACGCGTTATACACACAAACTCAGTCGAAAGGATGATGTTCGTCAAAAACATTGGTGAGAATTGGTCGCAATTTATTCAAAGAAGTGGAACTTTCGAACGGGCTGATGGCAATTAAGGCCCATAACTTGTATGCTAAAATATAGTCTACCTTTAGGCGCTCAAATATTATATTTTCGCTGATATCAGTGGACAAAGACGCAGTTTCAAAAAAGTAAGTCAGCATTTCCCTTCCTAAATGTGTTGCCTTTTAATAGCAACTAAACTTATTTTTTGGGATCCTACCTACTCTGAGAACGGCGAAAAAAATCGTAAAAATTTGCACAAAAACTCGTCGTTCTGAGACAAGGTTCAATCCCAAAAAATAAGTTTAGTTCCTCTTAAAAGACAATATATTTAGGAAGGGAAATGCTGACTTACTTTTTTGAAACGGAATATATTTTTTGGTCACAAAAAATAAAACTTTCGTTACAAAAAAAAACTTTTTGTTCCAAAAAAAAATTGTTTTGTTCCAATGTTGATCACTGAATGTTCCAATAAATAATAGAAATATTCCAACAAATAATACAAATGTTCCAAAAGAAATTGATTTTGTTCCACAAAAAATTGGAATTTCACCCTTTTACGAATTTTGGAACAAAACCATTTTTTGTGGAACAAAATCAATTTCTTTTGGAACATTTGTATTATTCATTGGAAAATCCGGTGTTCAAGATGAGAACAAAAAGATTATTTTTTGGAACAAAACCAATAAATAACGTAACAAAAACATTTTGTTTTGGAACATTTGAGTTTTTATTGGAACATTT
>CM055403.1:67732982-67743351 GCA_029228625.1 Pseudolycoriella hygida
TCGAAAAACCATGTGTTTGGTCACTTCCTCGACCATATCTCCGGAACCACTTCATCGATTTTGCTCATCTTCGAACTTGAATCATGGGAGGCATGTACCTTTCAGGGAAAAAAAAGATTAGGCTGATCGGTTGAGCCGTTTGGAAAAAAAAGTGGAAACGGACGGACGGACGGACATTTTTTTTATTGCTGATTCGTCATCTCTAGACGATAATAGATGCATCCCCCCCGCGCCCACCGCGATCTACCCCATGTTACAATAAAATTGTTTGTAGTAAACGTATAGGACCTCTTGTACTTCGTACGGGTCCAATAAAAACTATGGCTGATGGGTCGTGACGCAAGACCACACCTGAGATTCGTTGAATTTCAGAAGCATGTCACTGTAAAGCCGAATAAGTGAGCAAAATTCAGCTAGAGATCCAAATTATTTGAAGTGAGAAATTTTAAACCAAAATGGTGGGAAGAAATAGTATAAAAGTCTGTAGACTTTAGGTATGCACTATTCGCACCTGGTGGGAATAGTGAAATATATGACTCTTAGCAGCAGGTGCGAATAGTCAATTCTACATTTTAAAGCCAGTAAGGTGATGGTCGAAAGATTGTCTCTTTTATACATACATAGTGCGAATCATAAGCCTGTGCAACTTTTTTATTGAGTAGCGAGAGCTACTTTGTGTTTTTAAACTAACTGTTCGTCCGTCCATTTGTGCACCGTCTCAAAAATTACGTCCCAAAAATGACGTCACACAAATGATGTCACAAAAATGATGTCACAAAAATGACGTCACAAAAATGGCGTGGCAGAAATGACGTCACAAAAATAACGTGACAAAATGACGTCACAAAAATGACGTGACAAAATGACGTGGCAAAAATAACGTCACAAAAATGACGTAGCAAAAATGACGTCACAAAAATGACGACACAAAGATGATGTCACAAATATGACGTCACAAAAATGACGGCAAAAATACGGCGTCACAAAAATGATGTTACAAATATAGCGACCGGTCCGGTTTTACAGTAACCCCACCCAAAAAATAATGGTTTGTGCATAAAGGTGTTGAATTAATAAAGGCAAATGAGTTGAACCAAAAATTACAAAATTTCCTGACCGGCTTCATACGCTACGCGCACATTCAAAGGTATGATTCGACTAAATGTAAATTTATAAAAGGAACTTATCAGTCTGCTTAATTGATTCCTACAGACTATAACTTTATCTTCTATCTCCATCCCCTTTGAACCTGACATCATTTGTGAACGATGCTATTATTTCAATATGACTCGATGAATATCGTTAATTAAAAATCATTTCCTTCCTCAATATTAATAATCTTTAAACACGTTACATTTCGAGAATATTCGTGTAAATATTTGATGTAGATAATAGTTTTGTGTTTGAAATACCATACTCTTGTTTACAGTAGAAAGCAAACTAACAAACCTTCATCTGCTTCATGACTGGATTAGTAATTTATAAAACTTCTGATAAAAAAATCAACATAAGTAATCAGCAGTACGTTGCGAAAGCGAGCGTAAACAAAAATATCTGGTTCTCAACAGTAAGTATCACAATTGCTATATCATCGTTATACGGCTTGAAGGAACAAGAAAATGTTGAAAAACGGATGTTATACCCTTCCCATTGAAAAAATAAAAAATACGACGACTGACTGACTGGTATACTATTATCCTAATGTCGAGATAACGTCATTTTAAAATAGAATATATAGATCTGAGTTGAAAACTAATGGAGCAATCCATTTCAGATGAGATATGAGTTAACTTAAAATGTTGCTCTTTTTTTGGAAGCTCATTCGCTGCTTTCAATGTTACGAAGTAGTTATTCATGATACTTAACGAAATATTGCAGAGGTTCGTCTTAGTGTAAAACGACACACAAATAAGTTCATTTCACAGTAGAATGTGTGACTAATGTTCATGTCTTCCTCGATTTTCTCTCTAAATGTGTCATTATATTTAGGGGGTGCTATAACAAATCTCCCAACCGTAGTTCGTACAATTTATTTTCGCACACTTTATTTTCGTACAGTTCGTTTTCGCACCCTTATTTTCGTACACTTCAATTTCGTACACTCCAATTTCGTACACTTCAATTTCGTACACTCCAATTTCGTACACTTTCCTATTTCGTACACTTCATTTTCTTACACTCTAATTTCGTACACTTCCTATTTCGTGCACTTCCTATTTTGTACACTTTAATTTCGTACACCCCAGTTTCGTACACATTAATTTCGTACGCTCCAATTTCGTACACTTCGATTTCGTACACTTTCCTATTTTGTACACTTTCATTTCGTACACTCCAATTTCGTACACTTAAATTATGCACACTTACTTTTCCTTAGCTTCGTTAGCCGCCTAGTTTTTGTATCACTTCGTTTCATTAAAGCGCTAATTCTCGGCTCATTTTTTTTAAACACAAAATATATATTTTGTACACAAAAACGTCTTCTTTTGTGCACATCCAATACATTTAGTACACAAAAAAAATTGTACTTGTACGGTGTTATTGTTATTACTTTCTTTAAATTTATTTTGTATTAACACGTGTTTTATTTATTAAAAAGGATAATGCATAGTATTAGGGGGCTCTGTCCCCTCAACCCCGCGCCTGCTGCGGGCGAGATCACACCTGCGGCTGGTTAGATTACGCCTGCGGCTGGTTAGATTACGCCTGCGGCGGGCTAGATTGCGCCCTGCAGACGGCCTTACGTGCATGAGGCTCTGCCCCAAACACCGCTAGGGGCTCTGCCCCTTAGACACCCCTTTGCTAGGGCTGCCGCCCCTTGACCCCCCCTTTTTTATTATGTTCACGGCCTGCGGCGCTACTTTTCCAACTATTTTACATTTAAGAATGAACTTGCAAAATTGAAACAACGTGGCTACACCAGGTAATAGGAAAGTGTACGAAATTGTGGTGTAAGAAATTAAAGTGTACGAAATTGGAGTGTACCAAATTAAAGTGTGCGAAATAGGAAAAGGTACGAAATTAAAGTGTACGAAATTGGAGTGTACGAAATGGAAGTGTACGAAATTGAAGTGTACGAAATAGGAAATTGTACGAAATCGAAGTGTACGAAACTGGGGTGTACAAAATCAAAGTGTACAAAATAGGAAGTGTACGAAATAGGAAGTATACAAAATCGGAGTGTGCGAAATTGAAGTGTACGAAATAGGAAGTGTACGGAATAGGAAGTGTACGAAATTGTAGTGTACGAAATTGAACTGAAAGGTGTACAAAATAGGACTCAACGAGTGTACGAAAAAAAGTTGGGAGATTTGTAGGGTCACCTATTAAGGGCGATGCGAATCGCATCGCGTAAGGTTTGTGTGAAAGCTCGCATCGCGCTCAATATAATGACCCCTTAACTGGAAAAAGATAAAATATTGAAATGGGAGATATGAAAATGTGTCTTCATTTTGATATTTCCTGTTTCGAATTTACATTTGTCGCTAAATCCATCGCGAAAAAATAAAAATATTTCCATTTTTTCTTCTATTAGGCGATGCGTCGCGTAAAGAAAAAATCTGGGCCAAAGTTTTGATACAAAATGCGATGCTAAGACCGCGGCCGATAAAAATGATTTTTTTCTAGTATAACTTTTGTTAAAAAAATTGTCAATTTCAAAAAATATGTAGGTATATATAGGTATAGGTATAGGTACAATAGGTATATATAAATTCATTGATTTTTCATCTACACTTACGGAAATATATTTTTGCATCAAATAGAATTTTGTACTTCTGCGCAAGTTTTTGCAGTGTTAAAAAGCTGCGCAGAAGTACAAAATTCTAGTTGATTCAAAAATATATTTCCGTAAGTGTAGTAGTTAACCTACTTTTTTGAGATTGCCCAGTTTTTTTGACAAACTTTCAGCAAGGTCATTTGGTGCCGAAAATTTGAAAACGCCAAAATTAAGGAAGCAGCGAGTACAGTACATTGTGTTAATTTATAATTTGACATCTGGCTGCGTATTCGGTCCTGGGAATAAAGAAGGCAGTCTGGAATTTACTACTGCTTTCACTTTGATAAAAAGAGATGTTCAGCACCCTCCCACAGCTGCCTTCTTTATTCCTGGCTTTAGGTCATAAGTACGCAGCCTAGTGCCGACTTCGATGGTATTATTAACTAATAACCTCACTTGTTCTTCCACTTAGGTGTAATCAGAATTTCAGCACCAGACTGCCTTGGTTTGCAAGTCAGACGCCTCTTGAGCTTTACTTGAAAAGTTACATAACAGCGTTAGACATGCTAAGGTAACTACGCTGCAACAAAAGCGCATTAAGCATTTAACTTAGTGCTGCAGGCGAAATTTTTTTTAAATGCATGGTTGTTAGGTTAGTTAGTTGATAGGTTCAAGAAATGATCGGTCTTCCTTAAAACTCCCGGGGCGGGGAATTTTCACTATTGTTCCTCTCTTAAATAAATAAAATTGCTTTCATGGGCTCCACATATCAGTACTTCACAAAATATACGACATTTTCAAGTTTCCCTCAATCGCTAAGTACGTACTTTGCTCTCTGAAATTACCCTATATACGATTTTAATATCTTCTTACTTTTCTAAGGGCTTTCGAGCTGAAGTTTTATACTTTGCATACCTAACGTGTATACTAAACTAAATGTAGAATATTTGCTATCCATCTTTTGATGCAATTCATTTGAGTGCACAACAAACGAACTTAATGTAACTATTTAGTACAAAAGCTTTGCAATAAATGCAACTGTAATCTCGTCTAATCATAAAATTTGACCGATTACATGCAAATTCAAGTATTATACGGAACAGATTATATAAGTCGTTTTCATAGAAACAAGATCCTGTAGCCGCAATTAAATTTAATCTACAAAATAAAATTACCCAAATTAACTATAATTACCCAGAAAAAAGTTAATTAAATTGAACAAAAGAGACATTAATTTCCTTTTTATAATCATAAAAGAAGTTAATGGTGACCAGCTGTTTTAATGAGCACGGAAAAAGTATTTTTCGCACAGAAATTTGAGGAAGTTTTCAAATGGTTTTTTCTGTTGTAAAGTTGAACGGTATTTTTATTGATACTTTAATGTACAAATTTCACTTCTGCACGGACGAATTCAATAGACTGTGCAAATCCCAAATTTTTTAGGGCGTTTGCGAAAGACACAGATAAGGAAATTGACAAAGTAACAAGATGTTCTATATTTATTAACAGCTCGAATTTAAGATATTTAGCTTATTCATTGGAATTGTGCACTTAAATTACAGAGTAAAGTAATAAGCCGAGCATTTGTGTACTGTACAGTGTACACACCAGACCGCTCAATATCTGCAGCTGAACTGCGATATTGTGCCACTTAAGTTGTGTGAGCAAAACTCGTGCTACGCGACCTACACAACAGTTGGTCGCCCGCGCGTACGTACACATCTCGTGTGTATTAGGGTATGTTGAAGTATACTATTTCTGACATGTCGGTTTCTATCTATGTTCTATCATTCTATCTATTAATAATTTTCGATCTCGAGAATTAGCGAACGTCTCTACCCCAAATTTCTTATGTCGCTTTTCCGGGAAAACTCTTGAAAAGTCGTGGCATCTGGAAAAGTTGTCAATTTTGAGTGTTTTTCAAGTAGTAATCGGAGTTTTCAAATTTTAGCTCCGGAATGACAATACTTAGAGATTTAGTTTCTTCTAGAAAGTTTCATCAGGAGAATTTTTTTGTATCATTAGAAAATGGCTGCCAGGTCATAGCGGCGCCATCTTGGATTTTGTGAATACTCAAAAATTATATCTTCTGAATTAGAATACCCAGACAGTTGGAGTTCGAAGAAAATTTGTTTGGAGAAAATTTTTTTCGAAGAAAATTTTTTTTTCGGAGAAAATTTTTTTTCAAAAATTTTCGGAGAAACATTTTTTCTTCGCCATTTTTTTGCGGTAAAAGTTCCTTCGGAGAAATTTTTTTTCTGAGAAAAATTTTTTTCTGAAAAATGTTTCAAGAAAATTTTTTTGGAGAAAAAAATTTTTTTTTATTCGAAGACATTTTTTTTTCGGAGACAATTTGTGTTTCAAAGAAATTTTTTTCATAGAAAACTTTCGGAGAAACGTTTTTTTCTTCGAATTTTTTGCGGTTAAAATTTCTCGGAAGACATTTTTTTTCTTAGAAAAATTATTTCGGTAAAAGTTCTTCGGAACACTTTTTTATCAAAGAACAAATTTTTTTTCAAAGAGAATTTTTTTTTTTATCGAAACTTTAGGAGAAAATTTTTTCGGAGGAATTTTTTATTTAAGAAAATTTTTTTTAGAGAAAAATATTTTTTAGAGAAATCTTTGTTTTGGGAAAAAGTTTTCAGAGCAAAATTTTGAACACAAGATTCCATACAAACAAATTTTTGCGTATTGTCAGCGATAGCGTCACCTCAAGCGATATCATAAATTTAGGAAGCGGACTTACGGACTGCGTCACACTTTACCTTTTTAGAGGTTTTTGTATGCTAAATTTTGCGCAGCCACCTAAATTTTACGTAATTTACCAACACTAGGTCTCGTTTCTTAAGTGAATTTAGCTTTCTAATGAATAATAAAGAATGATTTCTTTGCAACAAAAAATCCATGGATTAGGGCAGGCCACTTTACGTAAGTCTAGTTGCAGGTTGCGGAAGTAAAGTAAACGTTATTATTCGTGTAAAACATTCACGTATAACAAAGGGCAGCCTTTCAGTACTTTCAATACTGTCTTGTAAAGTTTTTTTTTTTTAAAAAAACGTCGCTAATTCATTTCAAACTCAAATGTATTGGAAATTAACTTACAAGAATTCCTTCTTGTTCTCATGTATCATTTCATTTGAAGGAGTCATCGCTTTGTACATTATATAATCGAACAAAGCACCACCAACTAAAGATAGAAAACTTGTTACGAAAGTGCAGACGAGAATATTGTGCAAAGTTTAGGTTTAGGTTTCAAGTTTCCACTTTGTTCCCGGGAGTGTATTAGAATTAACCTTCTTATTCGGGATTGTATCTTTTCTCATGTTTTCTATAATGTTTAACCATCATCTTATACCACATACATTATTAGATATTTCTGGCTCTTCTTGCTCATAATATAGAAGTTGAATGAATATATCTCCCTTCGGCAATATACACAATTTGCCGAGTATCTAATACGAGTGCACAAAAAAAACTTCTTAAGTTCTTGTTTTTCTACACTTTGTGTTTTCTGTTATATATGAACGAGTTCTTGTTTCGGGATTAGGAATATTGTGTTCAACACCCTCTTTCGTGCCAAAGTGAAATTTTCTTGTAAAGAAATTGCCGGAAAGAAGTTAGTTTTTAAAAAAGTCTTTATTATAAAAGCTTCAATTAATATAAAGACTTGAATGTTAAAGAAATCGGGAAACATATTTTTCGATCGAATGTTCCTATTAAATCATTTTTCCGATGGAATTTAAAGTTTGAATATAAGCCACAAAAATTCTTAGGTAATAAACTTCTTCACAACACCAACACGGTAACGCGTACGAGTACAAATCAGGGGAGTTTTGAATCAAAAACCATTCTAAGAATTAGTGGAAATCAGAACGTAGATCCAGTACAAATGAATATTACATTAAAATTCTCACGACCCTCTCATTTCACATGCCAAAAAGTACGATTAAAAGGGATGCTTGCAAGAGGACACAAAGAGGCAATAAATTATCTCATGTCGCCTATCAGAACATGCCAACTGGTGAGGTAATCAGAAGGAAAATGTAAAGAGAATGTAAAGAGAACTTTCAATTTTGGCACAAATTTCAATTTTTGCAATAAACTATGATATCTGCAAAAAAAAAAGTTTCAAAACAATGAATTTCCGAAAAATTCTTAGATTTTACCAACTTTCACCTTGTTTTGAGTTTTTTGAAACTCTTTAATGTTGTGTGGTATGTATTTTTCAGCTCAATCGAATAACTCCATTCCCTTTTGTCATTTATGGGGCCGTGGAGTCAAGAAGCTGTGGAATTCTTTAATGAGTTGGGCAAAAAAATATCAATGGCAACCCATGAACCGAAGTCGCAGGTCGAAATCATTTCCTAAGCAAAGACTAAGTATAGCGATAGAAAAGGGGCAACGCAGGGGCAGTGATGGGAACATTTAAAGAAGACGATAAGATGGAAGAAGTTGCATACCTCGCCTTCGGCTCGGATATGCAAACTCTACCCTTGTTAAAAGCAGTTTCCAAAGCTTGTTGCTCGAAAACACAGTCGTGAGTTCCGCTCATATCACAAAATTGATCCCTCATGTAATGAATTATTTTCCCTGCATAGAACGTAATCTACTATTTCTGAATGTATACACGTTTATGCATACTAAGGTTATGCATAATATACATGTCAGGAGTAGGATGAAGGATTGTGAGTGGCTTTTAATGTTGATTCAAGTGGGTGGACTTTAATCTGCCGAAGGTACAGCAGCCATAGTAAAAATATTACTTCTATGGGTGCAATTGTACCAAAACGAGAATTTTCTCAATTTTTACTTTGATTGCAAGTTTGTGTACTTCTTTGCACAGAGGGTATTGTTAGCCCCTTGGAGCCGAAATATTCAACGTAAATACTATCTTCGATAGTCGTTGAATTGTGGTAATCTGCTTAGCAGAATAATCCAAATTAAAAAATAACCGAAACAAACTCACAATTCTTTTACTTCCAAATTGTTCAAACGAAATGACGTGCATCCAATCGTAGGATCTGGATTGTATAGAAGGCGAGTTGACATAGTCTGATTATCATTCTATGGCCATCGTTGCTGATATACACATGGTCTTAAGACAAGGTGTACATGTGTACAACGAGTCGTAAACGACGAAATCAGCACTTTTAGTTTTTCGATTTTGTTGAACAATTGGAAGTAGGATTAAGAATTGGGAGTGGCTTTTAAATGTTGATTCAAGTGGGTGGACTTTAATCTGCCGAAGGTACAGCAGCCATAGTAAAATATTACTTCTATGGGTGCAATTGTACCAAAACGAGAATTTTCTCAATTTTTTACCTTGATTGCAAGTTTGTGTACTTCTTTGCACAGAGGGTATTGTTAGCCCCTTGGAGCCGAAATATTCAACGTAAATACTATCTTCGATAGTCGTTGAATTGTGGTAATCTGCTTAGCAGAATAATCCAAATTAAAAAAAAAACCGAAACAAACTCACAATTCTTTTACTTCCAAATTGTTCAAACGAAATGACATGCATCCAATCGTAGGATCTGGATTGTATAAAAGGCGAGTTGACATAGTCTGAGTATCATTCTATGGCCATCGTTGCTGATATACACATGGTCTTAAGACAAGGTGTACTGATGAGTCGTAAACGACGAAATCAGCACTTTTAGTTCTTCGATTTTTGTTGAACAATTGGAAGTAGGATGAAGAATTGTGAGTGGCTTTTAAATGTTGTAAAAAAAACGGTAAATTTACCGGTAAATTTTTTCCATTTACCGTATTTACCGTTTACCGTTTTTTTCAAAATGGACGGTAAATGGATTCCCTACTCCTGGTTAAGTCGTTCAATTGACAGGACCACGTGTCTCTGAGCGTTCTTAAGCCGGAGAAACGCCGCGCCCAGTTCGTATACAAAATACGATGCATAGAATGTGCCATATACAAAATCTTCCCTCAAATTTTTTCCAAAAACTTACCAAATAATTTTGCACAATTTAATCTGACAACTAATTCACTATTTCATTTTAATGTTAAATCACGACACTTTCTCTATTGCCGGCAGTTTTCATTCAAAACTTACAAAATTTTATTGAGGCTAACGACAATACCTACTGCCGGCAGTTTTAATTAAAAACTCGCAAAATTTTCTATGTTTTCAGTTATTTGTGAATTTCTACTTAACTTCAAATTTAAAACTTAATTTAAAACCTAAAAAAATTTTATGACTCTTTGTTGCCCTTCACATAACCTTGACTCTGTTGAAATGATTGATTGACGACCAACCATTGTTCTCGAAACAGTTCTGCATTTTAGCATCATCCATAGCCACAATCTACCAAGAAACATTTACCCTTAAGGCCCATAACTTGTGTGCTAAAATATAGTCTACATTTAGGCGCTCAAATATTATATTTTCGCTGATATCCGTGGACAAAGATGCAGTTTCAAAAACGCATCATTTAAATGTTCCAATAAAAACTCAAATGTTCCAAAATAAAATGTTTTTGTTACGTTATTTATTGGTTTTGTTCCAAAAAATAATCTTTTTGTTCTAATCTTGAACACCGGATTTTCCAATGAATAATACAAATGTTCCAAAAGAAATTGATTTTGTTCCACAAAAAAATGGTTTTGTTCCAAAATTCGTAAAAGGGTGAAATT
>CM055403.1:67752199-67763710 GCA_029228625.1 Pseudolycoriella hygida
GAGAAATGAAATAATATAAAACTAATTGTTCTGTGGGTAATTTACGAACCCAAAGCAAGTTCGTGAAGATAATTACAGTTAATTGTGAAAGGAAAAGCTTTCATTGAACTTTAACGTTGAGTGAATCAAAAAAGTTTACATAAAAAGGCAACGTATTTACGTTACTTTACAATATTATTAAGTGAAACACGCGACTAGGTTTACGTGTTTTTTTCCCTTAGAAACTTAGATCTCAAATTTAAGCAGGTCATCTTTGGATCCTTACAACAGGAAGTGGATCTTACATAATACCGGTAAGTAAATATAATTGTCATTTTCACATTCTTTTGTGATAAATGTCACAACGATTACTGTCACGATTTTAAAGACATTTCTCCGTTCTCTTTAAATGTTTGCTAAACTTTTAAATTTGTTTTATTTCGTTACGCCGGATGAAATACTTTCATATTTGAATAGAACATTTTATGTATGCTGAATGTAAAGGACACTTCACAGTGCAGTTGTCAAAGGTTCGGTTTTCAAATTGTACGTGTATATATACGTTACAGCCTCTCATAGCTTTTTCTGTACGTTTCTCTGTCATACAAAGCTGTAGATATAATGATTTAAAACGTTGTGGATGTAAGGAATTTAATGTGATGTTTCCTACGCATTTCACCTTTCGCCTTCACTCGTTTCGAGAAATCATACGTGAGACAAGAAAATCCGCGAGTTCATATCCAAAAGACACCAAGTACATTACATCGTTTTCTTTTTGCGACGTTCACAGTTAAGAGGATTTGGTACGTTCACTCCTCCTGATTTTTGGGCGATTTTATTTACTTTAGTTTTGAATGAAGAGAAAATTATATCCACTCACATTTTTATTGTCTTTATCGGCTCACACTTGACTTTGTGGGCGGCGAGAAAAATTCACATCTTTTATAAAAGCAGATTTGATCAAAAAATTCTGAACGATCTGGTAGTTGAGTAACTTTTCAGACCCGTACGAAGAACGTAGTATCGATCATGGTCCTTAGATAACGAATCATTAATAAAAAAAAGTCCATCCGTCCGTCCGTCAATACGATAACTCGAGCAAAGCTCAATCGATTTTCAAAAACTTTTTTTTCCTGGAAGTTAATCGTAAAATCTTTTATGGGATTGAATCTGGGTACTGTCGGCCTAAGGGCCGCCGAGCTAGGTTCGTTTAAGTTAAACTTTTTTTTCTTTGAAAAATCTGGGCATGGCCGAGACAATTATTGGAAGGAACGTTTTTGGTTTTGACTCCTTGGACTTATCTAGGGCATTAAAAACGAGTCTCTAAAACATAAAGTAACATTGGGTGTCATAACATAACTATAATCGTGTTGCTCCAAAATACTTCTTTGAGTATCAGTATGTTGATTTTTTGAGTGAATTTTTATTAGAAAGTCGACGTCTACCGTGGGGGTAGTTTTAAAAAGAAGCGGACAAATTGTGACATAGGAGGAGGGGGCGGGAGAGGGGTCCAAAAATCGTGATAATCGCTTACGTCCTTTATGAACAATCCTGTTCCATTTTTCTCCGAAAATGTAACATTCAGCCGGATGCGGTTTTTACATATTCTTACGGAAGTTTGGAACAAAGTTTACAGAATAGCACATTTTTGAGCGAATTCAATTTTCCAATGAGTATGAAAACCCTCAGGTATTAGTAGATTATGCACCTGCGGGGAAATTATTTATCTTCGAAGGGGAATTTTGCATCCCGAGCTGAAGGTGAGCGGTGTAATCCATCGACATAGCAAAAAAAAAATTTTTTTGGTTAAGGTCGACCTTAGGACCGACATGAAGCTCACTTGAGCCTAAGCACAAGCAAAAGTTTCTTTTTAAACAAAAAAACAATTTCGAAAATCGGAAAAGATTTACTCAAGTTACAATCTTTCTAATCTCGAAAGTATACAATTATGTCTTTTGAGAGTTATTTTTGTGGGTTTAAAACACAATGAATAAATTCCAATTCGGTGTTGCCGCTTTTGGAAGAATGTATGTAAACAAATTGGTTTCGACCGCCGTTGTGTTAACATCAAAAGTCATGAGCTAAGCTCTCTCACTAAGAAAGGCGAAAAATTGGTTGAAGTTTTCAATTGTGTGCTATGGCCGAAGTGTTACATTTTGTGCTTTGCCTATATTTTAATTTTGTGCTATTAATTTTGCCTTATTATTGTGAGTTTTCAGTGAAATCTCTGAACCGCTTTCAACCACGTGCATGGCGAACATTTTCTTTGTTGTAAAATGTTGCATCGTTTGCGTGAATGTGCGAACACTTTCACTTTGTGCCTAAATTGAACTGCCGGTTTCGAATCTAGATTCTTCTGGTATGTTTAGCATGCAGAAATAATATATTGAGGAAAGGCTCATAGCTTCTCTTAAAATTATTTCAGCGTAAGCACACGGCTTTGTCTGCATTGATGACAATACATTAGAATTCGATGTGTTGTTATGCATGTGCACAATAGCGGTGGTGTGATGTTCCGGGGTAAATCAGTTGCTCTGTGTTTGTATGACGTGTAATGTACGTCGACAACCAAGCAGATTTGTGTTGATTTCGGAATCTCTGGAAGCAATTAAGCGTCGAAGCAATGCATTGCCTAGTTATTGTGCTGCTCAGTGTTTGCGTCATTACTCTGACACTCTGTTGCCTTGTATCACCCGCCGAGTTACACTCTCACTCGGTTTGTGGACCAAACGATTTTGCCTTGGGGTGTGGCGCGATACTGTCATCGTGCCTATCTCAATGAGTGAAAGTCATTGGCGCTGCAGGGAAATCAAGGTCGACGAGTGAACGAGTGATGGCAATACGCAGAGCAGATATGATACGCGGCTCGGCCCTGCTTTGATTGAAACCCATGCAACGTCATTAAAGGGGAATATGGTGGGCTTGTCGATTCGGTTCAACCGTAACGAATGCGACCGGCCGTCCGACCTTTTGATGACAGTGGGATATCGCGCTTCACTCTAGAACTGGACCCCATGGACTTGATGGCACTTGCTAGCAAAGGGATCAGTTGTTCACCCGGAGTGGTTTGTTTACGGCGTGAGGTGAACGAAGGATTTGATGATGATGAAGGTAGGAACAAAGGACCATTGAGTCTGTGCTCCGCGGTCAGGAATGACCAGCCTTGGACTGAAAATCTAAAAATGTAAACAAATTGGCCGTGTCATGTCATTTGTCAACAAAAACACAAATCGGAAGATTCGCGTGATGATTACAAATTAAAATACATTTTTTGATTACAAAAATTTTTTGGAAACTTCACAAAATTTTACAACTTTTTCCAAATAGATAAACGTTTCTAATAAAAACAAAATTCTCGAAAATCCACTAGAAAGAAGCGAAATAATGCTTGCAGAAGCTGGAAGTATTAAAACACTTTTCACATGGTAGAAATTGGCGATTTTTTTATGGATACACCAAATTATTTATTAAAAAAAGATTCAAAACTCAACAAATAAACGCAGCACAACAAATGATCTTAATTTGATTGCATTTGAAATTATTTTAATGGAAGCAAAACGATAATTTGTGAGATACTTCACTAGAAAATCTAAAATTTTAAAAAATTAACTGAAGTACTGTCAAAGCCGTCAATCAAATCAATGGATGATAATGTCGAGTTTTCAGAAAATGAAAGTTTTTTTTCGAAAATATTGAATTTTCAAGAAATTTAAAGTTTTCGTGTAAAAATTGAAAATTATCAAGAAAATCACCATTTTTGAAGAATTCCAATTCTTTCTCCAAGAAGAAAACATTTATTAAGCAAATAAAGGAACTGCCCTCGTAACAAAGGTTGCGCTAATACACAGTATATCCATCTATCTTTACAGACAATTGTTATACAAATATAAAGCCCAATTTAAATTCATTTTCGTAACGTAATTTATTTATAAATATGTTGATTAATTATGTGAATTGTTTTAACTAAAATCAGCTCTTTTTACTTAGCTTTGTCTAATTTGAATTGAGTAAAAAATTCTATCACAGATTTACCGAAGCACCCCCTTGCTCCGAAAAAGAGGCCGTGAAATGTCCAGTCCCTAGGGCCGTAATTTGGATGGTATTTTTCGTCATAAAATGCTATGCTCTTTTCATATATTGTCAGTTTTTCCTTCTTAACTAAATCATCTTGTCCTTTTTCGTTCTTTTCACACCTGACTGTTGGGTCAATGATGTGTGCTCTTGAAGATTTAGGATCAAAGGCAATAATATCGCTGTATCGAGCTCTTCCGTCAGTATCCACCGCATAGCAGTCATATCCTTTCTCACCTAGTAGTTGGCTAAGGCAATTTTTTACGCTGTGATGACGGGCCGTAATCAGTAAGTTGTTAAATGAGCAATTTCCAGAGACGTTTGGTATGGTTTCATTCTCTTTGCCACATTTGCGGCAAAGGTTGAAATTGCTACTAACTCCTGGTACTCCGTTGAGGTTAGCGTAATTTGTATTTAATTTGATAGCCGACACCCATTCTGAGTTCGAAAGGGTATTCTTATTGTATATAAAGTCATTGCTTTTGGTATGTGTTGAAAAGTGTATCACCCCTACCCCTTGGTATTTGAGATTACACCAGCTTTCGTATTCTTTTGCTCGAAGAGCGGTACGGAGAGCTCTTGTGCTTTCCCCGGCTACTTCCAGAGCTTTCGTGCAAGTCTCCATTTCTGATAAGCACTTTGATGTTGACTGAAACAGTCCATCATGTATACGAGAGAGTTTTGATTGTGTGTGAGTGTTGAACGCTTCATACGTGTTTTACTTGCTCGCTTTTTATTTAGATAATTTGATTCATCAATCCGTAATCTTTGTTTGATTGGATTGATTTATAATATAATTTAAGTTGTGGTGTTATTGTTAATTCAAAAGTTCGGTCAAATCAACAATTGTTTTCTGAATATTTTCAAATTAAATAAGTGATTAATTTTAGTTTTTTGTTTATACACGTACATTATTACGCGCGGTCAACGTTGCATATAAATTGGCGCATTATTTACGTAATCGTCACAGTGTTATTTTATATTGTTTCGAAAGGACTAGTTGTTTGTCCCGTCCTTTACGCGTCAACAATTTAATTTCTTTTTCTTTTGGGATTTTCTTTTTGATGAACAAAAAGAAAATACCCGACCAGGTACCAAGTGACTATTTACATTCATTTTGATTCATTTTATTTCAGTTTGATTTTTATATAATATTTCTTTTCTTAATAATTTTATTTTGATTGACTTTAGTGTATTTACTATGAACGAATTGAGGAGTTGCAGTCGTGATGACTGTCCTCCTGGAAATGTTAAACTCGAGAGCACAGTGAATTGTGGTAAGTGCAAATCACTGGTTCATCTATTGTGTATTGGCATCTCGAGACCAGCTAACGAGGTGTTGATTTCCAAGATGCTTGTTTGTCAGGTAATTCTCCCTTTGTTGTATCCTCGGAACAAGTGACTCCAAATGCGTCGCTGACGCCCAGGAATTCTAAGGGCTCAAAAAATCGTCCGATGTTCCGGGTCAGTCTAACCAACGCTCCATTCTCGAAACTTCCGCTAATAGCGACTCTTTAGAGATGCTATCTTTACTTCGTGATATTGAATCTTCAGTGACTGATCATCGCAAGGAGACAAAGTCTTATGCTTCCGTTTTATCCGAGATTAAGGTGGCAACCACTACATCTGCCACGGTCAATAGACCTCTTTTCTCTCAAATCGCTTCAGGAGTAGCTTCTTCAAGTGATTTGTCTAGCTTCCCGTTTTTAAATGCTGCAGCTATGAAGCGTAAACTTCAGCCGTCAATGCATTTCACTCCTCAGCGCGTCCGCAGTGATGCGTCTGAAGTTTCCCATAAAAATCGTCATCGCAAGTTGACCTCCGGCACCAATTCAGACACCAAGCATGGACTAGGTAGCCCGGTCAAATCTCGTCAACCAGTGAGCAAACTTTCAAAATTCATTTACGTTTCTCGCCTTAAGCCAGATGTAACTGCGGAAGCGATTTCCTCGTACATAAAGACGAAAATGCCCGAACTAGATAGCAACGATTTTAGCCTCAGACGTCTAGTGAAAAAAGATCAAAAGCTGGATGAACTTACGTTTATTTCTTTCCGGCTAAATTGCACAGTTGAACTCTTCGACAAATTTATGGATCCTGCCTTCTGGCCCTCTCATGTCCAAATTGGAGAATTTCAGGACAAGAAGAAGAGGACCTTAGATACTTTTTTACCAATTGCGACAACTCCATCGATAGCATCAACAACAACATTTGGTGCCCTACGCTGTTGACTTAGTGATCGTATCGTGCCCATTCATTCTTCGACATGGAATCTCCAAATTCAACTCATCGCCACAACTCTGTACAATTATTAATCTAATCGATAACTGGCTTTCCATCGTTTTTAGTGGCGTTAGTTGTTTGTATTAATCCATTGAACTATGTGCTGATATGTTCTTCCAGTAAGACGTTAAGAGTCAACCAACAAATTTCTATTTTTAACTTGATTTGCTTTGCTTTGCTTACTGTAAGGACTGAATTGTTACTCGCTTATTTTATATACGATGTTACCTACGAATAATATGTAATTCAAAAGGCTGATAGGCCTTACTCATATTATGGCAATAAAACAACTAACTAACTAACTAACCCAGGAAAGTTGCAATTCTCCTGCAACTTCAGTTCTGAAACTAACTCCAGTGGTAAAGGAAACTACCTCGACGAGTATGGACGTCACACCAACGACTTAGCATGCAACACTACGTGTCAGGGTCGGATTCAGTCGCGAATTTCTGATTTCTTCCATCATAGTGATAAACCAATCGGATGTAACGCTAACATTATGACCAATTCGCCGTCAATAATTTCAGCTAAGACTTATTTTGATTCCATTCGTCCCATTAAGTCTGATGTTTCGATTTCAAAGAGTAATATCAGTTTATATTATCAAAATGTTCGCGGATTAAGAACTAAAACTGATGATTTTTCTAATAACTCCTTGACGTGTGACTACGATGTTATAGCACTGTCTGAAACATCGCTCAATTCGTCATTCTTTGACAGTGAACTATTCAATCCTAAACAGTTTTCAGTTTACAGAACTGATCGGTCTGAATTAAATAGCGTACATCAGAGATATGGAGGTGTTCTGATCGCTGTCCGATCATCTTTACCTAGCGAATGCGTTCTGGTGCCCGGCACACGTCGAAATGGTTTTAGTTAAGGTGCAGCTTCAAAATCATTCGCTTTTTGTCTGTTGCCTTTACATCCCTTCAGGCCCTTCTGTAAAAGTATACACCGAGTATAACGATGCATTAGAAAAGACACGGAAATTTATAGACCTGGATGTTAATGATGAAATGTGTGTTTTAGGAGATTTTAATTTAACCCTTGTTGATTGGATACCTGACCGTTTTAATGACAATATTGACTGCATTGATGACTTGATCAGTGGTCAAGACGAATCATGTGAAAGCAATGTGATGCTCCCTACTAAAGTTGGTGAAGGAACCAAAGCCGATATCATCTATCTTATGATGAGTGGTAACCTTCATCAAGTTAACAGCGTTCGCAACTATTATGGAAAGATTTTGGACCTCGTCTTTTACAGCAATCCGAATAACGTCAAAGTCATTAAATCTGATGTTCCTATGAGTCGAATTGATTTGTATCACTATCCTATCGAAATAGTTATTTCAGCAGACTTAGTTGAAAGCATCGAAAATATTGGAAGTGAGGAATCACAAAGTGAATTTAACTTCAAATAAGGCGACTATACTGGCCTAAATAACCATTTTCATTCTATTGACTGGAATCAACTGATGCCAAACGTTTCTGACGTTGATGACATAGTCAACGTATTTTACGATGTTTTGTTAGATGGATTAGAGAAATTTGTTCCGCTCAAAAAGAAAATGGTTATTAACGAACCACCCTGGTATAATCAGCGTTTGCGCAATCTAAAAAATAGAACAAGCAAAGCTCACAAGCGATTTAAAAATGAAACAAACCCAGACGAAAAACTGAAACTAAAAATGAATTTTTTGTCCATTAGTAAAGAATTTCACTCCTTGCGTGACCAAGCCTTTCACAAATATTTGACTAACACCGAAGAAATGTTAACTTCTGATCCTTCAAAATTTTGGTATTACGTGAAGTCGCGAAAAAAGACTACAGGCTACCCTTCAATTATGTCTAGAGGTAATAAGAAAGCTGGTAATCCTAACGAAACGTGTGATCTATTTGACAATGATACTGATACTAATTCTAACTTATCGGCAAAAATGAACCCCATAGAAAAGCGCATTGACATTGGATCAATTTCTTTTGAGATCCAAGACGTTTTGAACCATTTGAGTAGTATAGACACGAGTAAGGGTGAAGGTCCTGATAAAATCTCTCCGATTTTATTAAAAGCCTGTGCTGAGAGTCTGTCATCTCCGCTACTTCGCATTTTCAACTCATCCCTCGAAACTGGAAAATTTCCAACAAGATGGAAGACTTCTTATATTACCCCAATTTTTAAAAGTGGTTCTAGAAGTAATGTCGAAAACTACAGAGGCGTAGCCATTCTACCAACAATAGGAAAACTATTTGAAGCCATCGTCACCTCTATTTTATCCACAAAGTTCAATCGAATAATTTCAAAGTCACAACATGGCTTTATGAAGCGCAGATCTACAGCGACAAATTTAGCTGAGTTTGTTAGCTATGCTACCAAAGTTATGGAATCTAGGCATCAATTAGATGTTATATACACTGATTTCCGAAAAGCATTTGATAGAGTAAAGCATTCGATTCTTTTGCGCAAATTGAACCAAATGGGTGTTCATTCAAACCTGTTAGCATGGATTGCCTCTTATCTTAATGGACGTTCACAATTCGTCAAATTAGGGAATTGCTCCTCTCGAATGTTCAATGTAACCTCTGGTGTTCCTCAAGGTAGCCATCTGGGCCCCCTCTTGTTCTTATTATTCATGGACGATGCTACTAAAGTCTTCTCTTCTTCAGTTTACTTAATGCATGCTGACGACTTGAAAATTTTCGCTAGAATCAAAAATGTTCTTGACGCAAGTGCTCTCCAACGTGACTTGAACAGGTTTCTACAGTGGTGCAAAATCAACCAACCTTATTTGAACGTCGATAAGTGTAAGGTTATCTCCTTCACCCGAAAGAGATCCAAAACTGAGTTCGGTTACAATATCGATGATGTTGTGTTGACTCGTGTTAAGGTAATTAAAGATTTGTGAGTCCTCTTGGACCAAAAATTGACATTCAGTAAACACATTGAATATATAATTGCAAAAGCTTACTCAACGCTTGGCTTCGTCATGAGAACTTGTAAGGAATTTAAAAATATTAAAACTTTAAAAAGTATATACTTTGCCTATGTCCGTTCTTACTTAGAATATGTTTCAGTTGTTTGGCATCCTTATCAGGACACATTTGTTGACAGAATTGAATCTATTCAGAAAAAATTTTTGATGTACGCACTGAGGCGGACGGTGAAAAGGGACGAAAACTACAAGCTCCCGCCATATATTGAGAGATGCGATTCGATCAACATTGAAACACTCGCCCGACGCAGAATTAATGCCTGCGCACTTTTTGTATCCGATCTGATGAATGGCAATATCGACGCACCTAAAATTAAAAGCAAGGTCATTCGTAATTCTAGACCCACTCGTGCCGATGACTTTCTCGTTGTCGACGAACACAGGACAAAATATGGTCTTTATGAGCTAATTAATAACACGTGCATGGCATTTAACCGCTTTTCACTACTGTGGTTTCCAAACATACCACGTGTATCGTTCAAGATGACTATCAGGAAGTTGAAAATTGCGTACAAACTTAATGGTAAGACCAGAATTTCATAAACTGACAAACTTGAAAGCGAAAGCTCATTGCCAAATGGTTTAACTGTTCCAATGAAAATTGGTTTGTAACCTAATCAAAGCCTGATTAGTCTCTGCTCACGCAGTCGATGTGACCGTAACACGTCACAGAAAACTAACCTTCACTTTCAGGTGGAACCATGAAAGACCGCTCCCACCCAAGAGGCGTAGATGGGTTTTAATTGGAACAGCGATGTCGTCATATATGTACAGTACATTCAACAAGTTTTTAAATGTTTAAACACATCTCATAAAAATGTTTTGTTTAATTGTTAAATTTTATTTATTGTACAACATTTGTTTTTAAAAGATCGATTTTTTACTGGCTGCGCCATTGTGAGCAGTCTTTTTTTTCGCTTTAAAATTGTATGTAGTCAGGATTATTTGACGAAATAAATAAATAAATAATTGATGCTAAGGAGCAGTGCTGCAGGTACACCTCCCACGATGCTTTGAAAAGTCCAAGACCACGAAGTTTTCGAGGCGAGTAGAACATGTGATCATTTGTTCGTTGCGGTAGTCCGATGATCGTTTTCACTGTTCGCCGTCCGTAACGTATTTTGGGATTTGACAAAATAAATATTTCTAGGAAATTCCAAAATTACAAGAAAATAAAAATTTCCAGAAAATTTCAAATTATCGAAACAATTTAAATTTTCGGAAAAATAAAATTTTCAAACAAATTTGACTTTCTGAGTTTTACAAGATATGCGAATCGTCGAAATGATCGAATTTTCTGGAAAATTAAGCTTTTAGGTAAATTACAAAATTAAACAGAAAACTACATTTGCAAGAAAATTCAAAAATTATTGAAAATTTCTTAAAAACAGAGTCATAAAACAAATGTGCAAAAAACGTAAATCAAAAACGTTTGAATTTTACAAAAAATGCGCCAATTAACGAACTAAATGAAACTGCATATCTACATACATTTTTGGCATAAACCGAAAACGTCAACACCAAAACACTGGTTGTATTCAGTTTGTGGGTTTTAGATCTCAAAGAACTCGCAGAACCCACAAATCGCAAGTTTTGTGTAACTTAGAGAATGGATCGATTGTATGTACAAACATAACCAAAGACCCGTACGTATCAGAATAGATGTGGCAAACAGAATATGGCAAAGAGAATAGATGTTACAAAAAGACTCGAACGTATTCAAAGATACAAATAAGCAAACAATCCAACGTTTTATGTTCTTTTATAACTATAAGAGTTTCAAAGATCCATAGAAATTACCCAATGTAATGTCAAAGGCCCTACCGAAGTACGTCTCAGACCATTCAAATCTAGAAAAGCTTATATCCAAGGACTAAGTCGTTTTTCTCTCAAACCCAGAATCACGTGTTATCTAAAATTTTATTATCTACAACTTTGTCCTTGGAAGCAACTTTCTACCTCTCATAGTTCTGGAGATCTGGGTCATCCTGCCCAATTATGGAAGTGGCCATATACCCGGATTGGACCATATCTCCCCAAAATCCTGAAACACGTGTTCGCTTAAATTTAATTCTCTACAACTTCGCCTTTGGAACCAACTTTTTAACTCTCACAGTTCTGGAGATCCGGGTCATCCTGCCCAATTCTGGAAGTGGCAATTTACCAGGATTGGGCCATATTTCCC
>CM055403.1:67764446-67815964 GCA_029228625.1 Pseudolycoriella hygida
AGAGACTCGTTTGTGTGCCCTAGCTAAGACCAAGGACTCAAATCCAAAAAGTTTTCTTCCAAAAATTGTCGGTCATGCCCAGATCTTTCAAACAAAAAAAATTTATGAAAATCGGAAAATATTTACTCGAGTTATGTACAAAAGACCCAAAACCACTTAAACGGCCCTAGCCCAGGTTCAATCCCACAAAAGACTTTTCGAATACCTTTCAGAGAAAAAAAAGTTTTTGAAAATCGGTTGAGTTTTACTCGAGCTATCGTGTTGACGGACGGACGGACGTGCACTTTTATTTATTGTTGATTCATCATCTAAGGACCATGATCGATGCTCTGCCCTTACTCCCGGGTCGAAATTAGACTGGTTACAAACGTCGTGGTAAACGCAATAGACCCCTTTTCGAAGAAGTTCGTTCTTCGTACGGGTCTAAAAAGCAATGAAAACCATTTTATAATCTTAAAAAGTCTTAGCATAACCAGCTCGTCAAAATACAATGTGACACACATACGCAGACAAATACCACCTCATTGGATGTAGAGAAGCGGAAGTCGAATTCAACTGTAGCTACTCATGTGTTGCCGTATTGAACGCAAGCGCAACTAAGTTCAGAAGTGAGAAATGTCATGATCCAACATTAAATTTGTTAATTTGTCGGCAGAAAAATTCCTTCGAATGAAGAATGTTTCTTCTCTTATTTATTAGAAGACGCTCGTTTCAATTGGACACATGTATTTCACTCAATTTTTTGGGACTTTTTCATTAGGCAATATTTATCTTCAATTCAATTTCATTTGTTTCATGTCAACAATCGGACTTATAATCACAAATCGTTGCAACTCGTACTACATATGGACCAACCAAGCACTAAGTTGGATTTAAAATTTTTTATCATCCTCGACTAAACATGGAAAAACAAGAGAATTTAAGTGAAAACAAATTTAAAAAATCACTCATCAAATGATTCATTGATTCGTTCTCAAGTACACCACATTGAAAAGTATGCTTTGGACTGAATATCAAAATATTTTGTTTTGAAATAAATTTTTTTTAATTCGACAAATCGCGAATTACAAATGGAGAGAAAGTCTAAAAAAGTTATTCCCATCCATTTGTTGTGTGTGTTACAACATTTTTCAATCATTCCCGCTTACATATGAACGGTGTTCTGCAGTAACTGAGTGTTTTCATTGTGATAACAATAGAATGACAAAGATTGTACAGAACACCGTTCATATGAGACCATGAGTGATAATCAAAACAAATATTTGAATGACTTTCATTCATGTTTCCATGGTGATTTCATTCACTGTGACACAGGACATTTATTTTCGTTATTATCAATAACCTCGACTAATAAATCCATAATAGTCGCGTCTACCAATAAATGTCCTGTTACTCTGTTTTCTAAATTTACATCGGCCATATTTAGTCGAGAATGACAAAAAGATACGGAATGGCTAAGTGCACTTCAGTGCAGATAGTGTTCTAATAGACTATCTGCACTTCAGTGAAAATAGTGTTCTAATAGACTATTTGCCTTTCGTGCAAATAGTGTTCTAATAGACTATTTGCACTTCAGTGCAAATAGTGTTTTTATAGACTATTTGCACTTCAGTGCAAATAGTGTTCTAATAGACTCTTTGCACTTCAGTGCAAATAGTGTTCTAATAGACTCTTTGCACTTCAGTGCAAATAGTGTTCTAATAGACTCTTTGCACTTCAGTGCAAATAGTGTTCTAATAGACTCTTTGCACTTCAGTGCAAATAGTGTTCTAATAGACTCTTTGCACTTCAGTGCAAATAGTGTTCTAATAGACTATTTGCACTTCAGTGCAAATAGTGTTTTTATAGACTATTTGCACTTCAGTGCAAATAGTGTTCTAATAGACTCTTTGCACTTCAGTGCAAATAGTGTTCTAATAGACTCTTTGCACTTCAGTGCAAATAGTGTTCTAATAGACTCTTTGCACTTCAGTGCAAATAGTGTTCTAATAGACTATTTGCACTTCAGTGCAAATAGTGTTTTTATAGACTATTTGCACTTCAGTGCAAATAGTGTTCTAATAGACTCTTTGCACTTCAGTGCAAATAGTGTTCTAATAGACTCTTTGCACTTCAGTGCAAATAGTGTTCTAATAGACTTTGCACTTCAGTGCAAATAGTGTTCTAATAGACTATTTGCACTTCAGTGCAAATAGTGTTTTTATAGACTATTTGCACTTCAGTGCAAATAGTGTTCTAATAGACTCTTTGCACTTCAGTGCAAATAGTGTTCTAATAGACTCTTTGCACTTCAGTGCAAATAGTGTTCTAATAGACTCTTTGCACTTCAGTGCAAATAGTGTTCTAATAGACTCTTTGCACTTCAGTGCAAATAGTGTTCTAATAGACTCTTTGCACTTCAGTGCAAATAGTGTTCTAATAGACTCTTTGCACTTCAGTGCAAATAGTGTTCTAATAGACTATTTGCACTTCAGTGCAAATAGTGTTTTTATAGACTATTTGCACTTCAGTGCAAATAGTGTTCTAATAGACTCTTTGCACTTCAGTGCAAATAGTGTTCTAATAGACTCTTTGCACTTCAGTGCAAATAGTGTTCTAATAGACTCTTTGCACTTCAGTGCAAATAGTGTTCTAATAGACTCTTTGCACTTCAGTGCAAATAGTGTTCTAATAGACTCTTTGCACTTCAGTGCAAATAGTGTTCTAATAGACTCTTTGCACTTCAGTGCAAATAGTGTTCTAATAGACTATTTGCACTTCAGTGCAAATAGTGTTCTAATAGAATAACTTATTTGTTTACTGATAGATTTTCTTATAAGCTAATGGCTTTTTTCTTCCATCAACACAATTTATTTTTTCCTTCTACAATGGCTACAAATGAAGAACTTGCTTTTCCTTCTACAAAATGTCATGTGACGAATTAGCTTTTTTTTCAGCAAAATGTGACATGAAGAACTAGCTTTATCCTTCTACAAAATGTGAAGTGAAGAAGTAGCTTTTCCTTTTACAAAATGTGACATGAAGAAGTAGCTTTTTCTTCTACAAAATGTGACGTGAAGCACTAGCTTTTCCTTCTACAAAATGTCACGTGAAGAACTAGCTTTTTTTTCTAAAAAATGTCACGTGAAGAACTAGCTTTTCCTTCTAGAAAATGTCACGTGAAGAACCAGCTCTTCTGTCTACAAAATTTAACGTGAAGCACTAGCTCTTCCTTCTACAAAAATGTCACGTGAAGAACTAGCTTTTCCTTGTACAAAATGTCACGTGAAGAGCTAGCTTTTCTTCTGCAAAATGTGACGTCAACAACTAGATTTTTCTTCTACAAAATGTCATGTGACGAATTAGCTTTTTCTTCAGCAAAATGTGACATGAAGAAGTAGCTTTTCCTTCTACAAAATGTGACGTGAATAAGTAGCTTTTTCTTCTACAAAATGTTACTTAAAGAACTAGCTTCTCCTTCTTTAAAATGTCACGTGAAGCGCTAGCATTTTCTTCTGCAAAATGTCACGTGAAGAACTAGCTTTCCTTCTACAAAATGTCACGCGAAGAACTAGCTTTTCCTTCTAGAAAATGTCACGAGAAGAGCTAGCTTTTCCTTCTACAAAATGTGATTGAAGAACTAGCTTTTCTTCTACAAAATGTCACGTGAAGAACTAGCTTTTCCTTCTAGAAAATGTCACGTGAAGAACTTGCTTTTCGATGTACAAAATGTAACGTGAAGCACTAGCTTTTCCTTCTACAAAATGTGACGTGAAGAACTAGCTTTTCCTTCTACAAAATGTGACGTGAAGCACTAGCTTTCCCTTCTACAAAATGTCACGTGAAAAAAGATTTTCCTTTTGAAAAATTGTCACGTTAAGAAGTAGCTTTTCCTTCAAGAAAATGTCACGTGAAGAACTAGCTTTTAGTTCTACAAAATGTGATTGAGGAACTAGCTTTTCCTTCTACAAAATGTCACGTGAAATTCCGGGAAACGAATACCACGGTCGAACAATGTATGTTAATATGATTTAAGTTTTGAGAAAAACAACAACATTGCTTATAATAGAAACTTTCATATTCAATGATGTCGATATTTTCTTCATTGTCCTTTTCTCGGCACCCAAAACCAAATTTCCATCAGGGGCCGTCCATAAAGGACGTCCGCATTTTTAACGACTTTTTCGACATCCCCCTCCCCCCTGTCCCGCTTTGTCCGTTTAGCCATACCCTCCCCACCCTCCCCAAGGACATCCGAATTTGGCGAAAAATTCACGAAATTGACGGATTTTTTTTCGTGAATATCGTGAGATTCGTGAAATTGTTTCACGAAAATAGGCTTTGCCACTCACAGTGCAGACTAGTCGGATATTACAATGTTTCCCAAAGCAAAAGTTTCATCTGGGATCTCTACGCACCTTCCAAATTTAGATCATCCTGAAGATGCTACCCAGCGTCTTCCATTTCGTTAACGTTTACATTCGTCTCTATACAACAAACAAATTAATGCTCGTGTGCTCATCTACACGCTGACAGCAAAACAATAGATCAAAACATATTTGACGGTCGGTTGACCTATACTCTAGTAATTGCGAAATATTTTGAAGATAACGAAACTGCATTATTGTAAATTTTTAAATAATTTTTTCTTCAGTTCATTAAAGTGATAAAAAAAGTGGACGTCCAAAATGCATTTTACCCCCCTCCTCCCGTCCCATTTTGTCCGCTTTTAAGGAACCCCCCACCCTCCCCCCCCTCAAACGGACTTCCTTTATGGACGGTCCCTCAGAAATAATCAAGAAATAATAGAAATTATCAAATGCTCTATTAGAACACTGTTTGCACTGAAGTGCAAATAGTCTATTAGAACACTATTTGCACTGCAGTACAAATAGTCCATTAGAACACTATTTGCACTGCAGTGCATTTAGCACACGCCAAAAAGATATTAGTTTAAACAAAAGAGGAGAAGTCTGACTAAAAAAGGTTTGGCGAAAAATTTAGAAATAAACAAATGATCACAGTAGGTACTTCGCCATTGAGGGCGTCCCTAGTTTTCTTACCCACCTAGGTTTCCTGAATTTCGTATAAGGACAAATTCCCTAGGCCTTCGTGACGTTTCCTGAAATCGCAAGTTCACTAGTTTCGTATTTTAATTTAATTACATGATCTTTGACCGTTATTTCACTTGTCACCAAGTTTCTAATCGATTTCACGATTTTAGCAATATTTTTAGTGTAAACGTTTCATAAAAGGATAACTCCTCTAGTTTCGTTACCTAAGAGTATCGTAACATTTTGTGAAGTGCGCCGGCGAGTAGCCATTTTCATATCTTCTGACTATTCGCCAGCGCCGGCGAATAGCATTTACCAATTATTTATGGTCCGAACAAAAAGCTTTTTTAATTAATTTCCTCATTAAGGAGCCATAAACAAATTTTTGCAAATAAAATCATCCAAATGCTTTCCATAAATATAGAAAAGACAACATTTCCTCATTCCAATTGATTCCATTCAACAATCATCAATAATCCGCCCATGTTGGTAAACGTTCATCAAAATTAACTCTGTATGAAACAACCTATCCCTAATATACACATTTCGAAAGGTGTACACGGCATCAAAACAAAAATACAGCGGCTGTTTATATTTTGGGGTTGTTGTATACTTACTAAAGAAAACAAACGCTTTCCGATAGCTTCCTTAAAGCCGCAGTTCAACAGGTAAATTAAAAGCCTCACATCCCGAAAAATACCTCCGTCCGGCGTGAATTTCAATTGAAGTGCAGTTAAAATTTCACAGGGGTCATGACATGGTTAATCGTGTCTCATAGGTTTACCTTTTTTAAACTGACCGGAGACGAGTTAATTTCACTAAGAATGCCCTACCCCTTAGTTTCTGGACTATTCTACTCCTACTAGTTTCGTTCCTAGTACATCTCATGGATGGCACTGGGTTTGTCACATAGCTTACCACCGGCACAGTAAAAACTTTCCGGTAATGAAAGGATCTCAAATAGTAGAACCACAAAAAAGTAGCGAAACTAGTAAATAATGATCTAGCCCCTAACCCTTCATGGGTTGTTAAGGCAGATTATTATATTATATATATATTAGTTTTTGGACGATATCATTTCATTTTCTTACTTTCAAAATGTACAAACAGACGTAACAAAATTTTATAAAAATTATTAAGTGAATCATGTGACATTTTCCGAAAAAGTAACCAATTTTCTATCATCAATAAAAAGAAAATGAAATAAGAGCAGGGATTTCCGTATTCAATTTAAGACATAAACAAAGGTGAAAAAGTGGAATTGGGAAAAAGTGGAAGGTGAAAAACATACACTTCGATTGTAACTATAACAAGCTTCAATCAACAAAATTTGATTTGAGTCTGATTCGATTGATGTAAAATGGGAAAATCATCACAAATGAAGACTAATAAGATAATTTAAATGAAGCTTTCCTCGACTAACGTGATTACACTTTTATATTCAAATTTTCTATAATCTAGTGAACCTCAAAAAAAGGAAATTTTGCTCAATGTATTCTAAAGCAAAGTTTTTTATGTATTGGACTTGACTGACATACCGACCGTTTTTCCAATTTTTCCTCAATTTTTTTAAAGAAAGAAGGAGGCAGGATGACGCCCGAAAGTCCTTTAATAGCAAGTATCAAGTTATTTTCAATGAAACGCTTTTCTCCTTCACCTTATTGCGTTCTGAATCTTGTCACAAGTTAAAAGAATCACTAAACTCGTTTCAACATTTTTATGAACTTTTTATTTCTGCGCAGGTTATTAACACTGCAAAAACATTTTATGGCTTATGTTCAATTTAACGTAAAATTTAGTGCTTAGTGAAAACCACAAAAAAATCATTAAAAAATAACGAAAAACCCGTAAAAATCTTTTTAAAATTTAAACTTTGATACACAATTTCAGGGAGTCATTTGCCCCTCGTCGGGGCTTCTATCTTGAGATCAGACAACCTCGATCTTAAAGAATTATTTGCTTGAACGAAATTTTGTTTTTTTAGAATAACTTCTTTTGAAAAATATTTCAGACCCATAAGGGGCCGTTCATAAATTACGTAACGCTAAAATCGACATTTTGCAGATCCCCCCTCCCCCTGTAACGCAAGGTCAATACTCCAACACGGAGTTATCTCACACGAAAAAGCTCGAAAAGTTACCGAATAAAGCCAAAACCTAATTAAAACATATGAGGGGACCCGTCGGTATCAAAATAGAAGTGGCAAAAAGGGTTGATGTTACGAAAAGACTCAAACGTATTTAAGTAAACATATGCAAAGACCCGTACGTTAAGCCTTCACGTGCGAAAAGCCTCGATGTACCAAACTCTTACTATTATCATAAATATAATGCGCATCAGAATGCATAGTCAAGTTCTTTTAGAAATATCATAATTTAAACGACTCTCAGAAATTACCCAAAGTAATGTCGAAAGCCCTCTCGAAGTACATTTTCTGAACTTTGACACCAATCACGCGTTGTCTAACGTTCTTATCCCTCTGAGTTCTAGAAGTGGCTGAATCTCAGGATTAGGACATTTTTCGGGAAAACCCTGAAACACGTGTTCGATAACATTTAATTCTCTACAACTTTGCCTTTGGAAGCAACTTTCTATCTGTCATAGTTCTTGATATGTGAATCATCCCTTAAATTCTAGAAGCGGCTAAATATCGGGATTTGGACATTTCTGGGGAAAACCTTGGAACGCGTGTTCGCTAAAATTTAATTATCTACAACTCTGCCTTTGAAAGCAACTTTCCATCTGTCATAGTTCTTGATATGTGAATCATCCCTTCCAATTCTAGAAGTGGCTAAATCTCGGGATTGGGACGTTTCTGGGGAAAACCCTGAAACATGTGTTCGCTAAAATTCAGTTCTCTACAGCTTTGTCCCAGAAGGTAGCTTTCTAACTGCCTTAATTCTAGAGATATCTGAGAAAAAGTTTCACCTACCCCCAAAAAACCATGTTTTTGGACACCTTTTCGACCATATTTCCGAAACTACCCGATCGAGTTTGCTCATCTTTGAACATATGTACCTTTCAGCGAAAAAATGTTGAGGGTGATCGGTGCAGCCGTTTCGAAAAAAAGTGGAGACGGACAATTTTTTAAATATTGGATATGTGGGAGCCCTGAATTTGTATTAAACATATAGGACCTTCGTACTTCGTACGGGTCCAAAAATATTGCCTTAACTCTTAACTGAATTAAATTAGGTCCACAATAAATTGTATTTGAAATTGCCGAGAGGGTAATATTGAAAAACCCGTCCGAAGAAACGATGTAAAAAATTTTTCCGAAAGTACAAAATTGACCCCCAAATAGACAAAAATGTTTATCTCAATTTTTTATACAACATTAGGAAAAACCATTTTTTTGTTTAGGGCCGATCTTAGGACCGACCTAGGGTCTTCAGGAGAGGCCTCGGAAAAGAACTTACACAGACAAAAATATTTCCCTCCATTTTCTCTACAACATAGTGAAAAATCATTTTTTTGTCTAGGGCAGACCCTAATACCGACCTAGGGCCATAAGGAAATGCCTCGGACACATACTTCTTCATACAATAAATAGAAAAAGAATCAACAAAATCAGTTAGGATTTATCCAATTTATGTAAGCAAACACATTGGGCTCTAGTAAAAACTCAGTTTTAGGGTCCTGACAGAGTTTAAGGGTTTATAATCAAAACATTTTCTGCCATAAAACATGAGACAGTCGTAGACCTTTCGATCAAACAATATTTGAAAATCGGAAGAGATTTTTTCGAGTTAAGTGCAAAAAGCATATAGAGCGCTAGCAGAGACTCGTTTTTAGTGCCCTAGCTATATCCTAGGACCCAATCTCGAAAAAGTTTCTTCTACAAATAGCAGGGCTTTCATAGACCTGTCGATTAAAAAAACAATTATGAAAATCGGAAAAGATTTACTCGAGTTATGTACAAGAAACATGATGGCCCTAGCATAGACTTGGTTTTAGTGCCCTAGCTAAGTCCAAGGACTCAAATTTAAAAAAATTTCTTCTATAAATTGTCGGCCATGTCCAGGTCTTTCAAACAAAAAAAAAATATGAAAATCGGTAGTTAAAAACGTCGTGGTAAACACATAAGACCCCTTTTCGAAGAACTTCGTTCTTCGTACGGGTCTAAAAATGTTTTAGCCCTCTAACTGCTGAAAAACCTATCATTTACGCCCCGCTTCACATTAAATCTGAAGGCTTAAAATACACTTTAAAATAAGACCGAAACTTTTGCAAAGGTTTGTTGTACGAATATTCACCCAGATGTGGGATGGTGTTGTCATTTTTCTTGGCTAATTGATTAAATCAGAGGTTAAGCAAAAGCTTGGTGATAAATTAATTCAGAAAGCAATTTGATGGGAACGTTTGTGTATTTTCCTTTTAAAAAAATACTTAACATTTTACCTGATTTATTTGTTTTGATTAAATGTTGGAAAATAATTTAACAAAGCTAAATAAATTCAAATTCCCTTTGATGTGTAGAGCCTCTCAAAAGGTATTAACACACTGAAATAATTCGTCATGCATATATGGGATCTGTTTTCTCGTTTTAAGCTTCTTAAATTGAAAGTCTGCTGTGATGGAAGTACGGTGTCAGAGACATTGTAATATTATATTCTTAACGTTTTCTGTATTTGGTTCGGTGTGTCTCGGTGAAATTCAATAATATATCAAATGTTGTGTTGTCTTTTCTGTGTCAAATTCGTAAATAAATGTGTGTAAATAAACGGATACGTAGACAATATAACGCCGAAGAATAGGATGATTTAAGCGTGACGTTAACGAGAGATTTAACAAAATTAATGCTTCTGAAGCGATTGAAAATTTACATAATATCCCATAAATTTTTCATCTAAAAGTTTGCGTTCTGTGTGAGTTCGGCGAACAAGCACCAAATCTACATTTGAGAAATTACTTGGAATTAATTTCATTTTGAATTAGGAATAAATTTTTATGAGAAATATGAAATTTTCGGAATTTCTACAATTAATGTCACCGCAGTTTTAGTGAAAAAATAGCAGAAAGTTCAAATTACTTTCAGGGCCTTGACCTCAGAGAGTCGCGGAAAATGGTATGTAGAAAAAGTAGCATTTATCAGAAACCTGGTCTTTGAAGATTAGAAAACAAAGTTTAGTTCCCTGGCATTATTATACGTAAAAAGAGAAGAGGGAGGAGGTTGAGGGCCCATCCCCGAAAATAGGTTCAAATACCCCACGGAATTTGTCTTATGAAGCATGAAATAATTAGAATTAATTGTAGGTCTCTTCTTCAGCGGTTCTTTATTCTAGGTGTTAACGTTAAGTATTAGTTGTTTCATAAGAAAAAAAAAGTTAATTTTTATTCATAATTTTAAGACCCGTGCGAAGGGGTCTTATGCGTTTACCACGACGTTTGTGGCCCAATTTCGACCCAATAGTAGGTGGTAGCTTCGATCATGATCCTTAGATGCAATAAAAAGCATATGAAGGGACCCGTACGTATCAGAATAGATGCGGAAAACAGAGTTGATGTTACGAAAAAACTCGAACGTATTAAAGTGAATATTGCCTTAACTCTTAAGTGTATGAAATTACGTCCACATTAAATTGTATTGGAAATTGCCGAAAGGGCAATATTGAAAAACCCGTCCGAAGAAACGGCGTAAGAAAGGCCTTCCGAAAGTACAAAATGGACTCCCAAACAGACAAAAATGTTCATCTCAATTTTTTCTACAACATAGCAAAAAACCATTTTTTTGTCTAGGGTCCTCAGTAGAGGCATCGGCTAAATACTTACATAGACAAAAATATTTCCCTCTATTTTCCCTACAACATAGTTAAAAACTACTTTTTTGCCTAGGGCAGACCTAGGGCCATAAGAAAATGCCTCGGACACATAATTCCATAGACAAAAATGTTTCCCTAAATTTGCTCTGCAACATAGCAAAAAAAGTTTCTTCCATAAATTGTCGGGGCCATGCTCAGGTCTTTCAAACAAAAACAAATTTATGAAAATCGGAAAAGATTTACTCGAGCTATATACTACATGGGGTGAAAAGTCCGCGGCCTTGCAATGAAAGAACTAACTTTTACATATGAAATTAATTTTATTCTTCAACGTAGTCTCCCTGAAGGGAAATGCACTTAGTCCAACGGTCCTGCAACATTTGGATACCTTTGGTATAATAGGATTTCTCCAACCCTGCAAAATAGGCCTCTGTTTCGGATATCACCTCATCATTAGAGTAAAATCTTTTTCCCTGTAGCCATCTTTTTAAGCTTGGGAACAAATAGTAGTCGCTGGGGGCCAGATCTGGAGAGTAAGGTGGGTGGTGGAGTAATTCATAGCCCAAAGAGTCCAGTTTCACAGTTGCTTTTATGGATGAATGCGCTGGTACATTGTCATGATGAAACAGGACCTTTTTCTTCTGCATATGCGGTCGTTTTCTCTTGATCTCGTTGTCGAGCTGTTCCAATAATGTGACATAGTACTCGCCAGTTATTGTTTTTCCTTTCTCCACATAGTCGATAAATATTATGCCATGCGCATCCCAAAAAATCGTGGCCATAACCTTGCCTGCAGAACGCTGTGCCTTTGGGCGCTTCGGTCGGCTTTGACCAAATTCTAACCACTCTGCAGACTGTCTCTTGGACTCTGGTGTATAGTAATGAATCCACGTTTCATCAATCGTGACAAATCTACGCAAAAACTCCGTTGGATTACGCTCGAACAAAGCTAAATTACGCTCTGAATCGTCAAGACGGTGCTGCTTTTGATCAATTGTTAGAAAACGCGGCACCCATCGCACAGAAAGCTTTTTCATGTCCAAATACTCGTGTAAAATGTGTCGCACCCGTTCTGTTGATATTTTGAAGATGTCAGCTATTTCACTAACTTTAACTTTCCGATCAGCCAAAACAATACGATGGATTCTTTTGATGTTTTCTTCAGTAACTGCTTCACTTGGACGTCCTGAACGTGGGGCATCATCGGTGCTTGTATTACCTCGTTTAAATTCAGCATGCCACTTCTTGACAGTTGTATACGACGGAGAAGATGTGCCATAACACTTATCCAGCCATTCTTTGCTTTGCACCGTATTTTTTCCCATTAAGAAACAATGTTTAATCAACACATGGAATTCATTATTTTCCATTTTTTACGAACAACAAAAACCTGCGTCACTCTATTGACAGTAATTGGAAAACTATGACACCAAATGTCAGGAAATTTTGGCTGTAGACAAGTAAAGGGTGGTACTACTGAATGTTAACAAAAATTCTGAAGTAATGACGCCATCTCTATGTGAGGCCGCCCCATGTAGTACAAAAAACACGTATGGCCCTAGCATAGACTCGGTTTTAGTGCCCTAGCTAAGTCCAAGGACTTAAATCAATAAACGTTTCTTCCATAAATTGTCCCAGGTCTTTCATACAAAAAAAATTTATGAAAATCGGAAAAGATTTACTCAAGTTATGTGCAAAAGACCAAAAAACCACTTATACGGCCCTAGCTCGGCGGCCCTTGTGCCTACAGTGCCCAGATTCAATCCCATAAAAGATATTTTGATTACCTTTCAGGGAAAAAAAAGTTTTTGAAAATCGGTAAAGTTTTACTCAAGTTATCGCGGTGACGGACGGACGGACATTTTTTTTATTGCTGATTCGTCATCTAAGGGCCATGATCGATGCTCGCCCCCTACTCCCGGGTCGAAATTGGGGTGGTTACAAACGTCGTGCATAAAACCCCTTTTTGAAGAACTTTGTTCTTCGTACGGGTCTAAAAATGTCCATCCGTCCGTCCGCCTGTCAAGCAATAACTTGAGTAAACCTCAAACAAATATTCTGTTTCCCACATCTATTCTGATGCGTGCGGGTCCCTTGCATATGTTTTTATTATAAACGCAGAACGAACGAATGTGTTCCGAAGTTAAACAAACAAAAAGTAACCTTTATACTTTTTATTTCATTTTCTGCTAGCTAGTGCAAATATTTAAAAGCACTTTATTTATAAGACAGTGCGTATTTCACTTTTTACACTCGTATTAAGTTCAAAGGGTGTTATTACGAGATCTGTAACATGGGTGGGTCTAATGCAGACCTGAATAAGGTCGATTGTGAGTTGAAGATGCCAAAATTGAAAAAAAAATTTTAGTCTGTCGCTCCAAACTTTTTCAGAAACCGCCCAATTTTTTCCCCAGGAAGGTGCCCTAATCTAAGCTAAAGATATGATGAGCAAGATCGATGAAGTCGTCTAAGGATTGTCGATTAAACCTTTCCGTATACATTTCAGCAATCATAGCACAGAAACTGGCCATTAGGGAGTCAGATGAATATGAATAAAATATTCAGGAAACGAGATATATTTTTAGACCCATACGAGCTTGTAACCAGTCGTATTTGCACCCATGAATTGATGGGCTTTTCGTTTTGGTGTCTACATATGCTCTTACTCGAGTTATTTTGAACAATTTTCAGAATCTTTTTGTCACTGTATGGTTTGCGATCAAGAACTTGTATTGTATTGTTTTATTCAGATGATCAATTGTTACATTTGGTTTTACATTGTTTAGATTAACACGATCAAGAACTTTCGAAGATTTTCCTCGAGATTTCCGAAAAAATGGTCAAAAACGTGATTTTTTTAATAAGCACGGAAATCGCTCTTCAAGGTTTAAAATGAAAGATATACGACGGACGTAGACTTAATTAAGAAAAACATGGAATGGGTCCGCGCAGAATATGCGATTTCTAAGGTACATGGAGTAATTTTTCATGAACATTTCCATAATCAGAGATTCCCTCCTAAAGTCAAACTTACAGAATATTGAGGTGAAAATTTTTGCTTAAAGAATTTCTATGGTTGGTAAAGCTAAGGTTAAGCGTTAAGGTCTTAAGGTCCGAGAGGGATTTCCAATTTTCTTTTTGTATGTTTGAAGAGGATGTCGAAAAAAACACTTTTGTCGACGGAACCATAAGTCTCAAATGTCATGGCAGTGATCTAAAGAGTGACTTATCTTCGTTATAAAATTCGCATATAGGAAAGGCTTTCGGCCTTAACTTGAGTAATTTAAAATTTTATTCTCTACAACTTCACCATTGGTATCAACTTTGTAACTTCCATAGTTCTAGAGATGTGTGTCATCCCAACTAATTCTAGAAGTAGTAATATTTCAGGATTGGGCGATTTTTCTCTAAAAACCTGAAACACCTGTTCTCTAAAATTGTATCCTCTACAACTTTGCATTCGACAGTAAATCTCCATATTACGTAGATGAGCAAATATAGACGAAAAGCCATTTGCTTTTGTATATTTTTTTTATTCAATATTTATTATCATCTCAAAGCAATTACGTGTGAAATACAATGTCATATCTCCGGAACAACTTGACCAATTTCGCTCATCTTTGAACTTTAACCAAGGGACATATGTACCTTTCAGGGAAAAAAGTTTAGAGTAATCGGTGCAGCCGTTTAGAAAAAATGACGGGACGGACAGACGGACATATTTTTTGGTAGACACTATTCGCACAGTGCGAATAGTGAATTAAAGTCTAATCGCACGTTGTGTGAATAGCCATATAATGACTATTCGCACATTGTACGATGAGAGCTATTTGCACAGTATTACACAGACAATAAAAGTAAATACAACTTGCACGCAGAGAGAATAGTCACAGTGCAGTGCGAATAGTCTCTTTATAGTACTATGGCTATTCACCCTCATATTATTCTCTCAGTAGTAGTTAAATCAGCTAAGTCAAAATGGAATGTGTTTCGTTACTCACCTAGTCTTCGTGACATTTAGTAAAAGGAAAAATTCCTAAACGTCATCGTTAGCCACCTAGTTCTTGTGACATTTTGCAAAAGGAAAGCTTCCTAGTTTTGTTGGCAGCCTAGGTTTTTGTGGCGTTTCATTAAAGCGTAAATTCCCTAGTTTTCTCAGCTACATATTTTTGTAGCATTTCGTAAAAGGAAAGCTTCCTAGTTTTGTTGGCCACATAGGTTTTTGCAACATTTCGTAAAAGCAAAAGTTCCTTAGCGTCGTTAGGAAAAGTTCCCAATTCTTGTTAGCCACATAGGTTTTTGTGACATTTTGTAAAAGGAAAAAGCTCCCTAGTTTTCAGAGAATTTGTTGTTGAGGAAACCCAACTATGAAAAGTTATTCGAAACTTTTCAAATCTTTACGGATTAAAGCACGCAAACTAGTTTTGTTGCATTTCATTAAAGCACAAAATTCTGGCTTTGTTAGCCACCGGGTCTTCACGACGTTTCGTAAAAGGCAAAAGTCCCTAGCTTCGTTAAACACCTAAGTTTTAGTGACATTTTGTAAAAGGAAAAAGCTCCCCAGTTTTGTTAGCTACCCAGGTTTTTGTGGCATTTCATTAAAGCGCAAAATCCTGGCTTTGTTAGCCACCGGGTCTTCGCGACGTTTCGTAAAAGGTTAAAGGCCTTAGCTTCGTTATACATCTAGGTTTTAGTGACATTTTGTAAAAGGAAAAGCTTCCTAGTTTTGTTAGCCACCTAGGTTTTGTGGCGTTTCTTTAAAGCGGAAATTCCCTAGTTTTGTCAGCCACCTAGTTTTGTGACATTTAGTAAAAGGAAAAGCTCCCTAGTTTTGTTGGCCACATAGGTTTGATTAGCCATCTAAGTATCAATTTGAATTTGAAATTGGCTCACCTACTATACTAAGAGGAAAAACCTTGCAAGCATTTTTATAGTTTAAATTTTCTTCTTCATTACACATTACGACAACATGTTATTCATTATAAGCAAGTTCAACAAGTACTATTCGTCGATGTGCGAATAGTCATTATATGGCTATTCGCACAATGTACGAATAGTCATCATATGGCTGTTCGCACAATGTGTGAATAGACTTTATTTCACTATTCGCACATTGTGCGATTAGACTTTATTTCACTATTCGCACTATGTGCGGAAATCCTTTTCGATATTTTTTTTGCTGATTCGTCATCTCTAGACGATATTAAATGCATTCAATTCACTCCGGCCTCGATCTCCCCCATGAATGTTACAATCAAATTGTTTGTAGTAAACGTATAGGACCTTGTACGCGTCCAAAAATTCAAATGCCAAGTTATATCACTAAGAAAAGAAAAAGTTTTGGTGAACGTACGGGTCTACGCTGTTGTTTTAATAGAAAATTTTCCGCAGACTGCTATCGAAATTGGTTAAATAAAATTGATGAAAAATATTAAGACAGAAACTAATTTAGAAAATAATAAAGATTTAATGACAAAAAGGAAAATTCTTCATAATTGATTCGATTTTATAAATTCTTCCACTACGTTCCTTTCTGACACAGAGCCAGAGGTAAATGTTCGTATTTCAAAAGAAATTTGTCAATTTGCGCTTGTATAAATTCCAATGAATTTTCACATTGACATTAATATTAACGTGTCTGTAAAAAGTTTTCGAATAAATTTTCGACTAGAAATTGGGGTAAAAACATTTTTTGTGAAAAGTTTTTTTTTTATAATTTTTGCTTGGCTTGAATAGTTAACACCATAAACTAAAGAAGATTGAAAAGCTTAACATTTTCAAGGAACAGGACTAGGGAAAATATTGAATAAAACATTGTGCATCAAATATACTTTTGTAGATATATTGTTCTTCCTTGCTTTTACTCAACGATGAATGTGAGAAGAAAATGGTTAATAATCTTAACTCAATTTCTTTCAATTGTTTTTCGATTATGAATTATAAACAATTGGAATAAATGGAAAGTCAAAATCAAATCGAATCTAATAACGAATTTTTATTCCCATTCTCGTTAATTCGAATGCTTTCCTTTCAGAAAATCTTTTGTACACGAGAGAAAGTTGTAGAATTGCACTTAACGATAATTGCTGTTTATTAGCATAGAGTGGAATGGGAAGAGGAATTACACGTTTTATATGCCGTACATTATGTAATAATCCAATGAAATGAAACGATCTCTGGATTTTGAATATAAAAGAAATTAATTTAAATAGAGGATTATCTCTTAAACCGCAGCCGTCTAATATTCACTCGATGTCAAATATCTCGTATCTCGGTAGTGTTCTCTAGACTGAAATAAAATGCAGAATCCAAGTTTGATGTATACAAACAGACTGCTCCACTGTACCATAGAACCATATTGTAACGTGTACATTAGTGTTGAAATGCTTCGCTTTGTATTGGATGTGCTAGTAGTGCTCTTAAGATAAATGATATAATCCTTTAGATAATCCTTTAACATTCTAAACGATATCCTTTATTCGTCTATTCTATTCAAAGCAGTTTCGGGTCAAAGATATATAGCTGCTATGTTTGATGAGTTTGTAGTGATTTTCTGAGGTTTAGTCAAAGAATCAATATTTGACTAGATGCTGTAACTTTTTCGACACAATACGAGACTGTCAATTTCAGACTAAAGTTTGCTTTACTGGCGAGGCTTTCGTTTCGCATGCAAATAGCGTCGCTATAATACTGTGGCTGTTAGCCCGCTCGAACAAATGTCATTGTTTTATAACATTGTTTTATCGTTAGGGGCCATTAAAGGAGTGCATACGCTCAACTACCCCGTAAGCTTTTAGGCCTCAAATTGTGGCTGCTGGAGGACGAATCGATTTAATGGCTTTCTTTGCGTTTAAAAACGAAACTTTTTTGCTTTCGAGCCCTCGGACTTACCTAGAGCACTAAACACGAGTCTCTGCTAGCACCCTACGTTTTTTTTTTGTGCATAGCTCGAATAAATCTTTTCCGATTTTCATAATTGTTTTTTTAATCGATAGCAAAACTCAAAAATTTGTAGAACAAACTTTTTTGAGATTGGGCCCTTGGACTTAGCTAGGATCCTAAAACTGAGTTTCGACTGGGGCCCAACGTGTTTGTTTACATAAATCGAGTAAATCCTAACCAATTTTGTTGATTCTACTTCTATTTGAAAGGTAACGTAGTACCAAATTATATTAAAAAACAAATTTGGGTTCGGTGCTGTGCTTAGGGCTCAAGTTTGCCTATGGTCGGCCGTAACCAAAAAAATTTTTTTTCTGCTATGTTGCAGAGCAAACGTTTTTGTCTAATTAAGTATGTGTCCGAGACCTCTACTTAGGGCCCTAGGACGACCCTTGATAATAAAAATTTTTATCACATACGCTCGTCGTTCGGATGTCAAATTACATCGACTAGGGAGTGCAATACGATATTTTTGCTGTGTTGTAGAGAAGATTCAGGGAAACATTTTTGTCTATGGAAGTATGTGTCCGGGCATTTCTTTATGGCCCTAAGTCGGTCCTAAGGACGCCCTTGGACTTTTGCTATGTTGTAGAGAAAATTGAGTAGACCATTTTTGTCCTTTTGGGGGTTAATTTTGTTCTTTCGGAAGGGTTTTTTTTACACCGCTGCTTCGGACGGGTTTTTCAATATTGCCTTTTCGGTAATTGGACCCGTACGAAATACGAAGGTCCTATACATTTACTACAAATTCAGGGCTCCGACACATCCAATATTTAAAAAATTGTCCGTCTCCACTTTTTTTTCGAAACGGTTGCACCGATCAACTTTTTTTTCGCTGGTTCAAGTTCAAAGATGAGCAAACTCGATCGAGTAGTTTCGGAAATATGGTCGAAAAAGTGTCCAAAAACATGGTTTTTTGGGGTAGGTGAGACTTTTTCTCAGATATCTCTAGAATTAGGGCAGTTAGAAAGCTACTTTCTGGGACAAAGCTGTAGAGAACTAAATTTTAGCGAACACGTGTTTCAGGGTTTTCCCCAGAAACGTTCCAATCCCGATATTTAGCCACTTCTAGAAATTGTAGGGATGATTCATGTATCAAGAACTATGACAGATAGAAAGTTGCTCCGAAATGCAACAAGGTTTTCCAAAGAAACGTCCCAATCCCGAGATTTAGCCACTTCTAGAAGTGGTAGGGATGAGTCATATCTCAAGAAGTATGACAGATGGAAAGTTGCTTCCAATAGCAAAGTTGTTGAGAATTAAAGTTTAGCGAACAAGTGTTCAGGGTTTTCCCCAGAAACGTCCAAATCCCGAGATTTAGCCACTTATAGAATTGGTATGGATGATTCATATATCAAGAACTATGACAGATAGAAAGTTGCTTCCAAAGGCAAAGTTGTAGAGAATTAAATGTTATCGAACACGCGTTTCAGGGTTTCTCGAAAAATGTCCCAATCCTGAGATTCAGCCACTTCTAGAACTCAGAGGGATAAGAACGTTAGACAAACCGTGATCGGTGTCAGAGTTCAGAAAATTTACTTCAGGAGGGCTTTCGACATTACTTTGGGTAATTTCTGAGAGTCGTTTAAATTCTGATAGTTCTAAAAGAACTTGACTATGCATTCTGATATTATATTTATGATAATAGTAAGAGTTTGGTACATCGAGGCTTTCCGCAAGTGAAGGCTTAATGTACGGTTCTTTGCATATGTCTTCCAATACAATTTAATGTGGACATATAATTTCATACACTTAAGAGTCTAACTTAAATACGTTCGATTCTTTTCGTAACAGCAACTGTGTTTGTCACATCTAAAGCAGGGAAATTGTGCATTTTAGATTCAAATGAAAGGATTTGATCTCGCAAAGCTGGCAAAAAGTTTTATTGGATCGGCTGAGTGGTTTGGAATGGACGAAATTCAGTTTCTCGGCCTAATACGATAGGAGCGAGGATGGGAGATGGGTTTTCGTCAATATTTGGTTAAATATAAACGATAGAGATTCACTTCCAAAGACAAAGTTGTGGGAGGGATGACTGAGCTCTTCTATTGACGGCGGGCGCTACTAGTGAACAACGTCGCTTACCCATTCTAGGCCACCAGTAATCCACGCGCTTAGGCTGTGAAATTATATCTATATTTCTACTGACTTTGAATATCCAGTTTATACAATTTTTTCTACAATAATATTCCAACCAACTTTGACGTTATTGTGCATGGGACTTAGTTTTCCGACAACACAATAGTTCACAGTTCATACTTCATCAACTATTCAGTTTATCAAACTTCCTTCCGATTATTTATGAATGATGAGCGGCAACACATACGCGGCTACCATAATCATATACATGTATTGATAGTATTCCTCCACAAAACCAAATTTATAAGGCATCAATACAGTTTTTATGTTGTCACACATAGGACATACTTCATTGTGTGATACGGCTTAGGTGGTAACATGTTCTATCAAATTTTATTCTATATCTACAGCAAAAGTTGGACAACAACTAAACAGTCCATAAACTTTATGGTTTTTCGGATAAAATGTTTGTCGTTGGTAAACTTTAAAGCCGCAAAACTGTTATTCTGGAACAAGCTCAACGCAAACCAGCCACCGTGCTATAGTTGAGGAAACATTTTCCAGTTTTTAGCTGGTAGTTATGTTACACTCTATTACAATAGATTGTGAACAGTGAGCAATAAATAATTTATGTTTACATTAAAAACATTTGGGACAGCAACGCTTTTTTATTAAAAACAAGTTAAGTCTTCCGTTTTTCAACAATAACCACGTCATGTGTAGTTTGTGACAAATTTTGTGATTATTCATCGGTTGCATTGATTTGGTTGTTTGAAAAATAGGTCAAATGTAAGGAAAATTGTTTAGTGAACTTGCTTTCCTGTATGCATCACATATTTAGGCAGTGAGTCTTTGATAACCATGAGGTCATGATGTAAGTGGTGTTTGATTAAAAATATAGGTTGTAACGTAATATATGTATGAAAATTTCAGTCACCTTGCTATTTTATGTTTTCAAGGTTGCTATTTGTCACAAGAAATATTACTTGCCGGAAGTTATTTCTAACAGATGTAACTTTACTAAAGTTTACGTAAAGTTAAGTAAAAAACAACTTTAAGGCAAACCATAAATTATGTACCTGTTCTGCAACAGCTTTTTTGGACGAATGGGTAGTATAAAGGTCACATACATTTACTATAAACAATTTTACGTGAGGTAGATCGAGGTGGAAGTTGGGGGGATACATTACCGTCTACAGATGATGAATCAGCAAAGAAAAGTCCGATCGTCCTATGGTCTGTCCGCCTCCACTTTTTTTTCTAAACGGCTCAGCTGATCGCCCCCCTAAACTTTTTTTTTGAAAGAGACATACATCACGGATTCAAGTTGCGAAAAATAGGAATGCCCACCTGAATTAGGAAAGAAAAATAGGGAATTAAGAAATCAGGAACCAAAAATCAGGAAATGAAAAATAGGAAACGAAAATCAGGAACCTAAAATAAGGAAAAACAAAAATCAGGAAATACCAAATTTAGGAAAAACCACAATTAGTAAAAACGAAAATCAGGAATTCCTAAGGAGGTCGCAATCTTATTTTTGATATGTAGGGGGCTCTGCAGGCTGCCTTCCGTGCATGGGGCTCTGCCCCAAACCCCGTTAGGGGCTCTGCCCCTTAGACCCCGAAAGGGGGAATATTCCCCCCTTGACCCCCCTACCCGAAGGCTGCCGCCCCTCGGACCTGCTTTTTTATTTTCTAGGATTTATCACGGCCTGCGGCCTAATTTTCCTAATTTTTGTTTTTCCTAATTTTAGTTTTTCCTGATTTTTGTTTTTCCTGATTTTCGTTTTTCTTTATTTTTGGCAAATAATTTTTTTTCCTAATTTTTGTTATTCCCAATTTTTGTTTTCCTAATTCGTGTAATTCGTGTGGAATACCGAAAAATAGGTCAAATAGGCCAAAGAAGTGTCCAAAAACGTGAATTTTTTAGGGTCGGTGAAACTTTTTCGCAAACATCTCGGCAAGAACAGCAGGAAAAGAACAGGTGTCTGAAGACAATTGTCGTTCTAGTAATATGTAAACATCTCAAAACATATCAGAAGGGATGTGACTGCATTGACATACAATGTTTCTCATAAAATAATTTTGTCTCTTGAAACCATTGCGTCACAAATGATGTCCTTCACACTGTTTTTTGACGAATTATTGTCAACGATTTTAGTTTTGGTAGATTTAACAAAATTTCTTACGTCGCGTCGGAAACTGTAATGATTTTTGGGATGTTCTCAAGATTTTTGAGATTTTCTGAAGAATTTTAAGATTTTCTGAAGATTTTCAAAGGATTTTATAAAGATTTTCGATGATTTTAAGGATCTTTTGAAGATTTTCAGGAGAAATCTGAAATTTTTACCACGATTTTCCGAAGTCGTTACACCATCGCATATTTCCTTCAGATTTAAATCAATGTTTTTAAATTTTTTTCGAATTTCAACTCAAAGATACGATTTAAACCGGCTTGAGCCAAAGTCGTAGCCGCCGTAGTCATGTCAAAAAAAAAAAGTTTTTTCAAATCGATTCCTTAACCTCACACAAAATATTGTTTGACCTAAAAAACGCAAAAAATATTTTTTGTAAATTTTTTGAAAGAAAATTGTCGGTGGTAAAAATCAAAAACTTCATTTTTTCAAATTTCGCACTTTAAAGCGTCGTCAGCGCTACCTATTTTGCCCAATCTTTCCTAATTTATTTTTCCCTGAAATATTTTTACTTATTCATTACCTTTCCAACGATACCACACACGACGAATTGGAAATGAGTTTTATTCGATCGATTATCCACTGGGATGTAAGCATGAATTTTCTTTTGGAAAAATTCGAAATGAAAAATTCTGAATAAAATTCACTTGACATGCTTGCACAAAACAAATTGTATAAAGCTCATTTCTACATCAAATTCATCGTGTGGGATATCGTTCGAAAGGTAATGAATGAGCCTTTCAGGGAAAAATAAATTTGGAAACATTTGGCAAAAAAGGTGGCGCTGACGACGCTTTAAAGTACAAAATTTGAAAAAATGAAGTTTTTGATTTTTACCACCGACAATTTTCTTTCAAAAAATTAAAAAAAAATATTTTTTGCGTTTTTTAGGTCAAACAACATTTTGTGTGAGGTTAAGGAATCGATTTGAAAAAACTTTTTTTTTGAGACATGCCTAAGCAGCCGCGAACAGCTATAAGCCGCCGACGCGACAGTTTGCGTTCGGTTCTCTGATCTCTGGCTTTACAGTACAGTACAACTAATACAATTTTTAAAATCTTCATTTGCCAGACAATGACGTTCTAAAATGAACCATTGTGATTGACCTTAAAATGGCCTTGTGCAAACAGACGTGCAATCGCTATAGGAATTCCTGAAGATGGTAGTAATTGAAAAAACACCTTTGTCTCTCTGAAGTATTACTTATGACAAGGGCATATTTTATTTGATTCCTGAAAATTAACTGACTGGCTCACATGTACTCTGGTACCTATGAATGTGAACGTGACTAGTAGAGTATGAAAGTGAAATCTTTCTTAACTGAAGAATTGTACCGACTGACGTTCCTTAAACCAACTAATTGAGCTCGATTCTAAGCTCATCAAATGTATTGACACAAATAATTTTAAATTTTTTTAAGGAGCAGAAAAATTTCTCAGCCGAGAATTTACATTGATGTGAAGTAGTATAACAAATTTCCGAAGATTGTTAAAAATTCGCGTCCTAAAAGCTGTTTTTGGGAATTTCTATGGGCGTAATGGTTAGCTCCTTTGCTTTCCAATATTCGATTGAGTTGCCAGTGTGATGGTTCGAAACTCACCCAACAGAAAAAAAATCGGTAGTCAGACGTGTACACAAATACACAGCTGGTTGAATCGGTTCAAATCTGGTGTAGTTGTGTGTGAAGAGCTGTCACACGGCTTACCGGTTAATACATTGTTGGGAGCTGCCGGTATTCTACACCTACTGCGCTTTAGTGAGCTAAGCACTGCTATAGGTACTAAGGCCCAACATTCAAAAATCCTTCAGAGTGTAAGAATACTTAGAAGGCGTGGTTCGGAATTCACGTTAAGCATGTGGTCCCTAGTGCTAGGTCATTACAATACCATGTAAAAGTACTTTCACCAGCTATAGTAGCAATGGTAGCCGAATCTGTCACTTAAAAAGTGTCCTCCCGGCTGAACAATACCATACGCTATTATTATTATCTATGGGATTTTTACAGTTTTTTTTTTTTGGAATTTTTATTATTTCAAAGTTTGCGCCAAAGAAATAATTTTTTCCTAATATTCCAAGATTTTTCTGGGAATTTTCAGGAAATGAACCCTTTTAAAATAGGCACTGAATCGATGGATTCAAAAGAATCACATGTTGGTCGTGCAATTGTGGTTGACAAATGCCAGTATACTTTCACTGCCGTTAAAACCAGTAATTTTACCGAAACAGTTATCGAAGCAACAGTAAATCCGTGCGGTAAACTCTACTTACGAATTAAATAGGAATCAATATGTAAGGGAATTCATATGCATAAAAAATACACGTCTTATAAGGTTAATAAACAGCGCCTGTACTTATTGTATTCATAAAAACATTTTATTGCGACCAATGCCTTTAAATAAGGACAACCAAATTACATATAAGAAATTTTTATGATGATAAGAAAATGTTTTATTTACGCTATTCAAGGTATACGGCCACATGATATCGCATTTCACTTTTCTTTTTTTTTTTGGTAAACGAATGAATGGAACTTGATTATTAAGATGGTAACGAAACGTAGCCAACAACAAAAAAGAAACGAACACAAAAACCTCTTTTCCTGTCGATTTAATCGGAAAAATTTTTATGGTTGCAAAATATAATATCGTTTGAATTTATTTTATATGGTCAGAAGGACGCATTAGGTTTTAATAAAAAGTATGAATTTCGAAAATGTTATTTATTTTAGGTGGGCTGTTAAAGTTTTATGATGAATGAAGGAAAAGGTTATTTCATTATTTGAATAGAAATTTGTATTTACGTAGAATGCATGAAAACGAACCAATTTCTTGTTAAAGCATTAACGGTAGGGATGAATGTTTTTTAATAGGAGAATTATAATTCGGAAAGTGTTAGTAACCTTATCTGCTTGACAGGTACGTGCGCCGCTTATTATCCTGAAGTATCGCCCAGTTGAAAAGGCGAATTCTCGCCGTTTCTTCTAAAATTCGTCGTTTTTTCTGAAATTGGTCGTTTCTTCTGGTAATTTCTTCTAAAAAATACGACGCAGCTGTTTCTTCTAAAATTTAAGTAATTTTTTTTTCGTTGAGTCACCTTTTTCCCTAAAGCACGCAATTTATTTTGAAATTCGACGCTTCTTCAGAAAATTGAGAAAACAGCGATATTTAAAGGCGAGTGAAACGGCAACTTTTAGAAGAACAAAAGAATCACTAAAATTTCAGAAGAAACAGTGACTTTTAGAAAAAACTACTAGAAGAAAGGACCAGTTTCAGAAAAAACGACGAGCTTTAGAAGAAATAGCGAATTCTTCTAAAAAGTCGTATTTTCGCCCAATTAACCTAGAGTATGAAAATATTTCGGTAGTTTTCATTTTATTTCGATAAAATGAGTAATTTAAATTCTACGACACATCTTGAAAATGTATATTTTGTTTCTAAATTCAATTTCAACTTTATGCATTCAAATAATTCGCGCGAATATTCACTTACAGCATGACCATTGGTACCAACCAAATTCGATAAATTCTATACATTTCTTAAGACAATAAACTGACAAGGTGCGATCATGAGCGATTACACTGTTACAGCAAATCCCTACACCACAATTTTTCTTTTATAAAATTAAATCAAATGGCCAAAATAGTTTTTTGAACTCAAATTACGGACAAATAAGCCATATTTCATCATTAAATGAATAAAAATATTTTCAGGCTCTAGCTTAATTAACCAAATTCTTCAGCGGAAATTCGTTCGGGCAAAGAACAATGAAGGCTTTCAAAAGCTTCTAAAAGCTTCTTTTGTTCAATGTCCGAACGACTATTTCCGCGGAAGAATTTGATTTTCCATAAGAGGGTGGTGACCCCATTTTTCGAAAATATCACTATGTCGCAGAGTCCGCCGCTAAATCTTTGTGGAAAATTTCAAGAGAAGATATCGGGTCGTTTTTGCAAGAATTTCAAAAGTCGTTTCTCATACAGCTCTGGAACATAAAAGAAACTGATGATTTAATGGAACACAGATTCTTTTTGTGTATTAGCCTTTTTGTGGCGGTTTAGTATTTACATAAAAACATAAATACCAAAATGGTAAGTTTAAGGTCAGGACGTTCTGGTCGATTCCGTAAAGCCCGGTGCCAAAAAAATTCCCTTAGCAATGTTGGATGATGAAACGAGTACATAAATGTTCACTTGGTTCCGACTCGGCACCAGGCTGCTTCTCGGATTTTGCAAGGTTAATAACAATATTCTGCACAAAATCCTACTGATGTGGTTGGTGGAAAAAACCCAAAGCTAAGTAAAAATTGAGAAAATTCTCGTTTTGGTACAATTGCACCCATAGAAGTAATATTTTACTATGGCTGCTGTACCTTCGGCAGATTAAAGTCCACCCACTTGAATCAACATTTAAAAGCCACTCCCAATTCTTAATCCTACTTCCAATTGTTCAACAAAATCGAAAAACTAAAAGTGCTGATTTCGTTGTTTACGACTCGTTGTACACATGTACACCTTGTCTTAAGACCATGTGTATATCAGCAACGATGGCCATAGAATGATACTCAGACTATGTCAACTCGCCTTCTATACAATCCAGAACCTACGATTGGATGCATGTCATTTCGTTTGAACAATTTGGAAGTAAAAGAATTGTGAGTTTGTTTCGTTTTTTTTTTAATTTGGATTATTCTGCTAAGCAGATTACCACAATTCAACGACTATCGAAGATAGTATTTACGTTGAATATTTCGGCTCCAAGGGGCTAACAATACCCTCTGTGCAAAGAAGTACACAAACTTGCAATCAAAGTAAAAATTGAGAAAATTCTCGTTTTGGTACAATTGCACCCATAGAAGTAATATTTTTCTATGGCTGCTGTACCTTCGGCAGATTAAAGTCTGATATACACATGGTGTACTGATGAGTCGTAAACGACGAAATCAGCACCGTTAGTTTTTCGATTTTGTTGAACAATTGGAAGTAGGATTAAGAATTGTGAGTGGCTTTTAAATGTTAACCCAAAGCTAGAACATTCTTCGGTTCTCTTTGGGTGCAAAACGAGCACAGGTGGCACAGTCGTCTTGAATTATGCGAAGTCTTGCTACGGTTAGACTAAATAGAGAGAAAAACTCTCAGAGAGTCCATACAGAATTTCGTAGAGAAATTTTTCATATGAGGGTGATTGGACCAGTCAATAGACAAGACTGAGTCAGAACATATTCCATCCAGGAAAATATGCCTTTGTGTATTAAATTTATAGGAACTAAGAAAATATAATTTTAATTAGAGGAGTGCGCGGCTCGGTGTTGATACCAGCGGTGCCGAGTATAGGGGGGCAGGGGGCGGGGGCAAGTGCCCCCCATGAAATGATCCGTGCGGGGCAACGTCCCCCATGACGAGAGGAATAAACATAACAAATTAAACGGAAGGTAAATTTAATCACTTTCTAAACAGAAATGGTACATTCAAGGCATATTCCATCCTACAAGGATTAGCAATCCATTTTACATTTGACGTTTTTTCAAGGACCGACAAATTTTGTTTAGCATAAATCTTGAGTTGTCCCATATACTAAAAGCCACAGGACGAATCACGGTTCATACGATGGTGAGTTGTGCGCTTCATTTCGCTTCATACAAATTTACACGGACAACTCAATGTCAGTTTTTCGAACGGACATGTCACCGTTAGTTACCTTAATTTAAAAAAAAAATACTCGTTTTACAAATTGAGAGATTCAAATTATTGGATATCTGAGGACTTCAGACTATTTCTTTTAAAATCTATAATTGCTGTGGGTTCCATTAAATAATAAAAATAGAAAAATTTTCGCTCGCATGCACACTTACTTCTGTCACATAAACGGCAAATACCGCAGCTTCACTCGGAATCTATTACTTCAAAAATTTTCTTAAAACTTTCGGTATAAAAGCAAACATTAGCTACCGATTCATTGCTTACTTTCGCATGTTTGCCAAATACACTTCATCATCAAATTACAAAACTTTGCTTGCTCCCCATGGACAGTAAACAAGTCGGCGCCGATGGTTAATACCAGTCGATTCGAAATTTGGAATGAAATATTTTAATGAAATCAAATCTGTTGTAATCTAGATTACGTCGATGAATAAAGAGGTCTCCGGACCAATCAGCACGTTGAGCAAAAAATTTAATTTCAGATTTTAATTTAATTCTTCGGTTTATTTGAACCCATCAAAATAATTACAAGCACATAACAATTAATTAAAATTGTGAAAGCAGAGGCTACATGAACTTTTTTGTTTTTGTCATTGCATTGTTTCGATCTAATTGACAAAGCGCAATGAAATTTTCATCTATTTAAATTGTTTAATGCAAAACGTTCGGAAACTGCAACAATTGTTGCAATTGTCAAAATTGAAAATAGGCAGATGCTAATCGTACGCGCGTGCGAATAGTCCATTAAATACTATTCGCTCGTGCGTGCGTAAAGCCTTTGCACAACAAGGAAAATTTCATTTTTTATACGATTTAACTATTAATAGCGTGCGAATGGTTAAACTACTATCCGCACGCGCATACGAATAATTTTAATTAGACCATTCGCACGCGCGTGCGAAAAGTCACTTCGTTGAAAATACTTAACTGGGTGAAAAAAACCCAAAATTACTGATGAAACTTCTGTCTAACGTTTAACTCAATATAATAAACTTTAACATGTTATTTTAAATAGTTCCTGTGATACGATGAGTCTTCGAAGTGCGAATGCATGCACAGTATTTGAATAAAATACAGCAGTTCACCGAAACAGCTGTGATCTTATGGATGGAAGCGGTAGGAACTAGAAACACATGTTGTAATAGTACATACAAATAACATGTAGTTTTGTTTTTCATTTCAATTATTTTTATCTTATGGCTGTGCCACAAACTTCACTTCGACCAAATCATGTTAACTACACTTCATAAAATTTCATCAAATTATTATTTCATATCTTATAAAAAACATTGATAGAAGAAGGAGCTCAATTTCAGTTATCGTTACGTTGAAAGAAGTTGAAAATTTGTCCTTGAATTTTAATAAAAAACTAGGATTTTGTCTTCTCGATGTAAGAATACCGGGTACCGGGTACCGGCCTTGTTTGGGCGCCAGGGTTCTTAGAAGGCGCCATATAAAAAAATGTTTTGTATGTGTGTGTGAGTGTATTCAAAGTATGGGTCAAATATGATCAAAATTTTTGGACTGTGTTAGGATGGAGATAGATGTTTGGTGTCAAAGGAAATGTTATTGGGTTGAGTGTGTAGTGTGTCAGGGTGACCAACAAAATGGCAGACGGTGGTATGGGACGGATTTAGGGGCAAAATTGATTTTTTTAAAAAAAAATTTTGTTGAAAATAGATGTTTCGTGTCAAAGGAAATTTTTTTTCGACGAACATTTTTTTCTTTTACTTCCTGGTTTCTTAACCGACCGATTTTGAAGTCAAGTATAATTTATAAACTTTAATTTTTATGACCGTAAATCAAATTTGAAATGAAAATTTCAGTACAGGCGGGGAGTTGAACCATCGCACCAAGCTGCTATCGCTTACCGGGCGAGTGCTCTATCCCTTCAGCTATCTGTACCGTGTAGTTGTATACTATAGTCGACGCGATTTAGGCAATAATGTCATAAAAATTCAAATTTTTTTCGTCGGAAATTTTCGCGGGAAAATTTTTTTCACCGAAATTTGTTTTCGCTGCAAATTGTTTTGCGCTGAAAATTTTTTTCGCTGAAAATTTTTTTGCTGAAATTTTTTTCTTAGAAAGTTTTTTCGCTGAAAATTTTTTTTTCGCCGAAGATTTTTTGTCACTGAAAATTTCTTCCGCTAAAATTTTTCGCTTGACAAAATTTTTTCGCTGAAATTTTTTCGCTGAAAATGTGTTTCCGCTAAAAACGTTTTTTCGAGGAAGAGTTTTTGCAGGAAATTTTTTTTCGCTTAAATTTTTTCGCGGAAATTTTTTCACTGAAAACATTTTTTTCGCGGGAAATGTTTTCGCCGAATGGTTTTTTTACCCGGATTTTTTTTTTCGCACGGAAAGTTTCGCCGAAAATGTTTTTTTAATGCTGAAAATATTTTTAATGTTTTGTCACTGAAAACTTTTTTTCGCAGAAAAATTTTTTCGCCGAAATTTTTTTCGCTGAAAATTTTTTCCGCTAAAAATTTTTTCGCTGAAAATTTTTTTTTCACAGAAATTTTTTTCTATATCACATTATTGGCATCTTTATTTCTCGGGATGAGATCAAAACAAAGGCAGATAGATCGCAACATGTAAACCCCGGACATATTGACAAACAAAATTTAACACCAAAACCAGTAAGATACTTTTAATTTGAACATAAAAACGAACTGTGATATTTTAAATTGAGCAAAAAATTGTGATATTATGGAAGAAAAGTAAAATTGTTTTTATATAAATAAGATTTAATAATACAAATGTGAAATTTCCAATTAGGCCTGATGATGTCTGCCCAGATGTGACGAAATATATAGCCTTATAAATCAGAAAATATGCCTTTATTTTGATCTCATCCCGAGAAATAAAGACGCCAATAATGTGATATACCTATAAAAATTCCAAAGATCAAAGAAATTCGACCAAAGAAGATATATAGATATATTTTTTTCGCCGAAATTTTTTTCGCAGGAAATTTTTTTCACAGAAAACTTTTTTTCGATGGAAAATTTTTTCACCGAAATTTTTTTTTCGCTCACCTTTTTTTCGCCGAGAATTTTTTTCGCATGACTTTTTTTTCACCGCCAACTTTTTTTCGTCAAAAATTTTTTTCGCCGGAAATCTTTTCTCCAAAATTTATTTCCTCTTTTATTTCAAAACTACTGATATCACAAAAAAAAAACCCTTTTTAAAAAGGAAATGTGACGGAAATCCTCGTCGCTTCTTTTAAAACAAGTGATATCAATTGGGGTGACGCGACGCTTAAGGGGCTGTCCCTAAATTACATAACGCCCGGGGGGGGGGGCTGTACAAGAATTTGTTACAGATTGTTACGGGCTTTAGGGTAGAAGGGGGGGCAGTTTGTAGAAATAGTACGTAACAAACACTTTTACAACCAAAAATTTTATTTTTACGAGAAACTTTTTTGTGATCATCTGTTATTGTTTCTAGTTATCTTTCTCTAGTTTTGACAAATCATAAGATACCACGTTGAACGTCATAACATTTGCTTGTTTTTGTTAAAAAATAAATTCATCAGTTTTGTTACGTAACAGGGGGGGGCGGGGGTTCGAGTGATTGTTACAGTGTGTGACAACGACGGGGGGGTGTAAGTGGCTAAAAATGTGTTACGTAATTTAGGGACAGCCCCTAAAGCTTTGAAGCACAAAAATTTTTTTTGGAATGTGGCTTAGATAGGAAGAGGATTGACAGATGGAAGATAGGCTTACACTTTGCAGGGAATCGTACGGGTCTGAGTAGTTTATGTTTTTAATTTCTTCGAAGTTTTAGAAAAAGACTATTTGAAGTGCAAATTTTTTGAAATTGTTGTTGCAGTTTTGTAAAGAAATGTCTACAAGAACAGAAACTAAAAAAAATATTTTTTGCCCCTGAAAATAAATTAATATGAACAATTTGAAACATTAAGGCTTTCTATGGGATCGCACCTCTGATTTGCTTATGTCTTTGGGGCGTAGTAGCAAGTATGAGACACTATACATAATTCCTACATAAAAATATCAAATTGCCGAAAAAAAAACTATATTATGTAATACACAATGAAAAAATAGACCAAATTTAATTTAAAACGGGTTACACATTATGTTACACGGTATCAATTTTAATTGGTAGTAGGTCGGCTTTTCCATATACTGAAAACAGAATGTTAATGAGTCAAAGGGTTTCATTTTGCGGTTGCTATCTTATACAGCTAGAAAACGCAAAGCTCATCAAGCTTGAATATAAATTTAAATTTAAATATATTGATAAACGTGAAAACAACTGATAATTATTTTCGCTATGTAGAAATTTACCAATAAACGAAATCGAATTAATATTGTTTGTTGTTCGTTATCCGTCCACCTGCCTATTATTTGAGTGCCAAAACCTGTACGAAATAATTAACCGTTTCCATTTTGAGCCAATTACAGCTATGTGTGTAGCCAGCTGTGATGGTTATGATGCAAAATACACTCTTAAGAGTCGGGTAAATTTTAAGGTTACCAAGGAAATCGTAGCTCTATGAATATTGCATGTCATCGTCAATAAACATATAATTACTTAATTGGCATGTTGTATCAATTAAAATGAGAAACTATTCATCAATTCATCTGCATCCATTCCAATGAAAACCATTCAGTTATTTCAGCATATTGCACATGTTTCAATCAATGTATGGATTGCACACATCAATTCAGTATGTGCGAATGTGACTTGTAATTATAATGTTAATTAAGTTTGCTTTACGATTGAACGAATTCTTCTTTTCAATTTCCTTAAAATGATTTTATTGATTGAAGGAACATGAGATAAGATCTAAATTTTTCCTTACATTGAAATATAATTTTTATTATCCATTTTGTAGTAAATTTTTCATCAAATTACGAACATTGTGCATCTGGTTTTTTTGGGAAAAATTAAATTTGTCATGGCAATAAGCCACCATGTCTAAAAGTTAATAAAAACGTATATATTTGTTACGCTGAAGCGACGTTGGTAAACAATAACATTGAATGTAATCAAGCGAAACATAACAGCATATTTAATATCAAAACACACAGAGCGAATCTGAAATAGGAAAAAAAAACCTTTTATGTCATCAACAACAAACGGCGAATGTAAAAAGAACAACATAAACTCTTTCGCATTTTTTCGTTTTCATGTCTGGATATGGAAATAAAAAAACTCTATGTTGGGGGTGTGTATGTACCCCTACGGCTCTGTATGCTTAACTATCGTTGAGCATAACTCGAGTCATTGGCACAGTAGTCAAAGAAATATCTCCTTGAGTCAACCCACGTTGAAGGCTGAATCCCAAAAAGGTTTATTTCGAAAAGACCGAAATCGCGAAAAACTTAATTTCCCTAAGAGTCCATTTTGATCTCTGTAAAGATGATGAATTTTGTTTTACATTTGATTGATTGATTAGATTTATTCATATTCATCCTTAAGGACCTTCTGGTCGATTCCAGAAGGCAGTCTTGTGTCACAAGAGTACTTTGGACAATGCTGGATGGGAAAAAGGTGCACTTACTTCCGACTAAGCACCAGGCTGCGTACTTGATAAGTGTGATTAGTCTTATAGAAGGCAGCCTGGTGCCGAAAATCACTTAACCTGGTGTTGCCTAAACGAGGCCTCTGTTTGTAACAATTGCTCTCCATTAAAATGTGTTAAGTGACGATGAAATAAGGATTTCAGGCACTAGACTGATCCTTTGTCTTGTGCCTGAACTCCTTATCTTATCGTCGTCCAGAACATTTTCACGAAGAAAAATTGCAACAAACAGAAGTCTGCGTTTCAAAGTGGGTAGCCTGACAACAAAAAAGTTTCTATGACAATGTTGTTGTACATTACCATGCACTCGGTTCCGAGTCGACGCCAGGCTGAGAAGTGTAAAAAGCCTCATAGAAGGCAGCCTGGTGCCAAAAATCTGTTAATGTCATCATAACGGCAGTAACGAATACTACACGTCATATTAATTTCAACTCATCATCATCATCATCATTTATTTATCATATTATGCAAGGTATACCTTATACAAATTAATGCGCATAATTTCGTTATTCACTAATAAGTAATTAAATTGACAAAATGTATTATTGTGAACTATAGGAAGCAAAAAGAACAACTTCTTCTAAAACATTGTAATGAGGTTGTAAGGCATTAGACGGATAAAATAAAACAAATACATTCATCACTCAAAGTCATTTCAGAACAACGTCAATAACCCCTACACTCATATATTCATATAGCTCCACCATTCCAGCTGCCCTATAGTCAAACCACACCAGTTGAATGTTAATGGTCAGCACACCAAAATCAACCCAGGCAGACAGTAACAACAGAAATGAGAGAGAGAAAGAAAAGAAAAAAAAGGTGTATTTGATACATGGGCCGTTCCACAGCCCGCCATCGTCGGAACGGCCTCCACCGGCCAAACCAGGCAAAGATGAGAGCTGTGCTGTATTGCGAAAAGTTGTATGTGTAACTCCTTCACACAACACAACTCTCATCCGCGACCAGTTCAGCCAACTGAGACCGCCCCAACAGCAGCGGACCGCGGAACCGCCCACATGCTTTCCATACTAAAATCAACATTCCCATCCCAGACCATAAGTGTAGCGCACTATTGATTTCACAGAACGCTCGAACAAGTCCTATGACTCAAAATTCAATCCAAAATTAAAAACAGGACTGCAATTGTCCAAGTCCGGCAAAAGTAGCGACTTAGCCAAAATACAACGAGTCTTAAACGGGGTGGATCTGGCCAATGGCCATAGACTCCTCAGCCCGATATAAATTTTTTGCGACAATTTGGCCACATGATCACTTCACGTCAAGCTGTCATTCATCATCAAACCCAGATTTTTTACCACCCTCGAATAAGGCAACTCCACACCAAGCATTTTGATAGGGGGTACAGCATTCAAACAATTTCAAGGTTATTCCTAGCTGCCCAATCACACACTGCCTCAAGATCTGTGTTAATGTCAGGAATAGATACATTCACATCCTCAAAGGAAAATATCTTAAAGAGTTGAGCATCATCTGCATATAAATGTATGAACATATATTTCACATCATTGGGCAAGTCATTGATAAACATGCAGAGCAAAATTGGGCCTAAAATGGAACCTTGTGGAACTCCTCTCGTTAGCGGTAAAAAATCTGATTGAATGCCATTTATATCCACTGCCTATTTACGGTTTAGCAGATAACTATTAATCATCTCAACTGCAGTTTCATCAAAACAAAAATGAGTGCGTAACTTAGAGCATAACAAATGGTGTTCGACTGAATCAAATGCCTTTGAAAAATCTAAAAGCAGCAAAATTGTTACGAATTTTTTATCTAGTTCACATCATGTGCAATCTTCAATAAGGCAGTTGTAGTGCTGTGGCCATGCCTGTAGCCTGATTGAGTATGCATCATTTGTGGACGCTTATCTAGAGATCCAGCAATCTGGCCGGCAAGCAGAATTTCATGCAATTTTGACATTACGGGAAGTATATGAAGGGGTCTGTAGTCTGCCAGGTTAAAAGACCTAGTCTTTTTATGCTCAGGACGAACTCTAGATAATTTCCATACGTCCGTCGGGGAATTTAGAACTAGTTATAGAAAAATTTACGATGTGCTTTACTCAGCACCAGGCTGCGTACTTGATGTTTTCTATTGCAAATATAGAGGGCAGCAGCAGCCTGGTGCCCAGTTGAAATTTATGTAACGTATAGTATTCGTTACTGCCTTTGCGATAGCATTAACAGATTTTCGGAACCAGGCTGCCTCATACGAGGCTATTAATGCATCTCAAGTAGGCAGCCTGGTGCCGAGTCGGAATCGAGTGCATACACCCGCAAACACCCGTTCAAAACAAAAGAAACATCCAAAGTTAAAATTGTGCGGGTGTATCAATATACCCGTTCACACATCCAACATTGGCATATTAACTTGGACCGCCAACGAAACGCCCAATGGGACGTCCACCGGAAAGATGGACCAACGACATAAAAGAACGGCAGGCACGATTTGGCAACAAGTGGTAATGGACCGGGGAAGTGGCGATCTATAGGGGAGGTCTGCATCGAGCAGTGGATACGATAAAGGCTAAGAAAGAAGAAGAAGGCTGCCTTCTGAAATCTTCCGGTATGAGCTATGAGCTGACGTTAAAGTCATTGTAGCAGCACTTATACGTTATACACGACATATAAATTCCAATTTGGCACGGGGCATTGTTGTTTGAGTTACCTACATGTAAAGAACAAAAAGAAACTCGTAAGCTGAAAAAATAACGCAACTCTCTGTTCTACGTCGGAAAACTCAGTTTCTTCTAGTGAAACGGACGTCATTTATGATGGATTTCGACGGAATGGGACGAAGGAAGGGGAGTCAAAAATCACACAAAATTACAGAACGGAATTTTTGAATGACCCCTTGAATACACATTTCTGCCGTAATTTGCATAAGAAACTTAGGGACGTCATTTTGAGAGAGAAAATATATGAAATTCTCTCTCAAAATGTCATCACTAAGTTTCTTATGCAAATTACGGCAGATTTACCCTATACTTATGCACCTTGACATTTGAATTCTTTTTTTTTATGCATTTTTCGTTGACTGTAATAGGTAATAGCCAATGATGTAAGGAAAATTTTGAAGGATGTAAAGGATCGAAGGACCGATGAAGGAATCCAAAGAACGTCACAAACCGATGCTTTATTTGTCTACCTTAATGACGCCCTTTCTTCTATTATTACAATTCATTGTATTTATAAAAACCCAAATTTTTCTCACCAAAAAGATACGCAAAATTGAAATGAATTCTTCCGCCCATTTTCCTTCACATTTATTATTTTCCATCTATCATTTCTCTGTACCTCCTACCTAAATGCGAATTATGAATTTTCGAGTCCGACGCACACATCTAATACGTCATGTCATAAACTATTGTTTACCACTCTTCAGAGTGTTTTTGTACGATATGTCCTTAAAAATCGTATAAAATGTGTCGCCGACATCATTTCAGTATCTAACAAGCAAACGTCTATGTAGAAATATAGACGGAATTGTTGACCCAGTAAACGGTTTCTGTTAGACAATGTCATACGAACGGATATGTGTTCTATTATAAATTACATCTCTTCATGTGATATTCATTGTTCCCTTTTTTCGGATTTCAACATTTTGAAACAACATTAATGGTGCTGACCCGGTAACAAACGGAAGCAAAAATATCGCCTAAATACTACATGAGTTACAGCAAAATAGGATTGTACGTTTATCTGAGAACCTTAATGAAAGTGATAAAAAACTGTACGTGGCTTTTCTTTGATTCCAACCCCTTAAACACACTCACACACGGATATACCAATCACTGTTACATTTTTTGGTGATACAATGGAGAAAGTGAGACGACACACACGTCCATTTAATGATATATTATCGAATGTTGTAATCGTGATTTAGAACAGCTCTTAAACTAAATGATTTCGATATGTGAGCTTACATGTACTTATGGTAAATGTTCGACGAAACATCTCTTGAACATCCCCATTAATACCTTTAGTTGATTCAATCAGGGAATGAATGCATGTGAACGTGATGACAACTGTAATGGTATAATACTAAATGAGTGCATGTTGATGATGATGATGATGATTTTATCGTTTAATGTATACCCATTTTCTCCCTTATCTTTCACAAAATTGAATTTAATGTAAAAGTTTTTCAACTTTAAAATTGCTGTGGAAATTTGTGCAGATATTGGAATTATTCGAAAGTACATACATTTGCATGTGAACTTAAATAAATAACAAACTGAACGTTGGAATGAACGCTATAATATCACTCCAATAACGGCGGAAGAGTTTTATTATACTTTTGCCTCTTTGCAAACGAATCTGATGGAAAAAAGCCAAAACGTTATTTTCTACTTGTTGTAGGAAAACATTTAAATATTCAATAACGTCTGATTGATACACTGTCACAATTCAACAATTATCGGAAGGGTTGTCTTCAAAGACAGTTTTCCCAAGCGAAGCGCAGCGTCGTCGATCTAGCTTTTATCCTGGTAAATTTTCATACAATTACCAGATGGTTTAGAAATAATTTTATGATCTGGGAGAAAGCCGGAGGTTGATGGATTATTAAAGCCCAGATCAAAAACTTACTGCGATTTTTTATAGGCCTTTGCGTTAATAACATTAACGGAGCTTATAATTTTGAGTCATGCCACCGTATCAAATTACTTATACATGAGTTTGTTGGGATCAAAAGTCGGTCTATTCAAACTGTCAAAGTGACGTTTTAAACGTCAAATATACAGGTAACACAAATGATTTTTAAATGAATAGATTTTTCTTTCTTCTTAGAATTTTTTTGATCAAATGTATTAACGTTAACGACACAAAAATATTTTGGACCTTTTCCTTTTTTAGAAAGCTCGTCGTCTGATTTGTAGCTTTGACGTTTGAAACGTCATTTTGATAGTTGAAATAGACCGAATGCTTTATGCATTCAAATAATTCGCGCGAATATTCACTTACAGCATGACCATTGGTACCAACCAAATTCGATAAATTCCATACATTTCTCCAGACAATAAACTCACAAGGTGCGATCATGTGCGTTTACACTGTTACAGCAAATCCTTAAACCACAATTTTTCTTTTATAAAATTAAATCAAATAGCCAAAATAGTTTTTGGAACTCAAATTACGGATAAATAAGACATCTCCCATCATTAAATGAATAAAAAATATTTTCAGGCTCTAGCTTAATTAGAAGACAAGGAACGCCGATGAACTCTTTTTTATATGGAAATTCATTCTCTAAATGTGTCCCAACATAAATGTCAAATGTGCTTGCATATGGTGCTTTCGGTTCAATGTTACGACCGCGTTGCTCAACACGTTTTGACATTTATAATACATGTTAATTCATTTCACTAATGAATTCAATATCCACTGAACTTTTCATGTAGGGACACCTTTTTTCGTTCATCGGCGTTCCTTCTCTTCCAATTCAATGGTTTTTTCTAGTGCAACCTGTCAATGTAGTTTTCAAATCACAGTCAAAATATCACCTCTGTGTATGCACATTTTCAAGAATAGAAGCAGGGTGCTGTGGCGCTAGTTCAGCAGCGGCTCAAATAGAGACTTTCGATAAACAATAGAATATTAAAGGAGAGCCTCGAGGAGAGCGAAAACCAGTTATATATTTAACTTATCTCGGGGTCAGCTGTCAAAAAATTATGAATAAAAAGGAGAATTGAGAGTTAGGTTCAGTTTGAACTTGCATGGGATTTCTTTCATTTTGACGCGTGACGCCGAGATAAGTTAAAATTAATTGATCAAAAAACGATCTCCTTTAACACTCTCTTCTGTTCTATCGTAAGAAAAGTACATTCTTATTTTGGAAAATTTGACATCTCGGGAGAGTTATCGTGCTCTAAGCAAGTGCATGTCGGGAGGTGGTAAAAATGTTTTTTTTTCTATAACTCGTGTAAAGCCAAATGAAATTTTATGGGATGATAGGCCCCAATGATACAAAGGTTTTTCATCATTGAACTCCTTGGAGCCTTCCCCCACTCCGGAGCTATTTGTCATTTAAGTGAAAACTTCGGGGACGCTTTACTACTTGAAGCAGCGATTGTTTTTCACATTTATCAGGGTGGGATGGGCTATTTCTGGCTCCTAAAACACAGATCTATTGATCCTTTGTTTTCTTCCCGGTCATCATGTAAATCCTTTAAAACCTTCCGGTTCTTACAAAAAACATATCTAGAGCGATAGGTCCTAGGGGGTCTAAGATATCGGAGAGTCGAATCACATAACCACCTAATGTCATGCTCCTTAGCAGGGCATTCACATATTACGTGGACGCCCGTTTCCTCCTCCAGGCTGCAGTCACATCTTGGATCAGCCAAAATGGTCAATTTGGCCAAGTGCTTGTTCAACCCATGGTGTCATGGCTCCCACTACTCTCCTAATGCCACTACGGTCCATTCTGAGAAGCTCCTTGGTCCACCAAATAGACATTTTTACGCCCCCCCACTTTTACATAAATTTCCATATAAAATTCAACATCGTCACGCTTTCTTTGGTAACCACCCCCCTTCCGTAGAGTATATCGTCACTTGTTAACAGCTCCTTTTCGCGTATCCAGCTGCAGATCATGTTTCAGGGCAGTTACACAGACTTCTTTAGTTGAAAACAGTCAAGAGAAATGGCAGAAAATCGACCTTTTTTACAAAAGTTGTTCCAGACTGGCGCAACAGCCTTAAACCGGGAAAGTTTTTACATGGTCTTATGGTAGGGGTAGTATACTGGAACACTCCATACTCAGTTCTTCAGTTCATCGCTGCTTGAAGCAGTAAAACGTCTCCGAAGTTTTCACTTAAATGACAAATAACTGCGGAGTCGGGGAAAGCTCCAACGAGTTCAATGAAGAAAAACCTTTGTATCATTGAAATAACTCCGGAGTGGGGGAGGCTCCAAGGAGTTCAATGATGAAAAATCTTTGTATCATTGGGGCCTACCATCCCATAAAATTTCATTTGGTTATACACGATTTATAGTCAAAAAACATTTTACCACCCCCCCCCCCCCCCGACGTGCACTTGCTTAGAGCACGATAACTCTCCGGAGATGTCAAATTTGCTATGGTCATCGAAAAAAACATTTTTGCTAGGACTTGCGTCACGGCAGCTTACTAGTGAATCTCCATGATTTTGTTGAATTTTGTACAATTTGTGAAAAATTTCCGAATAATAGGCTCTGGCCAATATATATATATTCTTTTTCCGTGTAAAGATTTTCAGCTTTCGTGAAATCATAATATAAAAACATTCCCTAAAGTCTGACACAGTAATCATACATCATAGCCAGTGTTCGTGTCCCTCTAAGATCTGTTGTTGAAGCTTTTAATAAAATAAATGGATTTCTATCGACCACAATAGGACTAACAGAGACGCTATAATTGTTAAATAAGAGAATTATTTACATAAAAAAAGAGAAAATTCAAATGGATTCCTCTACTGACCCAAATAATTGAAAATTTATTGATAAAATTTGGTAATCCAGCCAGTAACTTGGTATTTAAAACCCAATGGCTTACTTTATATTATTTTTCACCCTCCGATTTACTCAGACGCTTTGTAATTATTTCGAACCAAAGTACGGTAATATTGTAAACTTTTTTTACTCAACTTTCGACATTAAATTTATCTTAAAGTATCGTATAGTCCTTCAACACTTGTCTTGTATGATTACATTATATACAAGACAGCAAAAGAAATTTCGTCTGTAAATTTTTACTGACACGAATTTAGCGGCACAATGCGACTTAAAAGTATCGCTGGTAAAATATACATTTCTCATTCATATACCTAACAACCCCTTGGGATATGATTATAACATTAAAAAAACGAAACCACATAAAATGAAAACGAAAGTAAAATGTGAAAAGATGAGAAAAATCTTTTCGTTCATCTCATAAATTTTAATTACAGAATATATAACAAGAGTGGATCAATGATTTTAATGTGGAAATAAAATAAAAAAAAAAGTGGCGCACTTTTTTGAAAAAAATCGTATAGGTTTTTCTCGTTATCTATTGCTGCAAGGTGTAACGATTACACTTGCAACCTGTTACTCAAATTTTCAATTTATTTTCAATATAGGATGTGTATGAAAATAGGAGTGAAATCTTCTTAGCAGTTGCTTCAACAACTTTGTATAGAATTCGATAGGATCTTTATTTTAATAAAATTGAATTCATATAAATCTGCGATAATAGCTAAACGATACAAAATGTCCCACGATAACACAATAAATTTCTTTGAGTCATTTAAACTTGTGAAACAGCTATTTGTTACGACCCTTGAAAAAAAAACTTTGGAAGCCTCTTAATGCCAACCGAACTCTCATTTCAATCCCCAAAACGTAACCGAAGCATTTATTTATTAAAACTCTCTCGAAGCGATTACACAATGAAAGTAATGTAAGCTCGAATGTAAGCTAAACAATAATCATTTCGCCTACCCTCAAATACCATAACAAACAGTATATCTCAGCTGGACATTAAATCCTAATTTATTGAAATGGCTAACAATTATCTAGGTCGAAAATGGTCAATAATGACAGTAGCCATATTTATACATTTTGAATAGGTTCATTTATGTGTTGAATGTCCAGTCCACCGAGTGGACTGAGAAGTTATGTTACGTAACATAAATTCACCCCCGCTGACTGTCCGTAATATTTGATTCTGTATCAGGAAGTGTCATCACATCTCCAAAAACAAATTTAATTAATATAATTCAGGCATGAATGATCTAATTGTTTCTCGTATTGTTGGTCTTATACAATTGTCGTGGATGAAGTTTGGGAATTGAAACTTTGCACAAACGTTCATTTGGCATATCAGCTTTAGGATAGCGAATAGTTTCGTTGCATAATTCATTTGTAAACTATGTTTATGAAATAGGTCCATTATACAGCCTTGTCATTCTGTTGAGCTCATGAGTCAATTTGAAAGAGAAACTGTAGCAAGAGCAAAGTGTACAAAACATTTAATTGCACAATGTTTCATAATTAATTTGTATTTTGAGTGGAAAATTCCATCTTGCAGACGTAATCGAACGAACGCTAGTAATTTGCTCTCGACGCACGCAAGTAGAAAGTAGAGTTCTGATTTTTGACTGTTTCGTTCAAGTTGACAAGTGTAGGGCCACCGGCCAAAAATGATTCCAAATGGTTCACTGAGCACAAGAGCAAAATATGCAAAAATTGAGAAAATCATGAAAATTGTAGGTTTTATGAAAATTGCATGAAACTTTCATGAGATGAGGACATGAGGAGTCATGTTCAAGCAAGTTTGATTTAGTATACTCAAAATAGTCCAAAAAAAAAGGGTTTTTTTACAGGATAGATGTATTTGTCGTGTCGTGGACATGTGAGACCCAGCCAAAAAGCATTTTGTCAGTCGATCTTCTTATCGCTAGAACTCAGCTAGTTCAAAATTTTATGAAAAATGTTCTTTTACGGTTGTTTGGATAGCACTACAAAATAAGATTTAATTATTTAGGTTTGTTTGACAAAATAGCGTCTTTCGACCGTTGAGAAGTAGGTCATTTTCGAAACTTATTTTTTGCTACATAAGGGATGTGTCCCAAACTAAATCCGGACGATTTCAATAATGAATAACTTTCTTAATTTTGCTCGAAATTAGCTGAAATTTTCAACTTTTGAAGTCTGATATGTTACAATCAAGTGCTGTAAATATGAAGACATAAAACTTTTTGCTGAAATATTTGCGATGGAGTGAAACTAGTGCAAAAAAATTCTGCACAAAATAGTTTCTTACTTCATTCGCAATTACCTATGAGAGGAATGTCAGCTTTATGCTAATTTTTCATTGTAGAATATTCGTTTACAAATATATTTAATGTTTCTGAACAGAAAAACCCCAAAAAACAAATTTCTGTTAACTTACGTGAACCTGATTGCTTGAATGCCTTTACTGGCAAGGTAGCAATTCCACATCTCCCAGAACAAAAACTTCTCGTAGAGTTCAACATTTTGCTAATCCGCCTTAAATTTGTTATAAGAGAAACGGAAAATATTATTTTTATCCAAATGTATCGGGGTGAAGTTGAAGGTTTCACGAAGGTGATGTTTTCTTGACACATCAGTACATTCCCTGCCAAAAGCAGCGATTTTCGCTCAGTAACCCAACTTTATGGATGAGAGATCATCAGACACATTCATACCTCTCATACTGATAAAGAATTTTCCACAGAAACCCTGCTATGAATTTACTTTTGCAGCATCCTTTTTACCCAATGCTCCAGACGCTACGAATTTTTTCAGCTGAAATTACAGATATTCTTGTTTCAATTTTTAGAATTGGTATGTTGTTCCACGTTAAGCTCTTCAGTTTTTAAGGCAACTTTAGACCCTAAACTAACATTTTAGTGTCATTGTGAAATGTTCCCATGTCAAGGAGCGTAGCTAGGAGCTTTTAGTCTGAAGGCTTGCGCGGTGGTTTTCTCTACTGATCATGTTATTCCTGCTGACAGTTTCACAAACTGTAAAAGCAAATTTTTGCTCTCTTTTATTTTATTTCATACTAATAGAAGCAATATCAGAAATGATTCCCCTTCCGACGATAAAATTCGGAAATTTCGTCAACTTCACAGGAGTCAAATGTGAGGTTGATGAAAATTTTGTATTTTTGTGCAGAATTTTTTTGCACTAGTTTCACTCCATCGCAAATATTTCAGCGAGCAAAAAGTTTTATGTCTTCATATTTACAGCACTTAATTGTAACATATCAGACTTCAAAAGTTGAAAATTTCAGCTAATTTCGAGCAAAATTAAGAAAGTTATTCATTATTGAAATCGTCCGGATTTAGTTTGGGACATCCCTTAGAAAGTATTTTAACTCTTATGACGGCTTATGATCGGCTGATAAAATGCTCTTTGGCTGGGTCTTACATGTCAACGACACGACAAATATGTCTACCCTGTAAAAAAAACCTTTTTTTGGACTATTCTGAGTAGATTAAATCAAACTTGCTTGAACATGACTCCTCATCACATGAAAGTTTCTTGCAATTTTCGTAAAACCTGCATTTTTCATGATTTTCTTAATTTTTTGCATATTTTGCTCTTTTACACCGCCTAAACCATTTCAGATTCAGTTGCATTAATAGACACTTTTCATCAGTGACCAATTTGAAATCATTTTCGGCCGGTGGCTTCAGAATTTTCGGCCACTTAATTTTTCCATACATTTTTGGACCACCTCATAGCGGTTCGAAATTTGAAGAAACGTTTCAAAAGTTTATAAGTCGTAAGATAAGCGAAACATAGGAAATAGTAGATTACACGGGGGGTGCGGAAGTAAGTCACTACATGAGTGATCAATTCTGTGAAATGAGCCAAACTCAAGAGGGCGTTTTTAAAGAGAGTTGCTAAAAAATACACGAATGAGTTTACGAGTGTCACGGAATGATCCTGAGCACTCCCCACTGTATGCTTTTTTAATCGGTGTCCCATCCGAAAACGCGTCATTACATGCAGATATACATGTAATGAGAAATTTCCCTAACATACATGTAATGAGTAATTTCCGTGGGGTGCACTGCACATATACATGTAATGGCAAGTTTTCGGTGGAAACGATTCACCATGTAATCACCGTGGAATAATCCATGACTCACAGGGGAAACACCGATGATTCGCAGAGGAATCACCGATGATTTACCGGAGAATCATCGATGATTTACCGGAGAATCATCGATGATACCGATCACTCATCAATGAATCATCGGTGATCCCTCTGTGAATCATGTGTGATTCCTCTGTGAATCATAGATGATTCCTCTGTGAATCATAGGTGATCACACGGTGAATTGTCGAGATTTCCCTGCGAATCAACGGTGATTGCCCGGTGAAGGGCACAAAAGGACGGACCGGAAGGGGGAAAGCATTAAGTACCTATCGCTATTAATGATCGTGACGGTACAGTTTTCAGGTTACTTGTTCTACGATGTAGTGAGCCCACCCTATTCACATTCACAGGTTTTTTTATGCAATTTTTGTATTCTTCATCGATATCTGAGTACAATTTGTAAAAAGAGGCTGGAGAGGACGAGAAGGGCGTTAGAGGACTTCAGTGGGCGTCCGGTGCACTTTTCCTCCTCCGATATATGTTATTTTAGGCTCTGCTATACCTACTATGTCATTGGTAGAAACGATATTTTATACAACAGAGCGACCAAACTTCATCAATAATAATCAATCATTTATTTATTGAAACAAAATGGAAACAAATCCTTAAAATGTTCGACCGATCATCGTAGAACATAAGCAAGACTAAGAAAGACTGTAATTAGAATTCGGTAGGAAGAATAAATGAAAATTCCCATTCGGAATTCCGTGTAAACTAGGGAATAGCAGAATTACATTCCTGCATTTCTAATTCTTTCTACGGTCATGGCAAAATGAATATGAGCTTCCGCGCAGGTTTTTGCGGTGTTAAAAATCTGCGCTTGAGTTCAAAACTCAAATTCATTTTGCCATGACTATATGTGGACAGTAGGGTGCACAGTGGTCCGAAATTTGAAGAAACGTTTCAAAAGTTCATAAGTCGTAAGATAAGCGAAACATAAGAAAATGATTTTCTACAAAGTTATTCAGTAATACCCAATTTCAAGAGCTATCTTAAAATTCAAGATAGCCGCCACTTAAACCGGAAGTGGCCTGTAACTGCTAATCTAAGCGATTTTCGAACGCACTTTCTTTACTAAAGTCATGAGACCAGTCCCCGATGAATTTTACATAGAACTAAAATACAAGATGGCTGCCACTTAAACCCGAAGTGGTCTGTAACTGCAATTCCACTTTGAATCAATGATGATTCCGCCGTGAATCATCGGTGATTCCACTGTGAATCATCGGTGATTCCACTGTGAATCATCGGTGATTTAGTTTCAAAATTAACTTCTTTGGCGACACTCTATTGCTAGTTCCTATACCTATGACAATGGTTTATTAATTGTATCGGAACAGCATCTTTTGCCGGGTGTTGAAATAGTGTAGTATCTACGATGCCGGGACGTTTTTCGGCCGAAAAATCGAATACCGGGAAATCCACTTGAAATCAGGAAAAAAATCACAAGGAAGAAGTTGCTTGCAAACAGGAAATGGCTGAAAAACGGGAAACAGCTACGGTCGCGCCTTTTTATTTCTCCACACTGGCTTAACTTCAAAATCACGTATTCATACACATGTTCCATGAGTATTATGTATAAAGTCTATTCCGACATATAGGGAGTGTGGTAATTTTTAAATATTCAGCGGGGAATTTCGCTCGATTTTTCTATAATGAAAAATTTTGGGAAATTGACTCACGGCCAGCTGTTGCTACATTTTATACAAAGAAGGAGGGGCGATTCCGCCCTGATAATTTGGACTTGTATAAAGAATGCGATTTTATTAAAAGAAGCGAAACAAGACTATGAACTGAAGAGAGTCTAATGTTTCAATAAATTTACGCCTTTTGGTCTTGAAAATTACGCCCTTTCTGTGAAAGTGCTCCCCAGTGGAAATTGCTTACTTTAGGCTCTGAATAGGCTGGCAGTCTTTGACAAAAAATATACTCAAATTGAAGCAAATATGAAATGCGACATGTTTAGTAGTGTTTGTAAATTTAGGTGGATTATGTATTTTCTGCGGTGTGCGATGAGCATTATAACACACAATCTACGTGTTTTCATTTTTACTTCAGCTTTTATGGTTACGTAAACTCAGTCTATATGTATTATGCTATTGGTTTCTATAGAGCATCCACTTTCTTTACTTAGTCATGAAATTGATTAACATCAATACACCAAACAACTTTAGGTAACAGGCTTCACAATATCAACTTTTTGTTTCAAGTGGAAAAAGTTTTGGGAATTTGGGAAGGCTGCAATAAAATGACAATTTTATGAAAATGTTGCTATTTTTATTTCAAAGCGTCTCGGGATGTAATACGACTCTCGAGTATTCCCTGATGCTATTAAATATGTTCGTGTATTTAAACGACTTAGAACGGATTTCACGTAACGCTTTTTTTAGTGCTGCCATCAATTCAAAATCTTAGCCGGTAAGAATTTTGTTGGTCGAATGTATGCCTCTCCAAATACCGTCCTAAATGGAGGATGGAGCAAACTTTCGGCTTACAAAAAATGCTTACTTGTTGAGGTACACTTACGGAAATATATTTTTGCATCAAATAGAATTTTGTACTTCTGCGCAAGTTTTTGCAGTGTTAAAAAGCTGTGCAGAAGTACACAATTCTATTGGATGCAAAAATATATTTCCGTAAGTGTATAACGACTTAAAATTGATCCCAAAAGGCTCAATTGTTTTTCGATATAACGCAAGTTTAGAAAGCCTTTTTCTCTTCATATGAGACATGATGGACCCCATGTATAATGTGAACGTTAGACAAATGACTAATGGCAACTGCAATAGCCGCAACATTCCTAACAACCCTTCCATTTTGTGGCATAGTTTGCACTTTCCATATTTTATCGTTTCGTTTTAATTTCGATTTAATTTTTACAAACTTTTCTCTGACATGCAGAACTCATGTAATTTGTTAGTTTTACCAGCTTTTCGGGAGCAAATAGCAAAAACTTTTTACATTGCGAGTACCATTTTCAGCACCAACAACGATTTCGTATTGTGCTTTATTGAAAGTTAAATTAGTTTACTTCTAGTTGCAGAAGAATCAAATAAAATGAATGGAAGGAATTGGGATTGTTGAACAAAACTTATCAAGATCTGGTCACCCCAATAACTGAAAGTTTTCGCTCATTTACACTTCCATAACAAATTGCTTGGCGTAGCGTCTTAATCAAAATCGTATTCGTATTTCTTGTCACATCAAATACATTTCAGAGCACATGAAACTAAATTATTTTGTAAACAAAAACCATTACAGAAATTGAACTGTCTTTTTTATCGTCTTCACATATTGAGTAAGGTAATGTAGTTGTCTAGATAACATCCATCCGAAATCTGTATGATTTATATTATTTTGAACGAAAAAAAACTCTATAATATACCGGAAATAATAAACCATTACCAAGCAATCAATCAATTCTCTAGCTTTCAGCTATCGGAAGTATCAAACCAAAAACAAATTTCCTTGAAATGTTTCGGTAAAGGGATTTTCATACGTTGACGCCATATAGGTTTCGTTCTTTTTTATTTGCAGTGTCTTGTAAGAGTAATATACCTTGTCATACATCGAAATATCGTCTAAACGAAATGTCACGTTACACTTAAAGTTGTCGCTAATAAAGAATATAAAAGAAATAAATAATGGCTTCTCATAAAGGCTAGTGTCAAAACAGTATAATCCTCGACAAAATTCTTGATAAGTGGTTCTCTTTGAAACCAACACCACCCTTGACAGCTCCATGGTTTAATACGTTTTATAGACCTTTAAGTATGTGCGTTATTAATTAAATGAGTTACCGCTGAGATGAAGAATATAATCCTTTTCAACTAAAAATCGTTTTAAAGACCAAGGAAATTCAAGAAAATTGAAAGAAATCAAGGGTAAAGGCAAAGCAAAAGTGTTTTCTTGTGTCTTAGTGTTCGGATCGTTTCGAAAACTTCTAAATATCTATTTCTAATAGACCGTGGTTCTTTTCGGAAATTGTTTTTGATTGATGTAAAATAATATTCTGTAGAACAAATGTATGAACAGAATTCATGAAAAACGTTTCCTCGATTTTATATCTCAATTTGAAAGTAGTAACACATCAATCAGAATGTAGTACTCATTTCACATTCTAATACGATTCCTACGATTCCCGTTGAAATTCCTATTGGAATTTTATTTTTTCCAATATGTGGGATTGACTCGGGACTTAGAACAATTTTCTTCAAATTGCGAAATAAAATCGAGGAAACGTTTTTCATGAATTCTGTTTATATTTTTGTTCTACAGAATATTATTTTATATCGATCAAAAATAAATTTCCAAAAAGAACCACGGTCTATTATTGGTCAATGACACAAAAAAAAGATCTTGAGATGTACATTTCGTGCGTACATTATTCTACGTTTGAGCCGTAAATTCCACGGTTAAAAAATGTTCATACATCTAAAAAGTAGATTAAAAGGCCATTGGTCTTCTCACTGATTTTACATTTTATCCGTAGGACAATGTCCGTTTCTTACGCAGTACGTACATTTAGTTTGTACACGTTGACAGTGGGGTTAGGACCGAATGTCCAAAAAAAATATCCCCGTGGACAAAATATCCCAAGATAAAATAATCGGACTAGGGTCTGCAACCCGGTTTTAAATCGAACCGGTTTTTCGGTTAACTGCAAAATTTTGAACACTAAAAAACCGACGGTTTTTTTTCTCTTAAAACCGGTTTTTTCGGTTTTTGCAAAAAAAAGATACTTTTCTGTCATAATGAGCGTGATAAGCGAGAGGGCTCAACAATGAACCAAGCTCACCTAACACAATTTGAAGGTAGACTTTTCGGACATTTCTCAATTCCAACAATGACCAATGGACTATGGCTGTAGAGCAATTTCATTCCTTCACGACGCGATGTAAAATAAAAGTGTCTTTATTTTTAAAATTTTCAATTTTTATGATCAAGTACCTGTCATGTCGCGAGAGGCAAAATGGTCACTTTTCGTGAGATAATCAACGAAAAAAGAATGGTGGTAGAGTGAAATGCCATTTGTTATAGAAAAAAATGACAAAAATAAAACTTTGTGATTATGTCATAGTATCAAAAAATATTTTATTCAAATTCTCATTTTCTAAAAGTAAGCATTTCGATAGCTGTGGTCAATTGAGTTTGGCGATCAAAAGAAGTTATTTTTAATCGACGTAAAACATTAATCTGAGCAAAAAATTCTTCTACTGTATGCCTCTAAAACGCTCCGATTTTTTTATAAGTTAGTCTAAACACCGAAACGGACAGCCGCCAATAAAAAATCTACGAATTGGCACTCTCAGTTGTTCGATTTTACGCAATCTTAAGATATTCTACTGATCAATTATGTAGACAGAAAAATAGTTCTAGCTACCGGGCAAATCAAACAATTTTTTTTCATATCGAGGCGACAAACGACCTCCGACCTCAGTCAAGTTTTGAGCGGCTGTCAAATGGGGGTACAGTGCTCGTGTTATTATCATAACAAAATTAATTTTAAAGAAAGCTACGCATTTTTGAGCCATGGCATAGAACAACGTTTTGCTTAGAATGGCGTTCTATAAATGTCAATAAAAAAGTTTATTAAAATGAAGTTTTCCATAATAAAAATGCCAGGGAAAATGACTTCGGTTAACCGGTTAACCGCGATTTTTTTGCCCTAAAAAACCGAAAACCGGTTTTTCAATTTTGCCTTCGGTTTGCATTCCCTAAATCGGACATAATAACCACAATTTTTCCATAAAAAAGGACAAAATAACCACTGAACAAAATATCCCCTCAGACAAAATATCTATCCACACTCAAAAAATTAAGAATTTTAAATGTGCAGGCCTGAAATAAATAACCAAAAACAAAAAAGCGGGGTCGAGGGGCGGCAGTCCCCGAAAAGGGGGATCAAGGGAGGAATATCCCCCTTGCGGGGTCGAAGGGGCGGAGCCCTTAGCGGGGTTTAGGGAAAGCGCCTGGAAGGCTTAAAAAAGCCCGCCGCAGGTGCGGGGGCGAGGGGGCAGAGCCCCCCAAAACACAATATAATATCTAATTTATAACATCTATCTATATTAACCATTTCTGAGTAGACATTACATCTGGAGATATTTTGTCCGTTTTTTGTGGGATATTTTGACTGGGGTTAATCGGTCCTAGAGCCGTTGACAGTAGTGTATTGTGAAGGTATAAAAATATTAATTCACAGAATCTGTTTCAATTTAATATTCATGATAAAAGTTTGATCATAATTTATTTTACAATGCACAACGCTATAATACTCCTTTGAGTATACTAACATATTCACGCACTTGACATCCTTTGATTATACTACAATATACAATATACACGCACTTGACATTACGTAAGAGGGTGTGTTTGATAAGATCGGCCATTATTGAAGATCATTTATTTAAATGGTAGATGCTATGCGCCGGCGCCGCGCCGGCGAATAGCCAAAATATATGAAAATGACTATTCGCCGGCGCCGCCGGCGATTATCCAAAAGATATGAATATGGCTATTCGCCGGCGCCGGCGAATAGCCAAAATATATGAAAATGACTATTCGCCGGCGCCGGCGAATAGTCAAAAGA
>CM055403.1:67816464-67869332 GCA_029228625.1 Pseudolycoriella hygida
CGCCGGCGCCGGCGAATAGTCAAAAGATATGAAAATGGCTATTCGCCGGCGCCGGCGAATAGCCAAAATATATGGAAACGACTATTCGCAGGCACATTTGACGATAAGGTTACAAAATTATCGAACTAAGCAATTACTAGATAATAGTTAACTTATATATTAAAGTTAATGTTACGGCAAAAATGCAGTATACGGAAATAGCTGGTATTGGGGTGCTTGAGGGTGGGATCGATAGAGGGAGGTCTCCTGATGACAAAACAACAAGAATTGGGGCGCGAAAGCCCCTCCCTGGGCGCCCAGGGTCATCCAAACTCTTGTGGCATTTTGTAAAAGGAAAATTCATTCGCTCTCGTGGCATTTCTTAAAAAGAAAATTCATTCGCTCGTGGCATTTTGTAAAAGGAAAATTCATTCGCTCTCGTGGTATTTTGTAAAAGGAAAATTCATTTGCTCTCGTGGCATTTCGTAAAAGGAAAATTCATTCGCTCGTGGCATTTTTTAAAGGAAAATTCATTCGCTCGTGGCATTTTGTAAAAGCAAAATTCATTCGCTCTCGTGGCATTTCGTAAAAGGAAAATTCATTCGCTTGTGGCATTTTGTAAAAGGAAAATTCATTCGCTCTCGTGGCGTTTTGTAAAAGGAAAATTCATTCGCTCTCATTGCATTTCGTAAAAGGAAAATTCATTCGCTCTCGTGGCGTTTTGTAAAAGGAAAATTCATTCGCTCTCATTGCATTTCGTAAAAGGAAAATTCATTCGCTCGTGGCATTTTGTAAAAGGAAAATTCATTGGTTCTCGTTGCATTTCGTAAAAGGAAAATTCATTCGCTCGTGGCATATTGTAAAAGGAAAATTCATTCGCTCTCGTGGCATTTTGTAAAAGGAAAATTCATTCGCTATCGTGGCATTTTGTAAAAGGAAAATTCATTCGCTCTCGTGGCATTTCATAAAAGTAAAATTCATTCGCTCGTGGCATTTTGTAAAAGGAAAATTCATTCGCTCTCGTTGCATTTAGTAAAAGGAAAATTCATTCGCTCGTGGCATTTAGTAAAAGGAAAATTCATTCGCTCTCGTTGCATTTAGTAAAAGGAAAATTCATTCGCTCGTGGCATTTTGTAAAAGGAAAATTCATTCGCTCTCGTTGCATTTCGTAATAGGAAAATTCATTCGCTCGTTGCTCACGTGGTGGACGTGGTGGCTCAGTGGTGACGCGCTGGCATTCCACCAAGAATATCCGGGTTCGATCCCCGGTAACGAATGGGTTTTTTCCATCAAAAAATTTTAATTCAGGAACGTCCACAAGTTCACCCAAGCTTCGATGCTTCGTTTAAATTGGGTAGTTACAGGATTCGATTGCCTGTAACGAAACGCGTGCATTCAGTGACGTCACTCACACTAGTAATGCACAATGAATTGGTCATCAAGGCACATTCAACGAAAATAGACACGAAAGATGGCGCCCAGATCACACAATGGGTTCGTGAGGTCCCAGCAGACAAAAGCATCATACTTCATGGCGACCCTGCCATCATAATAATCATACTTCATGACAAACTAAAATTAATTATTCTTCATGGCGACCCTGCCAGGAGCCAGTAAACAGCCAGGAGCGTCATACTTCATGGCCAATAATAATTCTTAACGCCAGAGTGCACCACCTGGTGAGAAAATTTTGTGTACTGACATAATTGATGATTTCGACATGCCTTTTTGCGTTTTTGTTAAATATCTTTGGTCAGATATCAGCCCTAAACTCAAGATTAGTCTCAATCGTCATCCCTTAATTAGACCCTTTAGAATAGGTCGAGAGCAGTCTAAAAAAATGACCAGACAGTAGAAAACACATTTTACATGATTCGACCCAGTCAATCAGAAAATGCTGGAGTTCAGTAACAGCACTAAACTTGGAAGTTGCAACCCAGTTCACCCCTTAGCCAGCTCCTTCCAAAAATTAAGGGAGTGGGGTTACAGCGACATATACCTCAAAAACAAAGTTGAACAAACGCAAGTACTGACTGGCTCAGCGGTTAAGTCACGGATGGGAGATCTTGAGGTCATGAGTTCGAAACCAGTCGGAGTAAGAAATTTTTGATGCGAATAAAATTCTGTAGCGGAGTCAAAGGGCTTAGGTTGTGGCAAAATTTTTTAATTTTCGCCGAGAACGTAAAACGTACGAATCAGATGTTCAAATATTATATCTACAAAGAATGTAATTTTTTACATAACATGTACAATTGACTAAACCATCGGTTTTCTCACCGATTTTACATTTTATCCGTAATCGAGTTAGAAACGTTGAACTGTTTTCAGGGTGCACATTTCGGACCGTAAAGCCTCTCAAAAGTTGATTTAGCCGGATTGGAACCGCTTGGAAAGTTTGCTATTTTTAATGGAAAAAAGTATACTTTTCAACGGTTCTTATGTCTGTATAACGAACTCTTTCATTGATGCAACGTTTTCGAATTAACGAAATGACATTCGAGGCAAAAGACCGAAAGACCGATTCAACCATCGATTTTTCAACAAAAGTTGTAAATAATTAATACTCCCATTATTATTTACAACAGATTTCCTTTTCCGTGTTCCTTTTACATGAAAGAAATTTGACAAACACTTTTTGCTTTAATTCATTTTCGATTTGTTTTTGTCATCAGCGTTATATAAAATACCTTTACATAAGAAAGGATAAAATCACGTGACCAGGTTAACACATAAAATGATCATAATATACCCAGCGGGCGGCGCATTCACTCGTCCTCATACAGCTTTTTGTGTGCGTCCTAATTTTCATACAAAAACCATTTTACGGAAAATAGACCATTCTAATGGTTATAATATCATGCTGAAGAATTCTAGTTTTAACGAGATTGTGTATAGTATGTCTATCCAAATTGTTCAAAAAAGGCTTGTGATTACACAAGCCAAACATACAGTAAAGGTTGAGAAAGGTGGCTTCTAACCATCATGAAAATAAAGTACATTGAAACTTTAAGGGACAATCAGTAATATAACCGAGCCATGTAGTAGTAAATGACATGGAGTGAACTATAACAATGTATAATATATACGTAAAATGAGCGATGCAGGAGTTGTCTTTTCTACAAGAGTGGTAATATATGTCTGAACAAAAATTTCGAGGAAATGCTGCAAAAGTTTAATTCGTAGCAGAATGTCGTTAAAACCGATTTATATCATTCTTAGATAGGTTACATTTACTGTTGGCTTTTAAGATTTACATGTTTGACCATTGGCATTCGGTTCATTCAATGAGATAGTAATATTTACTTGATTGTGAACTCAATTAATGTCTCTACAATTTATACACTGATACAAACATTCAAACAAGTTACTCTCAATCAAAAAGAGGGATTGATTTCTCAATCGTTAATCGCAAGAATTTTATAAAGGAGACTCATAGTATTGCATGGGTCGTTCCAGATGAACCCTGTTACGACGACCTGCTCAACAAAGGTGGACCACTTAAAAAAAGTAGTCAATCAACAGACAATGCTTCTCGTGACAACAAAGGGACTTGGCAAAAAAAAGGTGTCAAAAATTTTTAAGAACTCGAATCGATTTTGGATTGTTACTCAGATTTTTTAGAATGGATGATGATGCCTCCACTATAAACCTTTTCGAAATAAGCAAATCATTCAATGAGGTAAATAAGGTGGCAATACAGTTTAGCGCCCACAGAAGTATATATAAAATGGCATGTCCATTAGTTGCCTTTTGGTCCCCTCTTTCGATAACTGCAATCAAATGGCGGAAGAGTATGATCAACGATACCCATACCGGGCATATCCGGCTATAAATTCACTAAAACTGTAATAACGGATGTAATAGCGGATAACTAGATAAGATACCTCACATTTATGGGTGTCGTTTGAAAGCCCATATCGGACAACAATCGAGGGAATGAGGAGCAAAAAAGTAAAAATAATTTTTCACATTGGACCACCGCCGCCATTTTATTGTAGTTAGGGGGCCAAAAGGCAACTAATGAACATGCCATTTGATCTCTACCTCTGAACGCGCTAAACTGCATTTTAGCCAAAATTTGGGTGCGGTAGTAGACTGTTTTGTTGTAGATTGATAGTTGGAGGTCCTCTGATGAAAATACAAAAAAAAATATTAGGCCGTGGAAAACCATCACTAAGGCTCAAAGCCCTTAAAAAAATTATTTATTGTGAAAAATACAATTTGTGTGGGTGTGATGGGTCCAGTACTCCTCTCGATGTTCCTTATACAAAATACCGGCGGAAGATTTCGATTGTACAAAATACCGACGACAGATTTCCATTGTACAAAGCATCAGTCACAGATCGTCCGTATACATAATATCGGTGACTACACTAGATGCCTTAAATGAACTTAATTCTCGTTCACGAAACTCAGCACTACCTCATCATCATCATCATCAAACTTTATAGACCATTATTACCTTTCGGTGTGAGGTCTTTATGTCACAACCCCAGAATGGTGAACTATCGTCCTCCATGCCCTTCTATCGCCTGCCAAGGAGATGGTTTGTTCGCCCAGAGAAAGTCCCCTAACTTCTAAATATGATTTAATTGAATCTATAAACCTTCTCCTTGGTCTACCCCTTGGCCTAACACCCGGGACCTGTGCACCCAAGATCCTTTTCGGTAACCTGTTATTACCCATCCTTTGAACGTGCCCAAACCAACGTAGACGACTGGCCCTTGCCGCCTCTCCACTGACGAAATCCCTAAGTTTTCCCTAATGCCGTCGTTCCTGATATGATTATCCCACTGCTCCCTCCTATTAACTTTCGCTATATTCCTAAGAACCCTCATATCAGAAACCTCCAGGTCATGCACTAGATATCCGCAATCCACCCATCTCTCACTACCATACAGAATCGTCGGCCGGAATATTAACCTGTGAATAGCTAACTTCGTTTCGCTACTTAATTCCTTCTTGTTGAACACGTGCGACCTCAACTGACTGGCCACCGCGTTTCCCATTTTCCTCCTTTCCTCAAATTCCCTAACCAACTTGCCATCCTCTGAAAAAATGGTTCCTAAGTACTTGAATTCAGAAACCTGCTCGAGCTCCTCCCCATTTAAATTGCAAGCTATCTTCTTCCGAGATTTGCCTATATGCATAACCTTAGTTTTCCCTACACTTATCTTCATCCCATACTCCTCACATGCAGCATTCAGGCAGTCAATCCCACCCTGTAACTCCGCGGTACTATCTGCCAACAGAATCAAGTCATCCGCATAGGCCAGAATTTTCATTATTACCTCACCCACCTTGACATTTCCCTGCAAGTTCGCCTGCTTGATGATTTTGTCCATGAAAATTATGAACAGAAGCGGGGAAAGACAACAACCCTGACGAACGCCCTCTTTACCCTCGAAAGACTCGCTAATTTCGCCGTCTATCCTTACCGCTGCCCTGCTTTCTGAGTAAATACTCTTAATGGCACGCAGTAAGCCCCCATTGATACCGTACTCGCTAAGAACCCCGAACAACTTCTGCCTTGGTACCCGGTCGAATGCCTTCTCCAAGTCGATGAAGCATAGATACAAGTCCCTGTTCTTTTCATAAAGCTTTTCGATAGTCTGCCTGAGACAGAAAATCTGATCCTGACACCCCCTCAGAGGCCTGAAACCACCCTGAATCTCATCCATTACACCTTCCACTATGTTCCTAACCCGGTCAACAAGTACACTCGCGTACACCTTACCTACCACGCTCAAGAGCGATATCCCCCTGTAATTACTGCAAACCTTACGGTTGCCCTTCTTATAAATTGGAGCAATAACACCGAAGCTCCAGTCAGCAGGTACCGTAGAATACCTCATGGCCAAATTGAAAATCCTACAAAGCCATTGGATCCCACCTGATCCGCTATATTTAATAAATTCTGTCCTAATTTCATCCACCCCTGCGGATTTTCCTGCCCTTAATCTGCCGACCTTCCGGGACACCTCATCCAGTGTGATTTCCTCCTCCACCTCCAAGCTAGGACCCGCCTCCCTCCCATTTTCTTCTACCAGATTGACAGATGTAAATAAATCCTGAAAGTAATCCCGCCAAGTCTTCAAGACTTCACCCTTATCTGTAATTAACCCGCCGTCCTTATCTAAAATGCTACTACATCCTTCTTTCACGCCACCGCGCCTAATGTCCTTAATCATTGACCAAAATTTCTTACCCCTGCCTCGACCTGCCTTTTCCAATTGCTCCCCAAACTTCATCCCCTCCCGGTTCTTCGCCTCATTGACTAGATCCTTAACCAGTTTACTACAAGCCTTGTAAGCATCCCACTTCTCCGCCGTCTTGTCCTGTAACCAGATCAAGTATAGTTTCCTTTTTTCCAATACAACACCCCTGATATCGGCGTTCCACCAACCCGTTTTTTTGTTTCGACCCCCGCTAGTGACACTGCTCAGACATTCCTCAGCCACACCCACGATAAATTTCTTAAAATTCGCCCACTCAGTCTCAATGTCCCCGCAGTCAGCTGGAAGCCCCTCAAATCCTTCGGCGAATTTTGCCATAAAACGAGACCTTACTGCCTCTTCCCTAAATTTGCCCACACGAAATTTGCGACTCACCACCTTCTTCCTTTTAGTCTGACAGAGTTTCCCAACCGACAGATGGGTACCCAAAAAGTAGTGGTCAGAACCGAAAGTGAAACCCCTGAAAACACGTGTGTCCCTGACCACCTGTCTCCTGTCTTGTTCCACAATCATGTAATCAATGATGGATTTGTGATCCAAACCCTCCTTGACGTACGTATACCGATGGATCCATTTGTGCCTATAGAAGGAGTTGGTTATTGCTAACCCATTGAAATCACAAAAATCTAACAACCGTTTACCATTTGAATTCAGAGTTTCTTCCCCAAATCTACCCACTACCCTTTCATAACCTGAGTTGTTTTTAAAGTTTCCTATTCTTGCATTAAAATCCCCCATCAAAATTAGAGCTTCATTTCCCTTTTTGCTAACCACGTCCCCCAATTGTTCGTAAAAAATGTCCAAGCCAGCAGCATCACTGCCTTCGCAAGGGCTATATACGCTAACCAGGCGATAAATTCCCCCCGCTAACTTTACAGAGACCCACATCAGCCTTTCATTTACGAAACGAACATCCAGGACAAAGTTGATCAATTCCTTCCTGATTGCGATTCCAACACCCCAATTTGCCCTATCAGACTGAACCCCGGACAAAAACACCTTATACCCGCCTACGTGTTCTTCCGTCTGTCCCTTCGTCCTAACGTCACTCAACGCCAATATATCTATACCGTAGTCCTTTGCCAGATCCACTAATTCCTCCCTGCGATTCCGAAAACCCCCATTAACGTTTAGACTCCCAATAAACAAACCATCAACCATTTTGCATTGCCTGACCGTCAACGATGGGGTACCTGTCAAGTCGAGCGTTGGTCGTACCCCGCATCCAACACCCGTCCGCGGCTGTGTGTAATTGTTTTTACCGAGAAAGAATACAGTGGGACGGCCTGGTAAGCCGAGCCGCACCGGAAGTACAAGCTTTAATGGGCACCAAGAAGGGCTGTTTGGAATGCAATGCATTCGTTTGTTTATATTTTTGCCAAACCGACTGCTATGCATATAGCGAAGTCATCAACCGAAATTATGATCGTAAACATTTTATCAGAAGGAGGATGCCGAGAACGACAAATAAAGTACACAGTATTGAATAGATTGTTTTGCAAAGCGATGATTCGAAAAACATCACAACATTGAGGTTATGTTACCCAGACACCATTCGGAAGTTAAAATGTAAATGTAATTGAAGTTCCAAAAACAACAGATTTCATATTAAAACGCGCCTATTGCACAGAAAACAATCCAAAGCTACAGAATGGGCAATGGAGAAAGTGAAAAATAAGGGAAATCGAGCAATTGACTGCCACGTTGCATATTCCATCACGTTGTAATGAAACACGAAAAAAGAACAACAAAATTCGCGTAATGACCTGAGTGATGCGGCACTCGACACAAAAACAATTAACAAAACGAATTATTTAAAAGAAAATCCCGACCGAACGCAAAATTTCAAAAATAAATAAAACTTACACAGAGCAAACCGAAACACGTCCAACCCGGCGGCCATTTTGACTTGTACTTGTACTTGTACTTGTACTTGTACTCAGCACTACCTATCTTTGAAAAATGTTTTCTTGAATTTTGCGAAAATTTCTCGAACTTCTCGAAAATTTCTTGAAAGTTTCTCGAATTTCTCGAATTTCACGAAAATTTCTCGAATTATAGGGCATCGAGATATAGGATATTCTTGGACGATTTAATCACTTCTTCGGCTATATCTCGACCGAATCAAATCAAATGAAATGTATCGATGTCACGAATCCAGCGGAACCGGGTTTGAGAAAATCGGTTCGGTAGTTAGGTGTCCAGTGTCACTCAAAAAGGGCAAAAATTATCTCCGTTGCCGTAAAATTACCGAAAAATTAATTTTTGATAAGTTGTCGGGGATGGTCTTAAACGTGGAGAAAACATGTTCTTGGTTCTGGAATTGGTTTTGTGAGTTGAAGCGAGCCGTATTAGTGAACTATGTCACTATGGAAAAGTGGTCAATTTTTAGGGTTTTAGGATTTTGAGGAAGTTGTAAGAGATATAGTGTCAGTTTGTTGGGCAAAGTCTTAGAGTTTCGTGAGTGGAAGCGAGCTGAAATAGTGAAAAATGTCGGGCAGTTGGAAAAGTGGTCAATTTTTAGGGTTTTAGGATTCTGAGGAAGTTATAAGAGATCAAGAATTGGATTCTTCGCCAAAGTCTTAGAGTTATATGAGTGGAAGTCATCGACATTCATGAAAAATGACGGGCTGTTGGAAAAATGATCAATTTTGAGGGTTTTAGATTTATCTGTGAAGGTATGGTAGTTATGAGAGAGAGAGAGAGAGAGAGAGAGAGAGAGTATTGGTTTCTTCGGCAAAGCCTCATAGTTTCTTTTAATAGAAGTGACGGCATTCGTAACGGGAACTGGAACGGGATTCGAAACGGGAATTTCGACGGGGATTTGTTTAGGGAATTGGATTGGATTTTGACGGGTATCTGGACGGAAGCAAGAACGGCGCTTAAGACGGGGTTGTAAGTGGGGTGTGAATTGCGGTTTGAACGGGGGTGTCACTGGATGTTGGGTAAGGGTTTTGAACGATGTAAGTACGAAGAATGGGAAGTAGATTATGATGGACATTTTGAACGATTGTAAATACGGGGTTTAGCAAGAGGATGCACCGCAGGCTAATAATTAGCTAGGGTTAAGGGGCGGCAGCCCCCTGGTATAAAATAATAATTCCCCTCGAACTAACCACCTTCAAAGCCTTCGTCCCTAGTGACCTCACGAGATACTAAACAAATTCCTAGTGTGGTTGCTGGGTGCCCCCTAGGGGGCAACGGGAAACAACAAGTCACTTATAAAAGCAATATTGTATGTATTTGTTTTGCGTCTGTATTGAAGGCGTATGGGTCAAATATGAGCAAAATTTTTAGATTGTGGCCGGAGGCGGAATTAAGGCTGAAGCGAACGGAGGTGTAAATGGGAGCCGTCACCGTCAGCTATTTCAGCCGCGCGAACTGCCGTGTTGCCAACTTTTTTTTTATGAATTGGGGTTGCAGAGAAAGTGACGGAATCAGCATTGTATATAAAGTGACGGTGATAATTTTTGTATTGGGGAATTTTCACACAGTGTAACGCAAGACTAACGAAAGCTTTTTACAAACATCTTTAAAACCTTCTTTAACATGCAAAAATTTGACGGATACCTTGATTCCACTAAAAAACTAATTTTCTTGTAGATTCTTGAGTTTCTTGAATTCCTTGAAAATTTCTTGAATTCCTTGAAAATTTCTTGAATTCCTTGAAAATTACTTGAATTCCTTGAAAATTACTTGAATTCCTTGAAAATTTCTTGCAAATTTCTTGAATTTCTTGAAAATTTCTTGTAAATTTCTTGAATTTTTTTAAAATTTCTTGAATTTTATGAATTTATTTGAAAAAAATTTCTTAAAAATAGGCAGTGAAGTTCAGACCCCTTCAAAAAATTATTTTTTTTTTTTTTGAAAATCCAATTGGTCTGGGCGCAAAGGCATTTCCCAACTCTTCCAGAGTTTCCTTATATGTGTAAAATGCCGACGACAGCTTTCCTTTGTACAAACTACCTGCGACTACACTAGTACCGGCGAAAAATGCCTTTCATGAAATTCATTCTCCTTGTACGAAATTGCAAGGCCTACTCCAAAAATGCAAAAATAATGTCCTTTTCTAGCAAAAATATTTTTTATTGGTTGAGAAGTCGTTGTCCGAATTTGCGGACGTCACCATTGAGAAACATTATTTGTTGTATTTTCATCAGATGACCTCCAACTATTAATCAACAAAGAAAAAATTACTAGTTACTATGAAAATGAAAAAAATGAGAAATTGCAGCGACCCGGGGAGTTGTATTGTCATAAGGAACCTTCCCATATCTCTCCAAGTAAAAAAAGAATTGAATCTAGGTTTGTTACCTGAAGTGAAATTTTGCCTATGTTATTCACATTAAGCAAGAATGAGTAAAGTAAAATATATTTTATCATGGACTATCAGCAGGTTTCTTGATTTCAATAGGTTTTCATCTAACTTCCAACAGAAAAAATATTATTTTTGAATGGTAAACCATTACCTGAACGGCGATGGCGAATGAGTTGAATAGTATAACTATTGAAAGTTAGACTGCTGGCTGTGACGTTATTTTTCATTTATTTTGAGAAAAACAAACAAATTGAGGTTAAATGGATTTTCCCAGCGAAAATAGAATGCTTGAAAATTGTCACAATTTCAGAGATAGTATGCAATAATAATTCCATCAGACTGATGGCGTGCGCATGTCATTGACCTGTTCTCGTAGGAGTCTACTATCAGCTTCCGGCGTTCCAATTACCAACCATGTCACTAGCCAGTTATATTTAGACCGTTTATTGTCACTTAATTATAGTGCCATGAAACAAGCCGTGGAAGCCGTGGTCCTGTTTTGTGTATTTGAAGAGTCTTGCATTTTTGATAAACTTGAGACTTTGCGACTTTTTCGACCCCCCTCCTCCCTTGTCCCACTTTGTCCGTTTAGCCATTACCCACCCACCCCCCAAAGGACGTCCGAACTCGGCGAAAAATTCACGAAATTCCCGATAGGCTGTGCCACTCACAGTGCGGAGAAGTCTGAACGGATGTTACAATGTTAACAAAAGTTTTATCTAGGATCTAGAAAACTTAGCTACTTAGCGTCTTCTGGTTCGTTAACGTGTACATGTACATCCGTCTCCAGACAACAAATAAAATAACATTCATGTGCTCATCTACACGTTGATATCAAAACAATAGATGAAAAACTTATTTGACGGTCGGTTGTCATTTGCCGACTACTCTAGCAATTACGAAATATTTTGAAAATAACGAAACTACTACTTTATTTGAAATTTCCAAAGAATTTTTTCTGCAGTCCATTAAAGTGATAAACAAAAAAAGTGGACGTCCAAAATGTATTACCCCCCTCCCCCGGTCCCATTTTGTCCGCTTTCGTATGGTTATCCCCTTGGAGCCGAAATATTCAACGTCGATAGTCGTTGAATTGTGGTAATCTGCAGCAGAATAAATAATAACCGAAACAAACTCACAATTCTTTTACTTCCATATTGTTCAAACATGGCATGCAAGGATTAAGAATTGTGAGTGGCTTTTTAATGTTGATTCAAACGGGTGGACTTTAATTATTTTGTTTTTTACACAATTTCTAACAATTTGGGGGAGGGGAGAAAACCGACAGAGTATGACAAGGGCGAGGGAAGTCGAAAAAAGCAGACGTTATTATGGACGTTCCCTTATATGAAGAGTAAAATGACTACACCGTTTGTTTTTGCAGGCACCTGTGCCTTCTACGTTTCCCTGATTTTATATTGCCCCGTGGGAGACAGAATAGAGTGCTTTTTTATAAGAAATTAGGTCTGCTGAGGCGTACAGTTTTCAAACCTATCTCAATTTGCGTTATGTTTTTTATTATAAATCATATTTCTTTCAAAATCATGCTTAGAGTGAAGAAAAAAATCTAAATAAATTCTTTATTCAATACACTTTGCTAACTTCGGAATGAAAAAGAAATCAATTCTCCACTTTATTTATTAAGTCAGTCTCAATGGAATCCCTTATTTTAAATAAAATATAATATTCTCTCACCACAAAACATAATCCATGACATTCGTGAGGGCTCCTCAGTGACGATCCCATTCTTAAAATGTCACAGTCTCCGCGCACTCACATTCTTTATTTTCATTATAATCTTTTTAAATTATTGGCTCTAAGTGCGAAGTCTCTTCTACATCCGTTTCATCCTCTGGAGATTTTATGTTCAAGAAATGAGGCAACTATTTTACAATATTCCACTATGCTTCTCTTAGTGGAGACCAGCTACAATGTGAACATATACGTAATGCGACGAAAAAGAAAACTAAAATTTTTTTTTCACAAAGAAAGGAAGAAAGTGATATATTTAAAATTTCGCATTTGACTTTTTGAGTTTAAGAGAATTATGAAGAAATTGCCAAGAATATATTGCTACCACTCTTCGTGAAAATGGGATCTGAAAAGAAATAAAAAATGGAGCGGCAAACACGATTCAGATAGAAAGTGCCGCATGTATAACATAGCAATGCTATAGGTTTTCCAGTGTTTTTTCATTCTTTTGAACAGTTTAGTATGTGATCTAAAAAATTTGGTGTAAAAAATGCTGAAGCGAAACAGGAAAATTGAAAAAAAGAGCTAGAGTATGGAAAATATATGGACGTAAAATTAAACCAAAAAAATTTGTGTCAGAAATTTTCGTCATACATAATTCGCGTGTAATTTTTGAGCACATTCATAGCTATAGCTTACTGGTAATCACTTCTCATATCCACCCATTTTGCAATGCTTTGCAGTTTTTGGTGGAATAAAATTCTAAAATGATGGACACTAAAGGCTATGGCGCAAAATTTGATTGTTGTAAAAAATATAGTTTAGGGGTCGTGCACGTATGACGTCACATTTTCTATAAAATTCAAAAAGTGCATAGCTGGAAACTGGTCAGAGATTTTGCTTGTAATACTCCGGCTACACCCCCAAACACACCCCCTATTTGGGGTGTAACCAAAGTTCTATAAACAAAATTTGCTATCTTGGCTGAGTTATGACTTTTTTATGGATACTAATATTTTATAGCAAGTGTGACGTCATATGTTTACGACCCCTTATCAATTGAATTTTAACTAGACGATTTCTTTGCCTTGTTCACTTTTATCAAAATGGTTATAAAAGAGAGACACACAATCTGATCTTAGAATCGATTTTTTATCAATGGAAGAAATAATAACGCCTTCGTCAGGAATTGTGTATTTCATTTTTGTCTTTTTTTTCTGTGAAATATATTATTAAAAAAAGACTCAACAGGATATTTACTGATGTTACATTTGTCACTAGAAGTTGACAAAGATAAAAAAGACATCGTTACGTTTGTCTAAAATTTGTATAGTTCATTACAGTGTATAGTGAGGAAGAAATTTTGTAAAAAAAGGAATTCAATCAAAATAGGAAGTCTCGAAGTATTTTGCTTGAGAGCAAACAATTGAGTCAAAAGTATCTCAAAATGATCGAATCGAGAGTGTGTAATTCATGGTATTTTGTTTTATGCACAGAACACAGTAGAGGTTAGGACCGAATGTCAAAAAAAATATATCCCCATGAACCACATATCTTCAGACAAAATAACCGGACATAATAACCACAAATTTTCCATTAAAAAAAAGGTCAAAATATCCCCGAACAAAATATCCCTTCAAACATAATGTCCACACTCAAAAAATTAAGAATATTCAATGTGAAGTATATTTTGCGCCGCAGGCCTGAAATAAAAAACCAAAAACAAAAAAGCGGGGTCGAGGGGCGGCAGCCCCCGAAAAGTGGGCTCAAGGAGGGAATATGCCTAGCGGGGTTTGGGGCAGCGCCCCATTGACGTAAGGCCGCCTGCAAGAGTTACAAAATCCCGCCGCAGGCGCGGGGGTGAGGGGCAGAGCCCCCAATACACAATGTAATATTTGATTATTAATGCCTACCTATATTCGCCATTTCTGAGTAGACATTACATCTGGGGATATTTTGTCCGTTTTTTTTTGGGGATATTTTGTCTGGGGACATTTTGTCCGGGGATATTTTCACTGGGGATAATCGGTCCTAGAGCCAACACAGTACACAAAAGCTTCTATTATGTTATGGAAATTCCCCCTATTCACCTGTTCACGCACAATATCCCACTCAACCGTTTTTCGTGAACATTTTGGCATTATGCATGTAATGAATGATATTTACTTTCGTATGGTTATTGCTCTAGATTAAGGATTAAGAAATTTTGCAAAAAAAAAACTTGACTCTTCAACATTTCTTCCCTTGTAACGAAACTATAGTGTTCTGTGTAAAAAAGTCTTTAATCAATGAACAATTTCCGAGGGGGTACATTTACATGTAAAGGCAGTTTTTTCGTGTAAGGTACGCTTTGAAATATTTTGCATGCTTTGGGGACGAATTTTGTACTCTTGTGACACACGTCGCGCACGTTTTCTGTTTTGGACTGTTGATTTTATACAATTTGTGTCAAACAAGTGTTGTAGTGTTGCGATTATAAAAATAAAAAAAAAACATTTCTATCAGAACTGACTGACTTTCAAGCGAAACTGATTACGAGAGACGATTGAATTGTCGAGGTGAAGTTGAAAGCCGTCTCCTTAATTTGTACGATGTTTCGGTCATTTCGCAAAGACTTGACTCGTATGTTAACCCTCAGTTTTTACGTTGCTGAAAGAGCATTAAGGCGTCCTCTCAAAATATCAAAAACCCACAAGTTGAGTCTCTTTCGCAACAAATCGATAATGAATTATTGAAAAATCTTTCTTTGGTCGGATATATCAGAATTATCTCAACTTAATCGATCAAACTCATCTTCGACACGTATTTGAAATCATTAATTTGATCTGACATAAAATCAAACAAGGAATCGTTTACCATCAAGGAAATAAATAGCAAATCTCATAATTAAAACATAACAAAAGACACGTACGTATGAGAACTGGAGTTGTATCTAATCGACTCAAAGACAATTTGCTCGTAAATGTCACTGAAACAAATTATTTAAGTTTCGCCGACTTAAAATCGAACATTCAGCTGACAACCAATTTTAAGTTGGCGCAACTGGAATAATTTGTTCCTGTGACATTTACGAGCAAAAAATTCTTTGAGAACCGATTAGATACAAGTATCCGCTATTTTGAACATTGGACAAGTCTAGCATGTAGTCCAAAGGCTAGAGACTGTCTTGAAGACCCAGCCGACGAAACGCCGGCGCACGGCTCCAATTAGAGCGAACTTATCAGAATTGCAAATTGTGGCAAAGTTTTTCAAACTATCGGAATTTTAAGGACCTACAGAAATTACCCAAGATAATGTCGAAAACCCTCCTCCCGAAATACGGTAATTGTAGAAGTGGATATATTCCGGGATGGGGTAATTTCTCCTTAAAACCCTGAGACACGTGTTCTCTAAAATTTTATTTTCTACAAATTTTCTTTTGGAAGCAACTTTCCAAGTGTCATAGGTCTAGAGATGAGAATCATCCCTTCTGGTTCTAAAAGTAACTGTATTTCAAGGATTAGGACATTTTTCGGTAAAACCCTGAGACACGTGTTCACTAAAGTTGATTTCTCTACAACTTTCTCTTTGGAAACAACTTATGGGTCAGCCCTCCCAATTCTTGTAGTGGTCATATCCCAGGAATTGATCATTTTTCAATAAAACACTGAAACAAGTGTTCTCTAAAATTTTATTCACTAAAACTTTGCTTATGGAAGAAACTTTCTAACTGTCATAGTTCTAGAGATATAAGTCATCCCTCCTCATTCAAAAAGTGACTGAATCCCAAGGATTGGGACAATTTTCGGGAAAACCCTGATACAAGTGTTCACTAAAATTTAATTTTCTACTACTTTTCTTTTGGAAGCAGCTTTCTATCTTCCATAGTTCTAGAGATATGAGACATCTCTTCTGATTCCAGAAGTGACTGAACCCCAAGGATTGGGACATTTTTCAAGAAAACTCTGGGACACGTGTTCTCTAAAATTTTATTCTCTACCACTTTCCCTTTGGAAGCAACTTTCTAACTCTCATAATTCTAGAGATATGGGTCATCCCGCCCAATTGTAGAAATGGTCATATTCCAGGATTGGGCCATTTTTCCCTAAAAACATGAAACACGTGTTCCCTAAAATGTTATTTTCTACAACTTTGCTTTTGACAGTAAATCTCCATATTGTATCGTTGAGCAAATATAGACGAAAAGGCAATCTGTATTCGTATATGGTCAAGAAACTCAATTTCGTCCATTTTCCATTGGTCCCAGTGCCCAGACCACTGACACAATTTCCACAAAAAAAAATTTCCCAGTTTTTTGAGATCAAATTAGAGATGAGCGGTTCGACCATTTTTCGAAACCCGACCCGGACCGAACCCGACCCGATAAAACATTTCGAAACCCGAAACCCGAATTGTTTCTAAATCCGAACCGGACCGAACCCGAACCGATTAAAATTTTCGAAACCCGAAACCCGAACTGTTTCAAAACCCGACCCGGACCGAACCCGACACTCATGTTTTTCGAAACTCACAACCCAAATTACTTCGAAACAAAAATTTTTTCAAGGCTGCATTCTTCACGGACCTTAGACTAACACAAAATTCGTGTAATATAACATGATAAAATTTAGACGAGTTTTGCAAAATATGAAAAGTCAATGAAGGATCGGGACCCGAATAAAATGATACAATAACCCGACCCGTCAAAATTTTTCGAAACCCGAAGTGTTTGCAAACCTAGCCCGGACCGAACCCGACCCTATTAAAATTTTCGAAACTCGAAACCCATGAACCCGAAAAAAAAATTCGGGTTCGGGTTCGGGTCGGGTTTTTCGAAGTTTCGGGCAATCCGCTCAACTCTAGATCAAATAGGAACTTTTCAAAGAGCCAAAACAGCATAACAGCTGATTGAGCAATGTCATACGTGAGCGGTAGAAATTGCTCTAAGCCAATCGGATAATAGTATTTGTCATACGTGAGCGAACGGAGCGAAATGATGTGCTCCGACTCTCTGCATGAAAAACTTCTATATTTTCATGTGACACCAAAACGAACAATTTCCGTGCTACGCTTACTGAGATATTTGCGAAAAAGTGTCACCGACCGAGGGGTTTGTCAAAAAATACAGAAAAAACTACTTTCAATTTTTGTTATTTTTCCGGTTTTTTTAATGATTTTTTAGTTTTTTTCACTTTTTTTAAATTTTTTTTTTGCTCATATTTGAACTTGAATCATGGGACATATGTAACCTTTCAAAGGAAAAAAAGTTTAGGGTGATCGGTGCAACCGTTTAAAAAAACATGGTGAGATGGACATTTTTTTTCGCTAGACGATAATAGATGCATCCCCCTAACTCCCGCCTAGATCTACCCTATGTGAAAATAAAATTATTTGTAGTAAACGTATAACAACAACTTAAATCAAAATTTATAATCTCTTTCAGATAGCCGTCTGCCAAATGTCTTCTAATTACACTGGATGACAAAATAAAGTACGTAAATATTTTTTAATTTGTTTTTGTTTTTTTGTTTTTTTTTTTTGTGAAAATAATTTTAAAATCGATTAATCGGCTTTGCGAAATTAATTTTCGAATAACAATAATTTGTAATTCAATTGAATAATTTTTCGATTCGAAGAAACTCAAATATTGAATGTAAATGCGAAATCAATTTTAAATTATAAATGAATTAAATGGTGTATATGGGTCTACGGAAATTCATAAACTTCGATAATGCCAAATAAAAGCGATAGAATTGTGAAAACTTTTAATGGCCACTTCCTATTTCGATAAGTCGACAAGCCCTCACAAACTTAAGTAATTTGAAGTAGAAACAGAACAGCTACAGACGGAAATGTTTTGAAAGCTTCGTTAATTTTCCTTTCCACAACATCAATGTGAGGAAATCGAAAATTCGATTTTGCTTCAAGTAATGCTATCTGTATATTCAGACCAGGGTGTGCTATTCTTATTGATTGCCTAAAAATTTGTCCAACATCTATTATTTTAGGTCACTTTTTCCTTTCTTAAAAAAAAAGACATTTTTTTCGACAAAACGTTACATAAACCAATTTTATATAAAGCCCAGACTAAATATACAGAAGAACAGATAAATACACGACTGGGGGGGATGTTTATTTTGATACGAAAAGGGTCACTCTATCGAAACATATTAGATTGAATGTTTTAAAGGGTAAAAGTAATGAAATATCTGAACAAAGGGATTTCTGTTCTGGCTAAACATTTAGATGTCCATTATATGTGATATACGTAGGTGTGGTGTTGTGTGTTCCTGATGATTAACGTTCAATTTTTTTTTTCTTCTTCGATGAGGAAAAGGTTCATCTCATTGTTTGAAATGATGTGTTCGGATAACATAGATGGGTCGTATAGAAAATTGAAAAGAGTTTAGCGAGTGATTAGTACGTGTATGTTGAGTTGACTAAGTGAAAATGTTTGGGACAAGATTTAATTTTGGTTCATTGTTTAAATTACGAAGAAAATTATGTGTAAATGAGAGACATCTTAATTAATATTAGGGGTTGATATGGGTTCTCGGGTAAATGAAATTGTAATTTATCATCTTGCATTTAAAACCAGTGTAAATGACAATGTTTTCTTAAAATCGCAAGAATTTACTACGGTTTCACATTTTAATGTTTATTTAAATCATTTTCCACCTTGGAGCAACAATTTTATTTCTAATTATTCACGACTTCCGCTCTGTGCATATTCTATACCCTAACAGATAGATCATTATTCATTGAATTGTATACAATAAAAAAAATTAAAATATAGTGAACGGAAGAATCGCAAATTCAAATTGATCGAACATCCCCCGTGAAAACTTGTTAACGATGTAAAATCTCCCTCGAAGCTGGTTTTAGTTAAATTATTTATGGGGTAAAGAATCTATGTTCACTCTATTGATCTCGTAAAAAACGTATATCGGATATTAAATGAATTACCAATAAAATCCACCTGTGTATACCGCACTCGAAATAGATTTACAAAAATGGTGGAAGAGTTGGATATAAAATACTTCGTAAAGCGTAATATTTCATTGTTTGACGACAATAAAAGTCGCCAGAAAAACAATTGTTTATCAAAAATATGAATAAAAATAATCTCGTTCTGGAAATATATGTTGTCACACCAATAGGGTGGATGTGCCGACGTTCAGGCGTCTTACTTTCAACTCTGACAACATTTTTTTACTTTCTATATTTATTGTGTTTTATAATTTATAATGTAGAAGGGGGAGGGATAGATATTAAATTTGGGTGGAAAGATTATCATTCATTCATTCTCACAAGGGACTGTTTACAAATGACGTCACGCTTTTTCCTGGATTTTGACCTTCCCTCCTCCCTGTCCTGCATTTTGGGCTAAGTATGAACTAAATTTCTATAGACCGTCACGTTTTGCTAGAATCCCTCCCCCCTAGAGCGTGACGTTATTTATGAGGGTATATTTCAACATTATACTCGGCAAAATTATATTTTTGATGTAAGAATAATGTAAGTCATGCCCGCAGCGGTAGCTGAGGGCGTGACGCAGTCATCACACCCCAAAAAAGAAGTCCACAAACTAAAAAAGCGTTACACAAAAACCTTTGGGACAAGTCACCATATACGCGAACTTTTGAGTTAGTAAAATATAAAAAAAAACTACGTCACAGCAGCTTTCCAACGAGCCCAGACTCTTCAAAATCGGTGGGAAATTGGCTGTTTCTATGTTCTGTCTGTTATAAAAGCCGTGGCAACGGTTTTTCAAATGTTTGGAGTTTTCGAAATTTAGCTCCGGAGTTACAATAGCTAGAGAGTTGGTCTCTCCATGAAAGTTATATAGTTTGGTCAGGAAAATTTTTTGGGATCTAAAGAAAATGGCTGCCAGTAGTCAAACCGGCGACATCTTGAATTTTGCTAAGCAATAAATTAGTTTTTTTTTGGTTTTCAAATTTTAGCTTCGGAACGACACTACTTAAAGAGATGATTTCTTCTAGAAAGTTACAGCGTTTCATCACAAGAATCTTTTGGGATCATAAGAAAATGGCTGCCAGCTGTCATAGCGGCGCCATCTTGGATTTTCGTTTATGCTTTTTCGGTTTTCGGTTTTTAGCTCCGGAGAGATGGTTTCTTCTAGAAAGTTATAGAGTTTCATCAGGAGAATTTTTTGGGATCATAAGAAAATGGCTGCCAGCTATCAAAGCGGATTTTGTGAATACTCAAAAATGCTATCTTCTGAATTAGAATACCTAGACAGTTGGTTTCTTCGGGAAAGTTATATAGCTTGGTGTGAAAAATTTGTTCAGAAAAAAAAAATTTTTCGGAGAAAATTTTTTACAGCGAACTTTAATTTCTAAATGTTACGCTTTGATTTATGTCAATGTAAATTAACATTTAGAAACAGCAAAGCGTAACATTTAGAATTTAAGTCCACTGTATCAGAATTTTTTTTTTCAGACAATTTTTTTTGGAGAAAAATTTATATTAGAGAAAAACTTTATTTGAGAGACAAATTTTTTTTGACAAAAATTTTTTTTTGAGAAAACTTTTTTTTTGGAGAAAATTTTTTTTGAGAACATTTTCTGAGAAAATTTTTTCTAAAAAATATTTCAAAAAAAAACATTTTTTCTAAAATAATTTTTTCAAAAAAAAATTTTTTCGGAGAAATTGTTTTTTTAAGAAAAAATTTTTTTCGTACACTCACGGAAATGTGAAAACCGACACATTTTTGTGTTTTGTGGTTTACTGACTTTATAAAAATATATAAAAATACATGCAAAAATTCACAAACTCAAGTAAAACACAAAAGCAAAAATGTGCCGGTTTTCACTTTTCCGTGAGTGTAGGAAAAAAATTTTTCTCATAAAAAAAATTTGGTCCGAAAAAATTTTTTCAGAAAATTCAAAAAAATTTTCTCATAAAAAAATTTGTTCCGAAAAATTTTTTCAGAAAATTCAAAAATTTTTTCTCCAAAAAACAATTTCTCCGAGGAAAATTTTTTTGAAAAATTTTATCAGAAAAATGTTTCTCAAAAAAAATTTTTCTCCGAAAAAAACGTTTTCTCAAAAAAACCGTTTCTCAAAAAAAAATTTTTCTCAAAAAAATTTTCTCTAAATAAATTTTCTCCAAAAAAAATTGTCTGTTTTTTTCGCATAAAACCTTTTTTTGTAGAAATTTTTTTTTGGAGAAAATTTTTTTCGGAGAATGATTTTTTCTGAGACAATTTAAATTTACAATCTATGCAAAAAGAAATAAAAGTCAAAAAAAGTCAGAGCAAAAACTGAAAGTACAGAAAAATTATTTCGTCGTTGGGTCCGGCATATGTGACGTAATTTTGTTTTAAAAAAAGAGCTGTAATTTTTTCAGAAAAATTAAACTTTTATCACCTCTGAGCTAGTGCCGTTTAAGTGGTTTTTGGTTTTTTGTACATAAGTTGAGTAAGTCTTCTCAGATTTTCATACAATTTTTTTTTTTTGAAAGGTCTGGAAGAAACTTTTTTTCATTTTGAGCTTTTGGACTCAGCCAGGGACCTAAAACTGGACCTTTACGTGTTTTTTCTACATAAATCAGGTAAATCTCTTTTTCATGATAGATAACCAAAAAATTGACTACGAAATTGAATTTGGGCAAATCGGTCAAAAAATTTCGAAGTTACGTTAGAAAAAGTGGTAAAAAACCTGGTTTTTTTTTAAGGTTTGTGGAACTTTTTCACTTATATCTCTGCGAAATTGGAACGGAAACCGCTATGGAAGGTTTTAAATAAAAAATATGGAAATCAGAAAAACACAAAAATTAAATTATAGGACATTTGGTCGTTTTTCGTGAATATGTCTTTAATGATGAGGTTTTTTGTGCAGTTTGGAGAGAAGAAGGAGGCGAACTTTTTGTATGGAAGTGTGGGTTAGAGGCCTCTCCTAAGATCAGTTCTAAGATCGGCCCTAGTACAAAAAAAATTTTCGTGTGAAAAATTTTTTTTTTAATTTTTTCTTCAAATTTTTTTCTGAAATTTCTTTTTAAATTTTAGGCTTTTTCACTGATTTGGAGAGGATTTTTGCGTCGTTGCTTCGGACGGGTTTTTCAATATTGCCCTTTCGGCAATTTCCAGTGCAATGTAACATAATGTAATAATGTAACAAAATCCATCGGTGTTACATTAATTATCCATCTTTTGTACATCTTTTTTACATGATCTACATTAATTATCCATGAATTTTCCATCATTTTTCCTTGAAGCATACACAAAATTTACATTATTTTTACATCAAAAATATAATTTTGAAATAAACCCAACAAATAAACATCCCAAAATTATTTAAATAAAAAAAAATGCTGTTGAATGCAACAATCCCTTCTATATACTGCGGCTAATGCAACCGGGTGCCAATATTTTCTTCATTATACTGCGACTAATGGTCCGGGTCCCAATAGTCTCTTGAATATACTGTGGTTAATTGCAGCTAGCGCCGCGCACCGGCATTTTGTCGGCTGGGTCTTCAAGATAGTCTCAAACCTTAGGACTACATCCAATGTTCAGCAAAAATGTTGTGCCTAATCGGCTCTCAGAGACAATTTTTCTCGTAAGTGTCACTGGAACAAATTATTTGAGTTGCGCCGACTTAAAATCGATTGTCAGTTGAATGCGGGCGAATGTTCGATTTTAAGTCGGCGCAACTCAAATAATTTGTTTCAGTGACATTTACGAGTAAAATTGTCTTTGAGAGCCGATTAGGTACAACTGTCCTCTATATTTTTGGTGAACACTGGACAAGTTAGGATGTAGGTCATTGGCTAGAGAATGTCTTGAAGACCCAGCGGACGAAACGCCGGCGTACGGCAGTATTTGCACCGGGTCCCAATAGTCTCTTATGTATAATATCACTAATGGTATGTTCTGTGTGCCAATAGTCTCTTTATGAAACTGCCAATGGTCTCCTCCAAAAAACCCTTGCCCACGGACTTTTCCTCCTTCATCGCGTTTTTTGTCTTTTTAACTACTACTCTACTCTACTACTACTTCTGCCGCGACGTAATCCACACCCAAAATCACTTCAAAACAATGTGCTACGCCTATTTGAATCTGTCTCATGAATAGTTTATCCATTGAGGCGAAAAATTCGAATAAAAAATCAGTGAAAGAATACAACTCTGGTAACTAAATCGATCGTTTTGTCCATTCTCAAGAAACGACAAATAAAGATTGAAATCGACTTCATTAAAATAAAACAACGTTTCGAGGCATTCAATTCCATAAAATGGCAAGATATCTTTTTTTGATGTCTAAATCACCCTCATAACAATGCGATGAACCATTATGGTTTTTTTTTTCGCGAAATGGTGAATATTTAAAAGTACACATAGCGTCATTAGTTTAGATGTAAAAATAAAAGTTACGAAGGCTTTTCGAGGGGATTTTTAAATATAGAATAAAATCCGCGCACAAGTTCTATTTGACATGCCAATGTTGACTTGAAAGCAATACGTTTGCGAAGACATAGTTCTTCAGATTTGATTTAATTCCCCAATGATTTTACCACCGTTTTCTGAAATTTTCTCATGAATTTTCTTAAAGGCTGTCATGGAAAAAAAAACGTATTATGTATTTGCAGTGGCGTTTCTCATTACTACCATAAAATAAAATTGAAATTTGTATACCAAATTCGAAGAAAATTGAGTGCCGGAACACTCCGTTTATGTGTTAAATAAGCTTCAAGATCAAACCTCTTTTCATAGCACATTTTTAAAAATGAAAACTTATTTTCACACAAGAAAAATGTCTTATTTGGTATGCAAAACTCGTTTTCCGTTATACTTGTTCTAAAATATAAAGAAAATTTTGCTGACAGCTTCGTGGTGTGGGTATAAAAATGAAAAATACTGAAACATATTTCAATGGGAGTAAGCGGTAAAGTGAGTCTCCAAAGGAACATGTTACTTTTTCATATGAAAACGAAAACTCCTACAAATTGAAAATTGTCCGAAAAATTTTTCTAAACAATAAAATTATTGCTACACTGTCGCAGTCATCGTAAAACAAAAGTGTAACAAAATCTTCGGATTGCAATAAAACACCTTGAGGGTTTATTATATTATTCTGTGATTGTTTTCTGGTATTAACTGATAAGATTACAGCAACAATTCCGAATTTTAGTTGCTCGAATGTGTGTGGTTTGTGTAGCCATTCCATGTATTTCAACGGTTACATTTATAGTCAAGGTTTGTATAAGCATAAGCAATATTCCCTGGATGCTTTATGGTTTCAGTATTACCTAATATATGCCATAGTCAGGTCAGGGAATGTGTTTTGGCTTCAATAAAGCGAACGTAGAGAAGTGAGTATTTATATAGACAGTTCGCTTCGTTGAGTTATTTCTGAGTCATTGAACTGAAATTTAATTCAAAGTTGGATTTTCCGTTGGGCACTGTCGTGTACATACTTCATTGTTTTTTTCGGTCTCGACATATTTATGTGCCATGGTAATAAAAGCAATAACTAAAACGTTCATCCCATCTCGATATATCAACGAAATTGTATTTTTGTTTTAATTCTTGTCTTGAAAAAATGAATCAACGTCCTCAACACTATGTGGTCCAGAACGCGATATTCTCAACTGAATCAAGGATCAGAATCTATTTTTTATTATTTACTGTCGGATTAATATCATACGATCGTAAAACCAATGCTGTGAGATGGTAGTAATCCAACTCTGTGGAACGTGAATTATGAAGGAAGGGATCTGGTTTTATGGTAGGAAATAAAAATGTAGTTACAGCGAAGCTTATGCTTTTTCTTCAATGTATTCAATAATTTGACGTTTTTATGTTGGGAACGATTTGCACATTTATCGCTTCTCTTAATGATTCTCAGTACTGCCCCAAGGAAATACAAATAAAATTAAAAAAATTTACCGTGAAAAAATTGGGGAGAGAAGGGGGATCAGAAGTTCTTTATTAGACAAGCTATACAGTAGCGTGCGTTCTTTTCGACTTTAAACAAATTTAAATCAAAATCTTCAATCCCTATCTATCTATTGGTAAGCAATAATCGATTATCTTGGATAAACTTATACGTCGAGCTTTTTACTAAAAATTCTCGAGGTGTCGCGCATACTCGCATCTATCAAAAAAACGAGATATTTCGTAACTATGTCACTGTTTTTCTATAGAGTAAGTTCAAATTTAACAGAAAGCATATGATGCGCGGACTCGCACGATTTGCCATAAAACCTTCGTCAGTCCCAAGGAATGCAGATGAGTTTAATAAAATTTAGTTAAATTTGTGATTACGCCCACAAAAATGGTCTCCTCTGTTGGGACCTTACACCCAACTTTTCCGCCCATCCAGTCCTCAGACCTTTTATTTTCTTGGATCTCGTTGGTCATTCGACTGACTCACATAAATACTTAGATTTAACATGGCAAGCTGGGGGCTAGGTCACAGAACCAGTAAGACAATTTTAAAACATTACTACAAAAAATTCGACTAGTCAAATTTTATGGCGGTGAACGTTGTGCCTATCCTAGTTCTCAACAGACGATTACATACACGTAACCTCTGTAACCTCCTGCCGCGAACAGCGCTAGACCGCTACTTGCGATGCGTTGCACTTATATACTACTGTATTCCTACAGTTGTAACTAACAACAAACTGCCGTCGTTCGAGCATGCAGTTGGACTATCTACTAAATAAATGTGAATCATTCTCAGTCACAAATTACCTTCGTACGCATCATGCAGCCACACACCTAACACCAAATATGCTCACCATACTCACCGCGTTCTCCAACTTGAACCCCCATGCATTCTTACTGTACATCCGCTTCATATTCGCACTTCTCTACTGCACTCGTCATTCGCACACAACATACTTCTCATTTGTCTCTCTTGCCTACCGAGCAGTCTGCATACATTCATTTCATCACGTACACGTGTGAATCCAATTGATTTAAAATCCTGCACGCTGGCTTCCACACGACGACAGAACGCAATAATTTCATGCCCTCGGGGACCTCCAACGGTCTCTCGCTATAAGCGTGACCTCCAACGAACGGTCTCTCCACAAATAAATCAGCAACAGTATTTCATAAAAACAAAAACCTCTTTAAAGTTAGAGAGTGACGCAGTCCGTAAGTCCGCTTCCAAAAATAATGATATCGCTTGAGGTGATGCTATCGCTGATAATACCTAAACATTTGTTTGAAAGGAATCTTGTGCTCAAAGTTTTTTTTTCTGAAAAAAATACAGAGTTTTTTTTAAAACAAAATTACGTTGTGTCGAAAAAATTGCGTCACAATGTCGGATCCAACGACGAAATACTTTATCTGTACTTTCAGTTTTTGAGCTTTTATTTCTTATTGCGTAGACTGTTTAGGGCTTTAAATTTTTGCGTGTAAAAACTGAAAGTGTTGAAAAATTATTCCGCTGGTGGGTCCGGCATTTGTGACGCATTTTTTTCAACACAACGTTTTGTTTTAAAAAAAGTGCTGTAATTTTTTCAGGAAATCAAACCTTTGAACACAAGGTTCCATTCAAGCAAACTTCTGCGTAATATCAGCGATAGCGTCACCTCAAGCGATATCAATAATTTTGGAAGCAGACTTACGGACTGCGTCACACTCTACCTTGAAAGAGGGTTTTGTTGTGATATCAGTCGTTTTGGAAGTTTTCAGTTGTTAAACAAAATTCTATTTTTTGAAAAAATTTTTCTCCGGAAAAAAATTTTCTTAGAAAAAAAATTTCTCCGAAAAAAAATTGACTTCGAAAAAAAATTTTTCCGAAAAAAACTGTCTTCGAAAAAAACTTGTCTCCGAAAAAATTTTTCTCAAAAAAAAGTTTTTTCCTTCGAAAAAATTATTTCTTCAAAAACATTTTTCCTCCAAAAAAAATTTTCCTTAAAAAATTTCTTAAAAAACGTTCTCTAAAACATTTTTCTCGAAAAAAAATTTTCGCAAAAAAAAATTTTCTACGAAAAAAATTTTTCTCCAAAAAAAATTTTCTCCAAAAAAAAATTTCTCTCGGAACACTTCATGTCACTTCGGCTGCCTTCGGAACATTTCGTGTCACCTTCAACTACCGTCGGAACACTTCGTGTCCCCTTCGGCTACCTTCGGAACACTTGGTGTCACCTTCGACTACTTTCGGAACACTTTGTGTCAGTTTATGCTACCTGCGGAACACTTCGTGTCACCTTCGGCTACATTCGCACCCCTTCAAATACCTTCGGAACACTTCGTGTCACCTTCGGCTACCTTCGGAACACTTAGTGTCACCAATTCTTCTCAGTGATTCATATAACTTTCCTGAAGAAACCAACTGTCTAGGTATTCTTATTCAGAATTCAGCAAAAAATCCAAGATGGTGTCACTTTGACAAATGCTGAAAAATTCTCCTGACCAAACTCTATAACTTTCTAGAAGATACCATCTCTCTACTTAGTGTCATTCCGGAGCTAAAATTCGAAAAAAGAAAAAGCGTAAATGAAAATCCAAGATGGCGCCGCTATGACAGCTGGCAGCCATTTTCTTATTATCCCAAAAAATGCTCCTGATGAAACTCTATAACTTTCTAGAAGAAACCATCTCTCTAAGTAATGTCATTCCGGAGCTAAAATTCGAAAATTGAAAAAGCATAAATGAAAATCCAAGATGGCGCCCCTATGACAGCTGGCAGCCATTTTTGAATGATACCAACAAATTCTTCTGATGAAACTCTATAACTTTCTAGAAGAAACCAACTCTCTAAGTATTGTCATTCCGAAGCTAAAATTCGAGAACAAAAAAAAACCTAATTTATTGCTTGGGAAAATTCAAGCTGGCGCCCGCCGCCGGTTTGACTGCTGGCAGCCATTTTCTTAATGTCTCCAAAAAATTCTCCTGACCAAACTCTTTAACTTTTTCGAAGAAACCAACTCCCTAGCTATTGTAACTTGGAGCTAAAATTCGAAAACTCCGAGCATTACCTAAAAAACCCTCATAATTGACCACTTTTCCACATGCCACGGCTTTTCCAGAATTTTCCCGGAAAAGCTGCATTTGAAATTTTTCATTTAGGGCCGAGACTGACGTTCCCTGAAAGTTTCAGGAAGATCGGCTGTCTAGTCCTCGAGATCGAAAATTATTATTAGATAGATAGATAGAACATAGAAACCGACAGATCAGAAAAAAACTTTTCATAATGATGAGAATAAAAGAAAAATCCATTTTCAATAGGAAAATATCATTTTCAAACCTCGATATCTCAGCTAATTTTCAACCGATTTTGATGAGTCTGAGCTCGTTGGAAAGCTGCTGCGACGTAGTTTTTTGTAAAAATAATTTGGAGGGGGAGAGGGGCGAGGGGAAATAACTCAAAAGTTCGCCTATATATGGCTGCTTGTCCCAGTTTTTTGGGTTTGTGGACGTTTTTTTGGGGTGTGGGGACTGCGTCACGTCCTACACTACCGCTCCGGGCATGATTAAAGGATCTAGTTTCTCAACATTCCCAACCATAAATTCGCTTTGACGCATATCCATACAGCGAGCGTCCCGATCAATTTGTGAAAACAGTAACACACTTAAAGGTCTTATGTTCGGACCCCCACACATTCCACTAACAAAATATTGACTATTTCGACTATTTGAATTTCTACTATTTCGAATATGACTATTTCACTTATCATATTGCAACAGAGCAAATCTTTTTCGCGTCTTTACAATTCAACACTCTCTCGACTCACATAAAGAAAATGAATCACGAAAATCGGATAGAATTTACCCGACTTGCATAGAAAAACATAGTCTTAGCCCAATTACCTAAAAGCTCAAAAAAATGTTTTTCATTTTTTATCAAATAGAAAAAACTCAAAACCACATGGACGGCCCTAATTCAACATTCGTTGGCTCGAAAATGCCCAAATTAAATCCTATCGACTATCTTTCGGCGAAAACTATTTTGAAAATCGTTTCTTTAGATCACTCTAACCTATTAACCAAACATGCAAATACGCTACATACTGCGGTGTCAAAAATCGACTAATTGAAAATGTCATAGGTACCGCAGAAAACCCACATGCTTCGTACGGGTATAAAAATCCAATGATGCATCCAATCTACATTGCTACAAAGAGACAACACTAATCATAAGTTATATAGAAATAAAAATGTGAAGAAAGTCTTCACTTCAGTTCGAGGACGCACGTTTTACGTTTGTCTTAATTCAATTATACTCGTAGTTTTATATTTTTCATAAGTTTATCAAAAACGAAACATTTGCTCGAAGCTCAAAGAGCAAATAAAAGCCACTGCAGACTATTCATACATGCAACTTCAAGCATCTTTAAACCTGTAGTGAACTCTTGGAGGAAAAACGAAAAAAAAATGAAACTTTCAAAATGTTTGTTATGACAGCGGATAATGGCTGTGTCTGTTGTCGCAATCCAACATTCTTATTATTTTAACGGAAACTTGAGTTGTTTTTGTTGAGCCCGTTTTCTTCCTTGTTTTTATTTTCGTCGAATGGAAAGCATTGAAAAGATGAATCTTATATGAATAGATGTACATATACTTACGTGTACACGAATGTAATGTAATATTAATGCCATAGATGATGATGTATTGTAGAGACGAATTCGGATTGGTATACAGCCGACGTAACTTAAAATATATAGAAAATATTCGAAAAGAAAGTCTTGTCGTTAAATTTAATGGAATTTGAAGGGAAAAGCTTTTTGCACCATTTTTCGTAATGATGTTTGTGTTTGTCTTTCCGTAGGTATTTTGGATTTTATTTTTAAAGATTTTTTCATGCCTAGAACGGTAATAATTTTGTTGAGAGTTCTGCTAACACAATAAGGCTGGCAGGGAAATTTTGTCGTATAATACACGTAGCACCAGAAGTATTTAGTACAATTATTAGAAAAATCTGATATTTCAGTTAAGGTTCCGTAAGAGGTTGTATGTCAAACAATATTGATGAAAAATGATGAAAAATGGATGTAAAAGTGAGGAAAAGGAAAAAATGATGTATTGATGTGGTACGTAATGTAACGGTGATGGTGTACTGAAAATCAAAAAAAAATTGCTTAGACAATGTGAGAAGCGTTGGATTCGATGTAATTAATATACACTACGACTACCGAGACGCAACCGACGTCACAAAATGACCCTCAAAGCACACAAAGCATTAATATTCTCCAATCAGAGAAAATTACACACTTGGTTTTTCTTTCTATGGAAGAAAATGCAAACATTTTGATATATTGCTTCTGTTCACTGTGATGAGAGAGTGATTAAACACAACAACTTACGGGAAGTACAATGGGGCTGTTAATTGCTTCACCTTTGCCATTCCAAAAGAAATTCATTTCCAATCTGGTAACATCAAAACAACCAAGTAACTACTCACACATTGACTTTTTAGTAATGTATAAAATATTCAATCAATTCGCTGTGTTTTGACCGTGAAAATGTTGGAAAAGTAAACTTTTCATAATGAAATATCCTTTGAATCGAAAATCGCTTTATTAAGTAGCGATAGCTACTTTTTGTTTTCACTCTTACTGTCCATCCGTCCGTCCGTCTGTTTACTACACCTAGCAACACCTTTCAAAAATTAGAACCGCTTGACTCAAAACACAATATCAGTACAGTACAGCCATCCGCGTTGAACGGACGTGTGACAATAATGTCCATCGCATACTTAGTTAAATAATTTAAAATACATTTCAAGCCCAAATTTTATTGCGATGAGTGCCTACAATCATTTGAAATGATTCAATAAAAGTACTGTGCTGTGCTGTAATTTCATTTTTTTCTCAATTTTTTTGTAAAAATTGGTGTCGTTGCTGTACTGCATTATTGGCATTCAAACAATGGAAACACGTTTGGACCAAAAGCTGTTGGTGAACACAATTAGTGATGAATACATCAACTTTTTCGCTTTGATGGTCGGTTTGGCATTTAATGAAGAATGGAATTCAATAAGGTACACAAAGACGGAACAATGGGCAATTCAACTGCAACGAATGACGTGACAGTTTCGAAATAGCTCAAAAAATTCTTTAAAATGCGCGTGCATAAGTGAATAAAATTATTTTTTTTAAAGATCAATTTTTCCAGAATTTAAACACGCAATTTAAAGTAAATTTCAAGAATTAAATTTCATGTTATAATTTTCAAGTTCAAGACAATTTACATTGTTACAAATTCGGATTAGCTCCTTTAAAGTGATGTTCACAGTGGAGCACCATTATTTTATTTTATTCTTTTTACTAATGTAGAATTAATAAACTGTAAATTTCAAGATGTGAAGAAATAAATCAAGTAATAAGTAATTTGCACGATTCACCCCTTTAATTTATTTACTTGAATACGTAACAACAAAAAAACCACTTAAAAGTTAGAGTGTAACGCAGTCCGTATGTCCACTTCCAAAATTATTGATATCGCTTACGCTGAAAATACGCAAAAAAAATGACGATGCAAAAAAAACTTTTTAAAGAAAATTCAAATATTTGAAATTGCGTCACAAATGCCAGAGCCAACGACGAAATAATTTTTTTGTACTTTCAGTTTTTACATAGCAAAAATCTGACCTTTTTGATGCTTGACTTTTGAGAAGAATTTTTTTACTGAATTCAAACTTAATTTTTCAAATTCTTCTGAAAGGTACCCAAGTAACTTTATTTACTTTGTTTTTGAGAAAATTTTGCATGTGAAAATTTCTCCGAAAAAATTCTCAGAAAAAAAATTTTCTTCGAAAAAAGTTTCTCCGAAAAAAAATTGTCTTCAAAAAAAATTGTCTTCGAAATTTTTTTTCCGAAAAAAGTTTCTACAAAAAAATTTTTTTCCAAAAAAAATTTTCTAGAAATTTTTTTTTTTCAACAAAAGTTTTTGAAGACAAAATTTTTCTCCATGCAAAAATTTTCTCCGAAAAAATTTCTCCAAAAAAATTTTTCACCAAAAAGAATTTTCTCCAAAAAAATTTTTCTTAAAAAAAGTTTTCTCAAAAAAAAAAATTTTCTTCGAAAAAAATTTTTCTCCAAAAAATTTTTTAGAAAAAATTTTTTCTCCAACACCTTCGGCTACCTTCGGAACACTTCGTATCACCTTCAACTGCCTTCTGAGCACTTCGAGTCACATTCGGCTACCTTCGGAACACTTCGTGTCATCTTCGGCTGCCTTCGGAACACTTCGTGTCACCATCGGCTACCTTCGGAACACTTCGTGTATATTCGGCTGCCTTCGGAACACTTCGTATCCCATTCGACTACCTTCAGAACACTTCGCCGCACCTTCGGCTGCCTTCGGAATACTTCGTGTCAACTTAGCTTAGCTTCGGAACACTTCGTGTCACCATCGGCTACGTTCGGAACACTTCGTGTCACCTTCGGCTACCTTCGGAACACTTCGTGTCACCTTCGTCTACCTTCAGAACACTTCGTGGCACCTTTGGCTTTCTTCGGAACACTTCCTGGCACCTTCGGCTGCCTTCTGAGCACTTCGTGTCACCTTCGGCTATCTTCGGAACACTTCGTGTCACCAATTCTTCTCAGTGATTCATATAACTTTCCTGAAGAAACCAACTGTAAAAAACCCTCAAAATTGACCACTTTTCGACATGCCACGGCTTTTCCAGAATTTTCCCGGAAAAGCGGCATATGAAATTTTTCATTTGGGGCCGAAACTGACGTTCCCTGAAAATTTCAGGAAGAAAGGCTGTCTTGTTCTCGAGATCGAAAATTATTATTAGATAGATAGATAGAACATATAAACCGACAGATCAGAAAAAATTTTCACATTTTTTAGACGAAAATTCATATTTTCTCACCTCAAATGAGGGGCGAAAATTGATTTTTTCATGAGTAGTTCGAAGCGGGATGAAAAGTATATTTTTGCCCCTCAAATAAATCGAGGTGCGCTCTGGCACATTGCAATTTTTCCTGCTGACAGACGTCAACCTTGTTAAGCAATTTCTATTTTCTTCCCTTGTCATGAAAATCACAATTTCGTAATGAAGAGCATAATAGAAAAATCAAATCCCATACAAAAATATCATTTTCAAACCTTGATATCTCAGCCAATTTCCAACCGATTTTGATGAGTCTGTGCTCGTTGGAAAGCTGCTGTGACGTAGATTTTTGTAAAGAAAATTTGGAGGAGAAGTGGGGTGAGGGGAAAACTCAAAACTTCGCGTATATATGGCTCTTTGTCCCAAAGGCTTTTGTATGGCGTTTTTTGAGTTTGTGGACTTCTTTTTTGGGGTGTGGGGACTGCGTCACGCCCTCCGCTACCGCTCCGGGCATGATCTGTTAAAAACTACTACGATCATAATTGTTCATAATTGAAAACGTTTACTGACCTCAGCCGTAGTGTATTTCAGAAACTGTAATACATACCATGCTATGCACCGTAAGAATTGTATGAAATTCTCTCTGATAAACTACTCTATAAAGCTTTTTTGTGTTTTAGGGCAGATGAGCTGCGAACATTAAATTTTTAGGTGACCCCAACACTGAATCTCGACCCGTCATTCAACTTAGCTCATCACTGCGAATCAGTGAGAAATGAACTGTGACCTGCTGACATAAAACAAAAAAAAAGTCGTCCACAAAGCATAGGATTCCATGTGTTTTTGCGCGTTTGTATTAACTTTTAGTGCTTTAGGTTTATTAATTTCGGCCAGTAGGTCTTTCTAAAGTAGAAAACGTTTTTGGAAAAATGGAATTTTAGGTTCAGGTATGTGTGACGATGCTTCTGTAAATAATATTCTAAACATTAATCTATGTTATGCTTTTTCCTGATGAATGCTTTTCGGAAATAGATGAGAAGTCATCCCAAGCAGTCAATGACTGACATATTTTATGTATGTTACAATGGAGTCGTTAAAAACATTGCTCGGCTTAGGAAATAAATTACCAATAAATTATAAAACCAATTTAGCAAGCACAGCACATCTTTGTTTTACCACAGCATAATAATGTCTATTATTACACACAATAAATCCTGCAAAAGATAATTTATTAATAATTTTCTATTCTACTTTAGTCCCTCCCGTATATTAACATCCAACGAAATTATGTTAATTTTATGTTGTTCCAAGTATAGAAATATGACGGAATAAATGATACAAGTCGCTTTTCTTTAAACATGACTTAAAATGACATTTTCAAAGAACATTGCATAAAAATAACATAAATATCTTATTTGAGATCTTTCCTTTCTTTTTTCCTTGTACTACATTGGTAAATGCTGTACAACCATTGCGGAAAAATATAACTTTTTCGAGTGAAGAAATATTTAATAAATTCTGGATGGTCTGTATAAATGTAGGGAATTGCACTCTCTACTTGCTTACTTCTTAGACGAAGCGCAGTATAGAAAGATATCGAAGACACATCATTCCCGTGTACTATTTACGGATTTTGGAATTATGGAAATGGAATTCCCCTTGTAGGAATTATTTAAATTTTATTCAATAGAAATTTGTACATGGAATCGTTGGTTTTCGAAAAGGAACTATGTTATCGAAAATAAGCACAAAAAGATTTTCATATTTTAAACATAAAATTCAAAATAAGTCGAATGCATGTTGAAATTGAAAGTTAAAAATTTATTTTTTCTATCAATATTTGAATAAGGGTCTAAAGCTAAGCTATGCATTTCAATTGGTTCCTAGAACAGGTAACCAATAGGAAACTAGTAATGTTCGGTGTCATAGGGCCACTAAATTTTATAAGAGATGAGGGTTCACGACACACTATGTACTTTCTTTGTCAAAAAATGTACATATTTGCGAAATTTTCTTTCGAAAAAAAAAATTTTGAAAAACGTCTCGCTATGGGATTGAATCTGGACTCTGTCGGCCTAAGGGCCGCCAAGCTAGGGCCGTTTAAGTGGTTTTTGGTCTTTAACTCATAACTTGAGTAAATCTTTTCCGATTTTCATAATTTTTTTTTTGTTTGAAAGGCCTGGGCATGCCTGAAGAAACTTTTTTAATTTTGAGTTTTTGGACTCAGCCAGAGCCCTAAAACTGAGTCTTTACTAGGGCCAAACGTGTTTTTTTTCCACATAAATCGGCTAAATCTTATCCGATTTTCAAGATTTTTTTTCCCTGAAAGATAATCAAAAAATTGATTACGAAATTGAATTTGGGCAAGATCGGTCAAAAACTTTCGAAGTTAGTGTCGAAAAAGTGGTCAAAACCGTAGTTTTGCGAAATTAGAACGGAAATTGCTCTTCAAGGTTCGAATGAATGATGTTGACATCAGAAAATCACGAAAATTGAATTAAAGAAAACCTGTTGAGTGGTTTGGGCTCTAGTGTCTTTACTGTGGGCCAAACTCACGCTACGCTACCATCCAACCATACATGATATTTAGTGGTTTTTCGTGAACAAGGCTGGCCGCGCTCACGAAAACTATGAGCGGCGCTCGCGCTCCCGCTCAAGCCCTCCAAAATCGACGCCGCTCGTGATTGCGCTCATGATTTCAAAAATGAGCGGCGCTCCCGCTCGCGCTCATATTTAGCGCTCAATTACTTGAGAAAAAAAATTAATTTTAGCAAAATTGCAAATTTTTATTTTATACTCTTTCTTATGTTAATTTTTTGTTCTTTTTCGAATATTTTGTTTTTTTTTGTTGTCTTTTTAAATTTTGAGAAATAATAATAATATTTCGATTTGGTGACAAAAGATTTTGAATTAATAAAAATTAAGAACGGACTTATACTTGTTCACTTTCAACAACAACTGCCATTCTATCTTTTCATTCGACAATGAACATCTGTTCATTCTAAAAATACTTTTAGCGCTACTAAATAATCTTTCTGAAGCAGCACTTGACGTCAAAGTGGTATTGTATTTGATAAACAGTTTGGCAACTTCTTGATGTTTCTGAAGGCTTTCGATGGTCTCGTCCTTTGACCACAAATAGCTCCGAAGCAACTCCTCTGCGGTTGGACAGTGGCTAGTAGCTTCATCGTCATCGCTCTCATTTGGATTTGAATCATCGGCAAAAAATTTTGATAAAACTTTGAAGCTTTTCAATGATGTTTTACCGTCACTACCAGATGAAACCCCAGTAACAGTCATTGCCGAGTTGAGCTCTTCAATGAGCTCATCAATCAACTTGTTTCGTAGACGAGTGTTCGAACGTTCGTTCTTTAGGAACTTAAAGTTCTTGAAAAACGGATGCAGAATTGTCGCTTTTAAATAATTGTCATCCAACATCTTCGGGAACCTAAAACATAATATTTCGCTGTCTACATTTCCTTTATTTTCAATCGAATAAGACTTGATCACTACTAACGCTTGCAAATTTCATTGTTCATTGTTTTCTCTTTAAAACGTCTGACACTTGTTCATTTACTGTACTAAAAAATCACAGCCGTCTGTAACGTCAAGCAATAATAATAATAATCCCAATGGCACTGTTTAGTCGGGAGCAGCACTGTTAAGTGACTGGTTCGACAGCCGGGGTGTTACACAGAGTAACTGCCAGCTAGTGCGGACTAGCCACACTAGGGACCACATGCTTAACGTGTATTCCGAACCACGCCTTCAATTGAAGGATTTGTATTTTTTTTGATTTTTTCGCGCGCTAGTACATCTGGCAACACCTAGACGCGCATCGAACCGATTCAAATTACAACCCTACCGGTATGGAAGTTTGTATTTCAAATTTTAACTAAAAAAGATCAACCATGGGATGTCAATTTAAAATATTCTTGTACATTTATTTGCCAACGTGTAAATGAGCGCGTGAGAGGTTTCTAGCGCCGCTGCTTCGGCGGGTTTTTCAATATTGCCCTTTCGGCAATTTCCAGTTCAAATTAGTGAGGACTTAATTGCATATACTTAAGAGTTCAGACAATAGTTACGTTCGATTCTTTTTGAAACATCTATTCTATTTGCCACATCTATTCTGATACGTACGTGTCTCTGCATATGTTTTTGATATGTTGTGCAGGACGTTTAGAAGATCGTTTTTAGACCCGTGTCATACGCACCACGACGTTTCGGGATCACAAGAGATGGGACATTGGATGTTGAGAGGAGGGGCTTTTAAAAAATGGTACGCTTTTGGATGCTGTCGAGGTTGTGATGGTCGCAAGAAGTTGGATGTCCGATGAAGGGTTCACATTACTGAATTTCTTTGTCTGTTGTAGCTACTAGTTTTCTTTTGCATTGCCGCCTTCGCAGTAACTATCCAGTGAAAAATTTTTGAAAATCGATTGAAGGTTGTAAGGTACATAGTGTTCTTGAGGAGGGCGGTGGGTGGATGCCATCACTTGGCACTGTGGATTGAGCAAACATCTGGCTAGAACTATCATGGGCGCGCGGTAGCAATGCGCCCGTGACGCAAGTCCACACACGAATAATAAATTAAGAATTTTTTTTTCGTAGACTGCGGTCATGGGCGCGCGGTAGCGATGCGCCCGTGACGCAAGTCCACACACGAACAAAAAAGTAAGAAAATTTTTTTTCGAAGACTGCAAAACCAAGTTTTGACTTCCCCCCTTGCGATGTACTCCCCAGAAAATATTTTTCCTGGAGTCTACGGAAATTCTAAGGCGAAGTGTCTTTTGATGCGTTGGTTGGAGTTTTTTTCTCTACAAGTACATTGCATGCCTCAGTGATGGCGCAAAATTCCACTTGCGTGATGGTGGCGAATGTGTCCAAGGGCTTGGGTAAGCTTATTTATGGTTTTTCAGAGTAGACTCCCAGGCCTGTGCCTGTTTCCGTTTTCGAGTGAAAATATTTGTATCGTCCGAATTTGGAAGATTTCCATCATCACACACTGATTTGTTCAAAATGTGAACATCGTGGTTTTTCTCGAAGAAGTATTGTGGAGCACATTTGTCAGTTGACAATGCAGGCTCCGGGATATTTGCTTCGTTCGATAGTAAAATGCTGGAGTGGCCAAAGGTAGCGTCTTTCCAACATTTCTAAGAATGATGGCGGTTGCCATTGCTTCCTGCTCTATGTAAAGGTCAATAGGCAGAGTCGAGAGAAGGGTCTCTAGAGACTTTGTTGGTGTGGATTTCTTCACTCCCGTGATTCGCAACATTACCATTCTTTGTACGTGCTCAAGATCCGCTTTCAACTTTTTGTTTTTAGCTCTTTGGTACCATACAAGATTACCATAGCATAAAATTGGTCTTATGATTGCTCTTTATAGCCAGAATATGACTTTGGGTTTTAAACCTCAAGTTTTGCCAAAAGCTACTCTACATTGCCAGTATATTCTCGTGGCTTTCTTAATTCTTTCCTCAATATGAGGGTTCCATTTCAACTTTACGGTTCCTAAAAATTTTACCATATCTGAAAGATTTAGTTTCTTTCCGTTAAGTTTGGGGAGCTTTAATTTCTTTGTTTTACGTGAATTGGTAAATAGTACGAATTTGGTTTTGTCTGAGTTGACTGTTAAGCCATTTTCTACACACCATTTTTCTACCATTTTCATTACAGAATTCATGAGTGAGCATAAGGTTTCTTCAAATTTACCGATTAGTAGAATTACTACGTTTGTTACTAGTTGGTTTGGAAGAAGGGACGAGGGGGGGCGTCACGTTTCCCTTTTAAAAGGGGCTTTTGTTGTTATAATAATTCCAACAGCTCCTGTAGTGTCGGGGAGAAGGCTTAGGACTCTAGGAAGTCATAAGACTCAACCCGCAACAGTGCCTAGTATAGGACCTTCCGTTTTCGTTAGGTTCCTGGTAGGGACTGGGAGGTTTTCGAGATTTACGTGATGAACGGTTGACGAAACAAAGGATCATCAGATCTGCGTTTCATAGACCAGAAATGGACCGGCCCAATCTAAAAAGGGTCCATAGTATATACGATTCAAATCCAGATATCAAATATCTAAAGTCAGTTTGATAAAGGGACGTCCTAGAGAACATGAGGGTCTGAGTTTATGTTTTGCTATGTGACTTACTCTTCAATGATTCCATTGGAAGATTGCAAAAAATTGAATTTTTATTTGCAGACGTCGCGTCGTATTTATTTCTATGATTTCCTATACGATTCGAAAATCTCATTAGCAAAATTCTCACTGGAGCAATAAATAACTTTCCGGTATAAAATGTGTTTTCGGTTCAGTTTAAGGTGTCAATGTTGGTAGATGTTATCCATTGAACGATATTGAAAATGGAGCTAATTGCAATGTTGTATGTTCATTTCACGCATTAAAGTTTCAAAAGTTTATTTATTACCATCAACATAAACATTCAGGAGATCTTATCACATCATTATTTTAATCTCTTTGAAGATAGTATGTACCGACACTTTTAAGGTTGTGATATAATGTGTGGTTTTATTTAAAGCTCTACGTCAAAACATTTTGCTAAGCTCCCACGTTTATTTTTGTATCAAATACATAAATACAGATTGCTATATAGGGAGTCCTGGCGTATAGATTTGTGTTATCGCACAATCGTGATGGTTGTGAATAGTGTTGTATCATCTCTCCCACCCAACAATGATTTTGCATGGCAAATGTGTTCACACAGTATAACATAACGACTAAAATTGCGCTCTGATGAGAATAACACGAAAACTTGGATTAAAGTATTTATTCTTGCGAATATATATGAAGGTGCTTTGGGTATATGTTTAACAATAGGTACAGGAAAAAATGGAAAAGGATGGAAAAAGTTTTCACATTTTGCGCAAAAAAAAAGTTTTTTTTTATTCATGGAGATATGAATCATTTTGTTAGACTCATTATTTTCATTTATAGGATAAGGTAAGTACAATATCATTTTCTTATATTGTTTAAGAACGAAAGTTAACTTCACTTCACTTGATAAACAAGTTTCAAACATAGAAACAACAAAAAAATGAAAAACATAATGAGACTGGCAGTCATCGAGAAGATGTGCAAATTTAAAAACAATTTTCTTTGGAATAAGTTGCCTGGGAGTCATTATGTTATCAAACATGCAATCAATATTCATTTGTATAAAAAGTGTGTGTAATAGTCTCGGTAATGGTGTAAAAAAGCAGCAGTGTAACACTCTGAAAAAACGAGTTTCTAGGTTATTTATAGGTGTTTAGGGTATAGATAAGTCATACCGAGGGGCTATTCAAATCGTAATTAGGTTCGAAAATGTGTCCTAATTACCTTTAATTGTTGTTTAGCAAGGATTTCTTAAACTGCTCAACTAAATTCAAATTCCTAATGTCAGCCGGCAAGGTGCTGTACATAAAATATTATGTTCTGTTTTTATTGAAGGAAACAACATCATTTTAAATGTAAACGTCAACAGAACTAATCATGTTTGAGAGATGTCTCAAAAGTTAGCTCAAGATTATGTGAACGGTGTTATGCATTTTTTGCATAACACCGTTCATCAAGAGAATTTTATAATTGTGTTTCCTCTTTTGTATTTACCAATTACACGGGTACTTCAGACATGTGTAGTTACTTACTTTAAAAGGTCTACAACATAGCACAACATTTTTAACTTTTAGACCCGTACGAAGTACGAAGAGGTTTGTAGATTGATTGAAACCGTGGATAGGTTTATGCAACTTTGGACCGTAGCTAGAAAATATTGACTTTAGGGGAGCAGTTTATTCTCGCAATCATGGACGGCGGAACCATATATACAGACAAGTTTTGATTTTTTTCCCTGAGACCTAGTTTTTCGGATTTTACGTAAAGCTTTGACTGAAATCCACATTTTACTTATTAAAATCGGTCCAGTGAATCCGAAGATATGACCTTTAGCAAATCGTCATTTTTCATACAAAATGTGCTATTTCATAGAAGCCAAAGATAATGGAAACATCCTACCTTAGTTAGTGGTTGGGCGTCAGTTCCGAAGCCAGTTGTACGAAAACCTCGTGCTCGAAAACGGCTCGATAACTTTTCTTGAAATTTTGCGGGACCTTTGGGACCTACGCCATATGAGGTTTTAAAAAAGGGAGTTACCGGCCCCGTTTGAGCGCCAGGGCTCTTAGAAGGCGCCATATAAAGCCTATATAAAAGAATGTTTTGTATGTGTGTGTGAGTGTATTCAAAGCATGTGCCAAATATGAGCAAAATTTTTGGACTGTGTTAGGATGAAGATAGATGTTTGGTGTCAAAAGAAAAGTTGGCAGTTAGGGTGTGTAGGGTGGTATGGGACGGATTTAGGGAGAAAATTAATTTTTGTTGTCAAAGGATTTTTTTTTCGCCGGAAATTTTCGTCGCAAATGTTTTTTCGCCCAAAATTTTTTTCGTCGAAATTTTTTTTTCCGAAAATTTTTTTTCGCTGAGCTTCTTTGTTCGCCGAACATTTTTTCGCTGGAAATTTTTGTCGCCGGAAATTTTTTTCGCTGGAAATTTTTCTCCAAAATTGTTTTCCTTTTTTCTTCCAAAACTACTGATATCACAACAAAAACCTTTTTCAAAAAAGAAATGTGACGCAAGTCACGCATGTCACGCAAAACAACTGATATCAATTTGGGTGACGCTTACAGCTTCGGAACGCAAAAATTCCATTTTTTTCACTTTTGATTAAAAAAATGCGTCACAAATGCCAGATCCTCCCAACGTAATAATTCAGATTTCGCACGCTAGTGTCAAATCTGAAAGAACAGAAAAACTATAACATTGGGAGGTTCCGGCATTTGTGACGCATTTTTTTAATCGAAAGTGAAAAAAAAGAATTTTTTGCGTTCCGAAGCTGTAGGGGAAGGGGTAGTTAGATAGGGTAGCGTTTGACTGTATATGTTATCGGTGTGTCACAGCCCGTTATTATATGCCAGACGTGTAACTGTCTAACTATCAAGTGCTCTTTTTACGTCCTAGTCGTAGTCCCCGGGACCTCATTCTCCTCGGAGTTTGTGCTAAACTTAAGAGTGCTACCTGAAGGTCTGCCTACGGACTGGACGGGAAAGTGTGGAAGGCAGAGTGGGTTGAGCGAAGGGCCAACGCCCCTCCTCGTAAAACAAGCTTAGTTCAAGAAGCACCACAACAAGAGATTCTGATAAACGGACGGATTCAACGACGACGACCTAGCAAACGTAACAAGGATAATGATTTTGCCATGGCAACATGGAACTTGAGAAGTCTCTATGTTAGAGGAGCATTACAGAGTACACTGGACGACCTCAAAAAATATAAGATACGGGTCGCAGCAGTACAAGAAACTAGATGGGTGGATAGTGGAATACACGCTATGCAGTCTCATTGTTTCTACTTCAGCGGAACGTCGAACAACAGACACGAATTCGGCACTGGTTTCATTGTGGATAGGACTATCGATCACACAGTCATGGGTTTTGTGCCGATAAACAAGTACATGTGCACATTACGACTGCGGACAAACAAATTCAAGGTATAAATTCTCAATGTTCATGCACCGACAGAAACGAAGGACGATGAGATAAAGGAAGAGTTCTATGAAGAACTAGAAAGAGCCTTTAACTCTCTACCGACGTCAGATGTTAGATTAGTCCTTGGCGATTTCAACGCGCAAGTAGGCAGAGAAGAGTGTTTCAATGCTGTGGCTGGCAGATACAGCCTACACGAATTGAGCAACGATAACGGATGTAGAGTATTGAGCTTTGCAGTATCAAACGGTCTGGTGGTGAAAAGCACCCAATTCCAGAGGAAGGACATTTACAAAATTACCTGGAACTCAAACGATGGAAAAACACAGACTCAAATAGATCACGTACTCGTCGATAGCAAGTTTAGTCAGAATATCTTTAATGTCAGGAGCTACCGAGGAACTACCCATGAATCTGATCACGCCCTTGTTAAGATCAGTATGAAATGCAAGTGGCCCAGGTTGAACAGTAGGAGAGAAAATGTGCGCCCCAAATTTAATGTAGACAGACTGAAAGCAGAAGAGATAAGTGCCCTTTTCGAAAAGAAAGTTGAACAGCTCATGGACGAAAGAAACACGGCAGCAGATAACGTTAACGAGCTGGTTCACCAAAACACGGAAATCGTCATAACAGCCGCGAGGGAGACTCTGGGAGAAGTTACATTCTACAGACAAAATGACTGGTTTGATGAGGACTGCCGAACTGCTGTTGAGGAAAGGAAAAGTGCCCGACTCCTTGCTACTCAGAGGAAGACCAGAAGAAGTAAAGAAGCGTATACCGCAAAGAAAGTACAAGTTTACAGATACCTAAGAAGGAAGAAAAGAGAACATTTGAACAGCGAAATTTCAGACTTGGAATCTCTGAATAGAAATGGATACGTGAGAGACTTCTACAAAATCATTAAAAGAAAACGCACTGGATTTCAAACACGATCTATCAAAATCAAAGACGCGAATGGTCATATACTGAGTGATACAGATGGTATTGCACGAAGATGGAAAGAGTATTTTCATGATTTGCTGAATAAACCACCAGCCGGAAGAACGAGACAAAACAATTACGAATCTGCAGAACCAGACGTGGAAATACCGACTTATGAAGAGGTAGTAGAAGCCATCGGCAGGCTCAAGAGCCATAAATCGCCAGGTGATGACAACATACAAGCCGAGCTGATTAAAGCTGCAGGACCACAATTATGGCATTTCTTACACCAAATAATACTGATGGTGTGGGAGGAGGAGAAACTACCTGACGCGTGGCAAATGGGTTTGCTGATACCGATTCATAAAAAGAGAAACAGGATGGAATGTGAAAATTATCGAGGTATTTGCCTGTTGAGCTCGTCGTATAAGGTCTTTGCGGAAATCTTATATGGAAGGCTATTACCATACACAGAAGAAATAATCGGCGACTACCAGGGAGGTTTTAGACTTGGTAGATCGACCACCGACCAACTTTTCACAATAAGGCAAATCATGGAAAAGGCATGGGAATACAACATAACTATACACCAGCTGTTCGTCGACTTCAAACAGGCGTACGATTCTCTATATAGAAATGAATTATTCGGAATTATGATGGAATTTGGCATCCCTGAAAAGCTGACAAGACTAGCAAAAGCAACGCTTACTGACACGAAATGTAAAATACTGATCAACAACACCCAATCAGACCCTTTCGACATCGATTCTGGAGCAAGACAAGGAGACAAACTGTCAACAATTTTTTTCAACCTAGCGCTGGAAAAAGTTGCTCGATCAATGTCAATAAACTGGGAAGGCACCATCTTCTACTCGTCCAAACAAATGACTGCTTTTGCAGACGACACGGACCTGATAGGAAGAGGAACTCTGGCGGTAAAGGAATCGTTTGTTGAGATGGACAAGGAAGCAAGTAACGTCGGTTTGTTAGTGAACGAAAACAAGTCAAAGTATATGACGCTGGACAGGAAACATGGCTCGAGGGTTGGACAAAATATCACAATGGATAATTACAACTTTGAAGTCGTGCAATCATTCAAATATCTTGGGTCCATACTCAACGTCACAAACGATATTGAGGAGGAAATCAAAATGAGAATCATTCAAGGAAACAGATGTTTCTTCGCGTTGAAACACCTTTTCAGAAGCTCGTTAGTTTCCCGTGCAACGAAGCTGCGCCTCTACAAAACTATTATCCGACCCATTGTCATGTATGGAAGTGAAACCTGGCCACTAACTATGAAACATGAATCAACAGTAAGCTGTTTCGAGAGAAAAATCTTGAGAGCAATATGTGGACCAATACATGAAAATGGGGTGTGGAGAATAAGAACCAATCGAGAGCTAAGGGACATATTCGGATCGGAAACAATCATCGGAAGCATCAAAGCAGGCAGACTGGGATGGGCGGGACATGTTGCTAGGATGACTGATGATAGAACTGCGAAGAAAGCACTCGATAGAAATTTTGACGGAACCAGAGCAAGAGGAAGACCTAGGAAAAGATGGATAGATGGTGTGGAAGAAGACCTGCAAAAACTAGGAGTCACAGGTTGGAGAAGCCTGGCCGAGGATCGTCTTCAATGGAGACAAGAAGAAGAAGCTGTAAGCGTCACCCAAATTGATATAAGTTGTTTTGGAAGAAGGGACGAGGACTTGCGTCACATTTCCTTTTGAAAAAAGTTTTTTGTTGTGACTGTGTATTCATATCTAAAAAGACGTTATTTGAAATAAAAAATGAGGTGGCATTTGGAAGTAATGAGGCAGAAACACCAGAGTGTTAACTTCTAAGTGCCCCCCACTTTTTATTTCAAATAACGTCTTTTTAGCCATGGATTCATCATTGTAAGAATAAACTGCTACCCTTAAGGTAATATTTTCTAGCTACGGTCCAAACGCAACTTTTTTAGCTGTCTTTCTGTAGGTACATTGATATGAGACTATGTGGTATATGAGAAAAAACTGTCATGAAATTCTGGAAACGTGACCGGAGAAGTGTCTGAAAACAAGATTCGAAAAAAAATTTCGCGTGTATGAACGAACAGCATGGAAACGGTTTATTAGAATGAATATATGGCAGCCTCAGAATATTTTATGGATATCAGTTAAGCGACTCGGGTTGCAAGATCCATAGAGTGGACCAAAATAGTCAGACTCGAATACAAGAAACGTGGTTATTTTTAGCGTAACGTTTATATGCTCGTATTTCCGTCTGTCGTCTGTCCGTATCACGCATATCTCGGCTCTTAGACCCCCGATAGAGCTCATATTTTACCTCTATTACACATATCTAGGCTTCTAGACCACCTAGAGAGCTCAAACTTGCGTCTTTGAATATCTATTTTTGTTTTGCTCTTTCTCGTTCTGGAAAGTCCTGTAGGGTTCTGTAAAAATCTGAAAAGTTCTCGAAATTTCTCGAAAGTTATTCACAGAAATTTGTTGAACTTTGCAGAACTTTTTACAAATTTCTACAACTTTCCAGAACTTTCCAAATTTTTCTAGAAGTTTCTGGAACATTCTAGAACTTTCTGGAACTTTCTAGAGCCTTCCAGAACTTTCTAGAACTATATGGAATTTTCTAAAACGTTCTGGCACTTTTTAGAACTTTTGATAACTTTCGAGAACTTTTTAGAACTTTTGATAACTTTAGAGAACTTTTTAGAACCTTCCATAACTTTCCAGAATTTTCTTGAACTTTCTACTACTTTACACGACTCCCAGATCCACCACCCAAGAGTTGCTAAAAGCAACTGAGGAAAATAGCATGAAACGCTTCGTTATAAAAATGCAAGAATTTTCGAGACACTTAACTTCGACCAGTTTTAGCTATATAAAGCGGTAATTATATTGGACGCGAGAAGCGACTTTATTCGCTTACCACAAGCTTATTTCGCTTATTTCGTTATACTGAACGCGATAAAAATCGGATGGTTGTAGCTTGAACAAGTTTCTTATTGCACACATTTAACAAGCAAATAGCATCTCCCGTGCATGTTAATCAATAACAAATGTCTTATTTCAAAAGTTTTTATTTAAAAAACACGAAAACGATCGCAAATAATTAATTTGTCAACAAACACAATAAAAATCTACGCGATGTGTTTTTATGTGACAGGCAGAACTGTGGAGCGTAATCGCGAGCAATTTTTTTGTCTTCCACATTTGACATTTCACGCGAATTTTTTTGTTTTCGTTTAGAATTTGATTTAATTTACGTTTTTTGTAAACAATTTTAATGCAAGTCGCTAATTCAAATGATTTATCATCGATTTGCATGTACTGGACAAATAATTTACTTAAGCAATAGTCGCAGTAAGTGAATTTTGTTCGAGCGATTTTAATCGCTCGCGTCCAATATAATTACTGCTTAAAGGGCTCATTATCTTGGACGCTATGCGAATCGCATCGCGTAAGGTCTGTGTGAAAGCTCAACTTGACAGAACAAATATTTTTTTTGTCAAGTTGAGTTTTCACACAAACCTTACGCGATGCGATTCGCATCGCGTCTAATATAATGAGCCCTTAAGCAAACGTGTGATGCAATTTTCTTCAGTTGCTTTTGGCAACTCTTGCGGGCAAGTATCGAGGGTGACATTCTCGAAAGCTTAAGAAACGTACGTACATTCAGATCAAAATAAGTAGAAACTTTGTACTTCTGCTCAGATTTTTAACCACCACAAGACCATGCGCAGAAGTACAAAGGTTTGACCTAAATGTATAGAAAGTTCTGGAAAGTTCTATAAACTTATAGAAAGTTCTAGAACAATCTTAAAATTTTGGAAATTATTGATTATTAACACACGCTACACACGCTGAAATACCTTATAGGTGTTCTTTTAACATTTTTCATATTTATTTCATAAATCAACATTTATTTAAGGTTAGGATCTAAGTCACAACAGAATCATTTATGAGATCTAAAGTCTAACCCTTGTACCGTCTTGTTTCGTTTCCATGCAAAACCTGCTCTTACGCAGTCTGTTAGGAATGGAATTTAATTCGTTAACAATATCTGTAATGAAAGGAGTGTCTTTTCCATGTAAAAGCAACGTGAAAGCTATAATTTGGTTCGAGATACATAACTTTAAGGATCTTAGAAGAAGAAGAAATTGTTGAAGCGTGACTAATTTTCTCGTTTGAATAATGTAAAGTATGTTACAGAAACATACTCGATTCGAGGAAATCGAAGAATTTTAACAAATTAATCATTTCACTTTCGCAGACCCAAAGGGATCTATGGTAGCCTTGGGAATAAATGAAAAACATGAAAGTATAACAAGTGAATACTTTTTGAAGTATAATCCACTTTGTTAATTCTCATGCTGGAAGCATGTATGAGCTGAAGTTAGGGACGTATTTGTTTAGATTTGTTTTTTGATTTTTTATTTTACATTTCAACCTTAACTCAGTCCAAACTCACTTTGTATACTGTTTTGGTTTTATCGTTCATAACCCTTCTTCATTACAAACACATTAAATATACATAAATGTTTTCATGTTAAACCTTAAGGAATACGGGAATAATAATTTCAGACCAAAAAAACCGCAACCAAATTATCCGCATCGCATTCATAAAACAAAAAAAGTTAAAAAAGCACCACAAAAGAAACAATTTAACCACTAAAACATTTGCGATTTTCCCAGGCATACATAACACATACCATTTATAGCAATCAAGTGTAAGTAGGCTGATAACAAACGTATAAATATAAAGCAGTTACCACACCACCGTAGAATGAAGAACGTTCTGGGAACGTTTCGTGTAAATTATATTTTCTAAGGAAGGAACTAACTACACCATTAAGTATAACTTTTGAGTAACAGTTACAACCGCACATTACCATAAACATGGTTAAACTTGATATTTTCTTCAAAATATATATGTGTTAAATGCGAAACTTTTCCATATATATGGAGGTAAAATAGTCGATGATGTGTGGTGAGATGTTTATCATTGACGAAAATTTGTCCCGGATTGACAACTGGAATTTCCATGTGGGTCGTAAATTTTACGTAATACTTGATAACGTTGTACAAGATCCGTGCGCTGGAGCTAGTTGCCACAAAAAAAGTCCATAGAAGAGGGCTGCCGTCGCCAAAAATATTAAATCAAATATACATCAAATTTATCATGTGCAGATGTACTGGTGATGTATTAGTGTTGTACAAGTGGTGAATGTAGTGGAATCGCACATGCAATTCAAACATCATGATCACCAATACAACGCCAAAACAACAACAACATATCACTAATACAACAGTTACAACACTCATACATCGGAAATACATCAGAAATACATCGAATATACATCAAATTTATCATTTTGAAGTGCATTCGTACGAAGAAAGAAACAGTTTCTTATTATGTCGTAATTAATCGGCAATAAGTGTTTAAAAGAGCTGCGCTAGGCCTGTCAGTCGAACGAAAAATGCCGGCTGCGGCTAAAAATCTGTTCAAGCCGGCCGGAACTCAGTGAAAAAGCCCATGAAAAATATTAGGAAAGGATTTTATTATAACTTCTACTCATCTCTGTTCAGCAGTTTAAGATGCGGAGGTATAAAAGCTTAAAATTGTCACGAATGAACATGAGATATTTTCACGAATCTTCTTAAAAAATATCATGCTAAATTTTATGCAAAGCTCTGTCAAATTTGTGCTGCTTGGTGAGTTGTCGTTTATGTTGAAATGACAGTTGAACAACCGAACGAATGTCTTTTCAACATAAACGGCAGGAGGATGGGGGAGTTAAATCACTTGCTTCCGCTCTTCAACCTCTACGAGACTTTTCGTTTTCGTCGCCGTCGAAAATATTACCCGACGCACGCGTCTTCATTATAAGTCGTTTTAAGAAATAAAATAGATTAGAAGCAAAAAAGGATGTAGAACGAAAATGTTCCAGCAACTGACTTCGGATTATCTTCTCTTCGAATCATTTACTTTCACGTTTCGCTGTGTTCAACAACACATTCATTTTGTTTGTGCATTCGTTAAATATTTGTGTAACCACACTAGAAAATTACCAACTACTGCAAATAAATGTTACACAAGCAGAATGAAAATGTATAGTTACACGTTTGCACTTTATATCAATTTGGAAATAGTTTTTCTAACAAGTCCTAACACAACAGTGAAAAGACACTGAACCGGTTTGGGTAGAAGTCGTTAGAACGAATCATTTTGAGCTTTGCAAAAAAAAAATCAGGAAAAGCTCTCTATTAAGCGACATGTTGGTTCTATAGTTTTCTCAGTGTCTTCGATAGCTTACACTAACGAGCCCTAACCAACCTTTGTTTCTATTTTTGTTTGTTAAGTAGCGGTAGCTACTTTATGGGAGTGCTCCGGCTGTCTGTCTGGCTGTGCACGTTTTCAACTTAGGCCAACTATGGCCAAATTAGACCAGATTTGAGTCGAATTAGGCCAAATTTTAGTCAGATGACGCCAAATTTTAGTCAGATGACGCCAGATTTGAGTCAGATGAGGTCAGATTTGAGTCAAATTAGGTCAGATTTGAGTCAAATAAGCCAGATTTGAGTCAAATTAGGCCAGATTTGACTCAAATTAGGCCAGATTTGACTCAAATTAGGCCATATTTTAGTTAATTTAGGCCAGATATGAGTTTAATTAGGCCAGATTTGAGTCAAATTAGGCCAAATTTTAGTCAATATAGGGCAAATCGAAGTTAAATCTGAGTCAAATTAGTCAAAATCAATGTTGAATTTGGAAAAATCTGAGTCAAATTTGGTCATATAAGAGTCGATTCTGAGTTAAAAACCTCCGAATTTGACCAAACCTGAGCCAAATTTGGCCAAACCTGAGTCAAACTTGGCTAGACCTGACTCAAATTTCCAATCAGGCCGAGTTACTTATGTTAAACTAATTAAATCCAGGACAAATTTGAGCAAAATTTTGTATAACTCTTTAGTAATTACCAACATTAAGTTTGATTCATATTGTTTAAAATTCGACTCAAGTTTGACCGCTACTTTCTTATACCATTAAAATGGTTTATTTCCCTCTTTCTCTGATGTTTGTCATACTATATTATAGCACAAGGGCAATTATTTTTATTTCGTATCTCGAAAGAGCAACACTAATAACAGTAGTAGTCAGAAGTCAGTATACTACTAACATTCGATGAGCCTGGTATGTACTTGTTATTAGTGCGCTTACTCTTAAGACGCAGCTATTTCCTTCCTATTTCCCTAAAGAAATGTAAAATTTGAGCCTAGATGCAGGCTATTTCCTAATTTTTGTCTGAAAAATTGATGTAATTAAGGAAGTAGTAGGGAAAATACTTATCTCTTTCCTTCTATTCGTTTGCTACTTCCTTCTATTTGCTCCAATAGCAAATGGCACCTGTCCCACCATTTGCCATCGTCGTTTCCCCCTCGAGTTTTCCTTAATAATTTTTTTTTCTATTTTTAAAATCAGAATTCTAACGGAGTTCCGTCACCTTGAACCAAGAAAGATAATGATGGGATGCATTTGCTTCGCAGAGATTCTATTAGGCGGCATATGAAACGTACATCTTTACTGCACAATACTTATTTACATGTAAAGTCTCCCCAGAAAACATAATCCTCAGAACTTGTAAAACTTTCGGAACCAACCGATTCCATATATTTATGTCTTTGAGATTGTCGCTTTTGTCTAGTTTTACTAAGTTTGTATTATAGTTTTGGTGCCGTATAAATTTATCGTCTGAAACTGCAGAAAATGCGCTGCTACAAATAAATAACTAGAACCTAAAAACTAATATAATAAACGCCTCGTTTACTAACTACTCTATTTATGTGATATAACGACTACAGTAAAATTCAATAATCCGCTCTCTGGATTTTAGGTTTTTAATTAAAGTGAAAAGTTTTCCTGGTAAAATGAAAAAGTGTTCAACGAAAAGAGAGAAACCGGAAAAATACCCGCAGCGGAGGAAACTATGAATTTATAGACGAAAATAGTGGTGCTGAATTAAAAATATGATTTTCTTCATATTTCATTTATCACAATTATTGTCAACGATCTACTAAAATTAAAAAATTGTGTTACACGTTGTTTTGCGTCATTTGAATCTTTCTCGAGATAGGGGATGGGTTGTTATGTCAAATAAAGGCTTGAGAATCAAGTTTAAACTAGATTCGTTGCAACTATGCTCCGTTTGCGATTGACTTTCGCAGATTGAAATCATGCCCGCAGGGGTAGTGGAGGGCGTGACGCAGTCCCCACACCCCAAAAAAGAAGCCCACAAACTCAAAAAACGCCATACATAAACCTTTGAGACAAGGAAAATTCTCTTGACTGCTTGCCATTGACTGACGAATTGCGGTGAAGAGAGCCCTTATGCGCCGAGTCAAAACTCAAAATTTCCTCAACGGAATTAAATTTAGGCTCAGATAGAGTACTCAAAAAAGGAAAATTTCACTAATTCCAGTAATGATTTGGAAATACTAATGATGATTTTATTACATGTTGGATTTTATCACCCCTGAAATTATTTAAACTTCCAGGCTAAAGAAAATTTTGTAGGAGTAATGGGTAACAGCAAGTTATTTTTCCCCTACCTACCGTCCAACCCTTTCTTCACTTCTTAGGTTGTTCATTCTAACTTTGGGGCACCGTGCGATGTGCGGTATTTGGGATTTAGTTGGTTGTGCTTTATGGTCATAACCTAAAAAAACCCCTGCTATAGTTGTCTCTTTCTGACACATCTCCGATGAGCGAGAGAAAAGTACCGACTGTGAAGTTACATTTGGACGACTCCGTATACGCAAACTTTTAAGTTTTTTCCCTCCACCCATCCCCACCCCCCCCCCCCCTCAAATTATTACAGAAACTGACTCATCAAAATCAGTTGGAAAATTGGCTGAGATTTCGAGGTTTGAAAATGACATTTTTCTATGGTCTACCGATTTTCTATTGTTCTCATTATTATGAAAACTTTTTTTCTGATCTGTCGGTTTCTATTTATTTTATTTCTATCTATTAATAATTTTCGATCTCGAGAACTAGACAGCCGATCTTCCTGAAAATTTCAGGAAACGTCAGTTTCGGCCCCAAATGAAAAATTTTATTAGCAGCTTTTCCAGGAAAAGTCGTGGCGTGTGAAAAACTGGTCAATTTTGACCGTTTTTCAGGTATTGCTTGGAGTTTTCGAATTTTAGCTCCGGAGTGACAACACCTAGAAAGTTGGTTTCTTCTGAAAAGTTTTAGAGTTTGGTCAGGAGAATTTTTTGGGATCTTAAGAAAATGTCTGCCAGCAGAAAAAGTTTTTCGGAGCAAATGTTTTTTTCTGAGAAAATTCATTTGGATAAAAATTTTTTTCGAAGAAAATGTTTTTTCTGAGAAAATTTTTTTGGAGAAAAATTTTTCCGGAGAAAATGTT
>CM055403.1:67869832-67889174 GCA_029228625.1 Pseudolycoriella hygida
CGATAGCATTAATTTTGGAAGCGGACTTACGGACTGCGTCACACTTTACCTTTTAAGAGGTTTTCGTATGTATGCGATTTATATGCCTGGTTAATGTTTTGTTTGTTTGCTGTCGCTTGGTATCAACAATCTTAATTTTTCATTACCCTGACAAGTTTATGTCGAAGTCATCTGAGTGTTTATTGTTTATACAAATTAATGGGAGTCGTAAATATCAATTCAATAATTCAAATCATCATCCATGTCGATAAAGTATTAAATGTTTTCCTTATGTATCGTGTCAATAACAATCACACCCGATTTAGGTCAGCAAATATGTGTCCATCGAAATCACTTACTATTATTGCTTAGAATAATTTACGTATAATTTGCCTGCATAGAAGTATCTAGAACGTCCGAAATCATTAAGACATTTACATAAACTTATTCGGAATTGTTGGACACTTAACAGTCAGCAAAATAAAATGTTATTGCTCAAATAGCAGAATGGTACTCCGATGTTCACATTTTGTTCAATTCCATTAAACAACGGTGCATGATACAATCCAGAATATTTCCAGCAATTCATCATGTCGTAGAAGACCGCATCTAAACACATAAATAACATCTTACTCATCAGAAAAAAAGGTATAAAAGAAACAACCACATGAAAGCATTTCCATATCTACATCGACCATTTGAACCCTTTATATGAACCATTAGCCACAGTAATAACAATGATCATATTATGGTCTTATCACTTAAATCCCAAGCCAATAATAATTCCAAAGAGTAAAGAAATCCTTCCTTTTTTTCCCTTAAAAAAAAACTAAAATAAAACATTGAAAATTCCGTCACATCAGAATTTTTTTTCTTTTCTATGGATTCCTTATCAAGTCATGACACAAGAAAAAAAAACTTAAAACATTTCATCCCCATATAGTAAAAATATAGTCCAAATTTTTATATATAACTTGAGAAAAGCAACCGATTGCTGTATGCGAAGTTATCTTTTCTGGACCATTATTTTCTATCTGTTCTCGCAAATGTCCGTTATTTAATCTGTACCCTTTTTCCAATACATAATATATGATTTTCGGATGGATCGACTGTATAAATTTCAATCCCTTTAACAAAATGTGTGATCTACTCTTTATTTTCCACTTTTGAAATTCTCAATCATACTCTGTAGACCTGTGCGTCAATACTCAGCAGTTGAATTGCGAGTAAAATTGAGCCGATGATAGCAAGGCCGATGTATATGGAAGGGTTGCTCAAGCTTAGCTTGATCTGGAAGAGCAGGTTGATGGTTCAAAACCAAAAGTAACATTGTTAATTGTAATAGAGAAAGTGCTGATGTGATGCCTTCTGAGCCAAAACAGCGATAGTGGCTGTCCAAGTCCGTTGAAGACTCTTATATTGTGTTCAAACCTTAAAAAAATCAAATGTTAAACTATGACATCAAAACACTTAGCTAAATGAAAACAAAATTACTCGTGTACCCGTGTTTTTTATTTGATTTGATGAAAGTAAATGAGATTTAAAAACATTCTAGAAAAATGTGGAAAATGGTTTTAACGGTGAAACTAGAACGGGAGAAAAGTGAATGAACAAAAAACATCATTTTTTTTACTAAATAAAATATCTGTCAACGTTCTAAAGCGGAAATGTATTTTCTATCGACAGCAGATGCTACTGGATGGGGGAGAAAATTTAGTTACAAACAACAAGGAAATTATGTACTCGTATGGGACTAGATAGTAAATATAAAACAAATATGAGGAAGAAATGAAACGATGAAATAGCAGAGAAATTCTGGGGACATGTTTTGTAATATGCATCAATGGAATTAGCACATTATTTTGAAAAGAAACTGAAAGTATTTTCACAATTTTCTATTTATGAATATGGAAATAAATTGAGTTTTAAACAATCGAACTTCCGTTTTTCTCGGTGGAAATTGTTGATGCTTTACATAACATCGCAATGTACATATTCAAACGCAACCCTCCCAATTCGATTAGGATTCTAACATTGAAAGGAAAGAAATATATTGTTGGTAGAGAATGTGTGTCTTGGATAGTTGGGTCCGTAATATTGAATTAGAATGACAGTCGTGTATTACATTTTGATTTCAATAGAGTAGTGGGTCATGCATTCATCAGAACATTATTCTGCAGGGATTTTTCCTTCGATTATTTATTCATGTCATAGAGCGTTGTATGGTCATGCGAATTCTTTGATGTCACACATATTTAATATTCCGTATTAAGTAGCGGTAGCTTCTTTATGTAAATGTTCGGTTCACCGGTCATTTTGCTTTAATAGTTCATGTCTTTTTTGGGATTTATTTAGAGTATAACCTGCCCATTGAATTTGATTTAAAAGGCTGCAGCATAGAAGTGTGCGTCGCCGATGGCGCTCCGCACAGTGTCTTCTTTGTAAGGGTTTGCGGCATGAGGTTTGCTCGTCTCGTAGATATTTTGTTCGCTGGAGTTCCTAATTTTCTCTCATAGAGAAAATAACTGGCTTTCAGCGACATTGTTTTATAATTTTTGAATGCCCACACATTGTTTTTAAAGCTCCGTCAAAGTTGACCTACTTTCAGAAGGTTCGTCGCTTTTAGAGTCTTCTGGAGCAAAGACTCGTCGAGCGACGAACCTCATTTTCCAGAATTTTTTAAAAAAAAAATGGTGGGCATTTAAAAATTATAAAACAATGTCGCTGAAAGCCAGTTATTTTCTCTATGAGAGAAAATTAGGAACTCCAGCGTACAAAATAACCTCTCGCCGCCGCCGAAGAAATTTTGATTACATCGCCGTCGCCGCGCCGCCGACAGTACTTCGTCGGCGCAGTATGATACAAATTCAAGACTCCCCAGTTTTACTGCATAAACATAGGGCTGACGCTATGAAACTCTCAATGTATCGAATTTCATATTGTGAGTTAACTGAAAAATTCTACTTCAGCGGTAATTATTTTCGCGATAAATAACTTCGTCAGCCAAAGAGAGACAAGAATCCTTCGTTAAGTTGTTTTTATCGAATCGTCCAGTTTATTCAGCGAAGAATTCTTACCTCTCATGACTTACTTACTTATCAGCCGATTTAACCCAGTTGGGTTTTGGCTGTCTGCACCACATTTCGCCATTGCTGACGGTTCTCAGCTACTCTCTTCCAATTATTGACCTGCAGCTTTTTAACATCTTCGTCAACGTTTTCGATTCATCTTTTGCGTGGCCTTTCTCTAGTTCTAGTTCCAATCATTTCACAGTTTGTTGTTAGCGTTCTTTTTCCTGCTCTATTCTTATTACATGTCCAGCCCATCTAAGTCTGGATGATTTGATCGCGCCTACGATAGTTTCACAGCCAAATAGCTCGCTCAACTCACTATTGTTCCTTGCTTACGTTATTGTCTTGGATGGGGCCACAGATTTTGCGTAACATTTTTCTCTCAAATACATTGGGTACATTTTCGTGTCTGTTTGTTAATGTCCATGTCTCGCATCCATACATAACGATTGGTCTCACCATCGTCTTATATGGTGTGAGTTTTGTCTTCTTGCTCAGCAGAGAGCTTTTGAACAGGTGTCTTAGTGCAAATAAGCATCTATCTCCTTGTGATATTCTCATTTGTACTTCTTGTTCTATATCGTTGGTGATGTTTTACCTCTCATTGGCTGACCAGGGGCGCCGACTTCCATATGGCAGGTGTGGCGACTGCCACACCCTACAGAATTTAGAATAAAATTATCCAAGCTTATATCACTTTTATGAACGTTTTCGTAGCTACGGGCAAAAGGTGCAGTTAGAACTTTTGAGAAATTAAAAATGAATAGCGTTTCATTAGTCCGTTTACAGAAACACTAAAAAAATTCGCTCGCTTCGCTCGCGATTTTAAACTCCCTTCAAACATTATTCTTTCAATTCGATGCTTTCTGTTCTTATAATTTCACGCTTTCACGTCATCTGTGAATGCCCTAAGTTCTGCCTCCTAAGGTTTATGACCCTGGGAAGTCATGTGGTTCTATACCTTCTGCCCTCTGCTATACTAAAGCTAGGAACTGCCATTATAGTTCCTAGTAGGGACCGAGAGGTTCGTGTGATTTACATGATGAACGGGAGAAGAAACAAATGACTTCAACAACGTTCGGTAAAAAAATTTCGCTCGCTTCTCGCGTTTCTTCATTCTATATGCTAACATAAACTCACGATCTACACAAATTAACTTTCCCACTAAAGGCACCTATTTTCAAATCAAAAATCTTGCCACACCCGTTCCAAAGAGAAGTCGGCGCCCCTGTGGCTGACGCAATTATTTATCGCGAAAATAATTGTCATAGAAGTAGAACTTTTCATTAAATTCCTAATATTATTAAAAAAAAATAAATTAATTTGGAAACGAAGTCGTGACTTAGACACCCTAACATTAGCGACCACTATATGCACCTCATCTTCACCAACAACTTTGCCTTTGACACCGTTCCTCTTTCTTTTATAGACTACTGTGCCCTACTTTCATAGGTAAAAACGATCAACAAACCTTCCCCTATAGCATATGAAAAGTTTTTTTATAGCTACTAAACCAAGCTGCGGCGGCTCATACTTTTTCATAACATGGCAAAAGATATTATGCCAAATATGACCACAAGACCGACTTCTGCACTGACTCGGGGAGAGGGGGGAATAGGGTGCTAGCCCCAAATTTTGTTTTAAGTGCTTCTAAGGATTTGATTACCACCCAAATAGAGAAAGAACTGAGAAAATCGGATACAACTTTCCCGATTTTCATATAAAAGTCAGCTAGGACCCTAGTTTTCCATAAAATGTTGGGCACCTATCCACTAAAAAAAGATTGAAAATTTATATAATAATATATAATAATATGCCTTAACAACCCATGAAGGGTTAGGGGCTAGATCATTATTTACTAGTTTCGCTACTTTTTTGTGGTTCTATTATTTGAGATCCTTTCATTACCGGAAAGTTTTTACTGTGCCAGTGGTAAGCTGTGCGACAAACCCAGTGTCATCCATGAGATGTACTAGGAACGAAACTAGTAGGAGTACAATACCGGCACCTCCCAACAATGCCTTTCACCGGTAAGCCGTACGATGGCGCTACACTCAACTTCACATGACTTGAACCGATTCAATTAGCTTTGTTTTGTTTACAAATCTAACAATCGGAACAAATCTGTCTGCGGCTGAGATTCGAACCAACGCACTGGCAACTCGATCGCATAGCAGCAAGCAGACGTGTTAACCACTACGCTATAGAGTTGTAATAATACTAATAATATTTACGCAAAACCAAAAACGACCCTCGCGATGCGGCTCTTGGCCCAAAAGTAGCCATGTACAATCCGAGAACTGCTTTTGGGATTACCTTTCAGGGGGAAACATTTTTTGAAAATCTGTCAAGTTTTACACTTGCTATCCTGTTTACGGGAGGACGGACAGAATTTTTTTTTTTTTTTTCGTGATTCGTCATCTATGGACCATGATCGATGCTCCCCCCCCCACCCCCCCGCCCCCAGTCCGTCATCAAATCGACTGGTTACAAACGCCGTGGTAAACCCAAAAAGTACCCATCCTGTACGAACCCTTAATATCAATTTGATACCACCCACAACCATAATAGCTAACTACCACCTTGATCACTTTGTTCCCTTCCATGCCCAATTGGCACACGAAATCCTCCTCATCGTCGTACCTACAGCTCATATACACGAAAGCACACTAACTAATAATTCTAAATATCAACAAAATAAGTGAATTCGGTTATATAATTTAAGTGTGTTAGTGCAGAGTTTTGTTTTCTTCAGATAGTTTCCTACATAGCCATCTTCGAACTTAATCCCGGCAATCTGGCTCAACACCGATTAAAAAAAATTCAGAGTCGGTTAAGAATTACTCGAGTTATCCTGCTAACAAAGAAAAATCTTTTAACGTTTTTTTTTCTAACACGGATACAGCCATTATTTTTGAATTTTACGTCGAACATTCGGCTGCATTCGGCTGACAATCGATTTTAAGTCGGCGCAACTCAAATAACTTGTTCTAGTGACATTTACGAGCAAAATTGTCTTTGAGAGCCGATTAGACACAACTCTCCTCTACATTTTTGCTGAACATTGGGCAAGTGTACGATGTAGTCCTAATGCTAGAGATTGTCTTGAAGACCCAGCCGACGAAACGCCGGCGCACGGCTTTAGTATACATATACATGCATATTCCGGTATTTTAATCCGTAAGAACCTGATTTTCAGTCAAGGAATTATAGGAATTTACTCTTGTGATTGTGATTTGACCGGATAAAAAACTTCGGTAATGAAAATTTTTCGTTTTTACAATAAAATCAAGCTATGCTTTTAGCGCGCCGACGACGCCGATTTTCGTCTTTATTGGCACGCCCCCTAGAGATGAGCGGGTCGGCCATTTTTCGAAATCCGACCCGGACCGAACCCGACTCGATAAAATTTTTCGAAACTCGAAACCCGAATTGTTTCAAAACCCGACCCGGACCGAGCCCGACCCCATTAAAATTTTCGAAACCCGAAACCCATGAACCCGAAAAAAACAATTCGGGTCCGGGTTCGGGTCGGGTTTTTCGAAGTTTCGGGCAACTCGCTCATCTCTAACCGGCGTCGATTTACGAAAACTCACGTTGCCACCGCCGATCAACTGTATACCGACGCACACGTCTAAAGCAGCATCTTCACTGTACAAAGCGTAGTCGGTGGTGGAAGTAGTCTCCAATTTATATTAGAGGTGTGCGGGACAACCTTTTTCCAAATGCAACCTGAACCAAAATAAAAATTTAATTCCCACCCGAACCGAACCCGATCTAAAATGAACATTTCAAACTTGACCCGAACCGAGCCCGAATCGAAATAAAAATCCAGCCCCAACTGAACCAGTAACCCTGACCCGGAATTTTTTAAAAAGTTTTCATTTTAAATGTTTTTTAAACTCAATTTTGAGAAAATCATTGAGTGAATTTATTTTTTCGAGTCGGGTTGGGGTTTGTTGGTTGAAGTCTTCAAATCCGACCCGACCCGAAAGAAACGAAAATGAAAATCCGACCCGACCCAATAAAAAAATAAATTTAAAAACCCGTTCGACGAATTGATTCGAGTTTGGGTCGGGTTTTTCGTTTCGTATGAATATCATAGTGTTGTCAACATGAAACCAACAAAAAATTATATCCTCCCTTTCCGAGGTCCAGGCGTGAGTTAGTCAAGACCCTCCTACCAATATGCGCTGGGTACGGGCCTGTGTTGCGATCCCCAGAATCGATTCTCAAATTTTTATGCGTTGTACTGAAGGACTTTTCAACAATTTATAGGGATTTTGTTAAAGTCTAAAGCTTTTTTTTCTAAATTGAAGGATTTTCTTAGAATTTTTTATAGGATTTTGATAGACTTAAAAATTTCGCTGTATTAACTGGATTTCCTTAATCTACTTCACAGCACTTAGGTTCTATTCAAATTATCCAATGCGCCTTATATGTTTACCTTTTTGATTACCTGAAATATTAAAGTAAGATTCGATTCAAAGGTGTAGGATGCATTTTGGACTTTTATGTCTTTTCTTTTGTTTGATAATACCATGTGAAGTAAGAAACATAAAGAGTCAGTCAAAAGATGCTAAAGAAAATTTACGATTTACAAATACGTCTCTAATATGCATACCTACGCCCCTACAACCATTTAACGTAATTTTTGAACAGTACATAAGTCCCTGAAAAATATTCGAAATAAGTAACATTCAAAAATTAACTCGAAAATAAACAATTTTCGTTGTAATGTTAGATGTCAAAGAAAATGCGACTTTAAACATAAACTTCAAAAGAAACAAGAAATAACGAACCCCTGCAAATGTTTCTGTAATGCAGTTTTGCAAAGAATTTTGATGGTAACTATGAAAGCTTTAAACTTCAACTCACGCAGTGGTATAATACTCATTGCCGTGAGGTTTTCCATGAAGCTAATTTTCATCAATGGAAATTACGTTGTGTAAAATTATATTTTGCGATGTTACGAGTACCGTGTACGTTGCATATTAAAATTGTGCTCGTGTTGTCGAAATTTCATCTGCACACATTTCAATTATAATTTCAGTTAAATTAAATTGTTCTAATCTACTTGAAATAAATTTATTTCCTTATAATGAAACTAAAAAGAGAACCGATTCAATTAGCGAATTATAAAAACTATGAAGTTAGTATTTTTAATTTTCACATGTTCCCTATCAGATGTATTATTACAAGAAAGAAAGACGTGCATGGCATCATATAAATTCAAGTGACTGTGGTCTAAATCCCATCCCGAGATATTAGAATAACACGAACAGCATAGCATCTATCAAGAGAAAATAGAGTGAATGACGTAAGACATTGTGGGAAGCAACAACGAATGTTACATTCAAGTTGTGCATCCCACAAAGAATTTTGAAAATTGAAACAATGGAATTTTACGCTTTGCATTAACTCATCTTGCGGGTGGTTGATTGTCACAGTGCACTAAAGGAAAGTGTAATAAATTACATCATTTCGTTGTTTATAGCAAACACATAAAGTAAAACATACGAATATGATTTACAACGTTAACAATACAAAATATATTATTTTATAGAACTCATGGCGTGTGATGGTGTTATGCATACAATGTACATTCGTGCAATGTGTGCACTGGTATCTAATAATTTAAAGAGAACTCGTACATTCCATATAGATAACACGATGAGGGCATAAACAAACTACGATGAAAGATTGCCAAGTGTGTATTCCTCCATTTTGCTAGTTGAACGTATAACCAAAGACCCCAAGTGTGTTTTATTAGACATTACAATTCTACCTAATTTTGCATTCGAATGTTACATTTTCTGATTTTGTAACACGTAGCAATGTTACTTTAAAAAACTTTTAGGCTTTTCGGTGCTACATCCACTTGGCTTTTTAAAAATGGAAAGGTAAATGGTATTCACACTCAGTGCGTATAGCATTCTTTTTCTGCTATTCGCACTATCTGCGATTATAAACAATGTAGTCGCCAGGATGAGTTGACAGGTGAAGCAGCGCTCCATCGCAATATTATGAAAATTGAATGAATTCAAAAAAAATTATGTAATTTCGCCGAAGGCGACAGTTTTTCTGTTTCCATTTGCATGGAGTATTTTTTGGTCCCATTTTCAAAAGCGTTTTTTTCCCTAAAAGGTAATCGAAAAATCATTTCAGATTTTCATATTTTTTTTTTTCTTTGAAAGGTTTGGCCTCATAATTTATGGAAGAGACTTTTTTAATTTTGAGCTTTGGGATTCAGCCAGGGACCTACGTAAATCAGATAAATCTTATCTTTTTTTTCCTGAAAGATAATCTAAAAATTGATAAGGGATTGAATTTGAGCAAAATCGGTTGAAAACTTTCGAAGTTACGGTCGAAAAAGTGGTCAAAAACGTGGCTTTTTGAAGATTTGTGGAACTTTTTCACTTATACACTTACGGAAATACATTTTTGCATCAAATAGAATTTTGTACTTCTGCGCAGGTTTTTGCAGTGTTAAAAAGCTGCGCAGAAGTACAAAATTCTATTAATGCAAAAATATATTTCCGTGAGTGTATCTCCGCGAAATTGGAACGGAAATCGCTATGGAAATTTTTTAATAAAAGATATGGACATCAGAAATGAAATTATTGAAGACATGTTGACTCGTTCTGGCTGTAGTGTCCTTAGTGTGGGCCAAACTCACCACCCAAGGGCCACGCGACCCTACACGATATTTGGTCGTTTTTTGTGACTATTTCTTTTGTGCAGTGTTGTAGAGAAAAATGAGGCGAACTTTTTTGTATGGAAGTATGGATTAGACGCCTCTCTTAAGACTACGAGCTTGAGTAGTCGCACACAGGGGTGCACCGGGACTGAATTTGCAAAAAGAGCGGTTTAAAGTTTTAACTTTTTTCTCACAATTTCAAGTACGAAGAAAGTTATCGACAGCGTTGAATGACTGATGTCCAACTTCACAAAATAACAAAATTACTTTTCAAAAACAACTTGACAAAAATTAATTTTTAACTAGTGCCTATAAATAGTTCCGAATACAGATGACACAGTGGGGAAAATGACTGTTTCCGTGTTCATAAATCAAGTACCGTTGAAGCATTTTTGACATAAGTTCTGAATTTTCGCTGTAATTACTCTATAAGGGCGCGTACAGCAATTCTGCCGTAATTTGCATAAGAAACTTAGTGACGTCATTTTGAGAGAGAAAATATATGAAATTCTCTCTCGAAATGTCATCATTAAGTTTCTTATGCAAATTATGGCAGAATTGTCCGATAAGTTTCAATGGTGAATCGTTATAAGATCAATGACAACTTTCACCATACCGTTCAGAAATCTGCTTTTGTTTTTGAAATTTTGACACGAAATTATAAAAAAAAATTCTTTGATTTCATGTGTTTTTCAACAGTTTTTTCTAAAATAAACCGTTTTTTACTAATTTACAACATAAATGTTGATCACTGGAATAAATTATAAAACGGTTTTTATGCAATCATCAATAACTTTGACTAAGAATTAAAATGTCAACCATCATGACAGCTCTCACAACTCTACCCATATAACCGACATGAGTAGAAATTTGACACTCTCAGTGAATGTTGACTCTCAATAACGACTAACTAAACTAGACCTGGGCGCCGGTCTGTATTTTTCGGCGGCGGCGTGAGTGTTTTTCTTACACATCGGCGGCGGCTGAAATCGGCGCTCGAAAAAAAATCGGCGACGGCGATCGGCGCGAAAAAATTGTTCCTCGGCGGCGGCGGCGCATTCGGCGCAAATCGGCGCTGAAGCAAAATAATCCTATCAATAATAGAAATTTTCAAACTTTGTTTAAATGTCATTCAGTTGAAAAAATTAACTTTTCCATGTATGTTCACTTTATGTTACTAGTGATACAAACTGTATCATTATTTTACTCGGTGACATAAAGACTTGAGTACTCATATACCCGGGCAAAAAAATTCAATTCTGCGTGGCTTACCCTAGATTTGCACCTAACAAAAAGCACTCCGTGTACGCTCCGTGTATGCTCCGTGTAGCCTCCGTTTACGTGACAGCTGTTAAGTAAACGGAAGAAAAAATGAAAAAATCAATTTTTTCTCCGTTTACTTGACACTTTTTTTGTTTTACTGTCATGTAAACGGAGCGTTCACGGAGTGCTTTTTGTGTGTGCAAATCTAGCCTTAGAATAAAAGCTGCTTAACGGACATAATGCATAAAAATATACGCTTTTTGAACAGTCATTCTTTTGCGGAATGAAAAATACTGTCAAATTGAAATCTTTTCCTCACTCTGAAATTAGACTCGGCGCCCCTGATGCCATTCTTTTCGAAATTCAAATTTTTGTAACAAATTGAAAAATCTATTACATATTGTTTTACCGATAAGCGTGATAGCATTGCCAGAATATAACAATTGTGTATCAACAGCGCAGCGTATACAAGGAACAATCGAATTTAAAGTGTTTGTTAAAAGTGGTATAAATAAAGTGTACCTAACATTTAGGATCAAAAACAAATTTTTGTTGTATCAAGTAAGTAAAACGCAATTATTTCTTTGAAAATTGAAATCAATAATTGATGAATCCGAAAATAAGTGAATACAATAGCTCCATTCAGTTCTTTATATATTAATTGTTGTATAGGAACATGTGCATCATTGTCTTTGTGTTTTATTTAGTACGTGATTTTTCCGTTGTTGTATAATTAGTCAAAAAATAGCAACTAAAGTCTCAAAAGAACAACAAGCTTTAGAGTTTTATACTATATATAGAATATTACTATACCATTCCCCGTAGAAGATGGCAAAAACTCTGAAACGTAAATCGAAAAAAGGAGATGAAATCTTCGAAACTACCACAAAGGTAGACCCGACACCGTCTATTGAAGACAGTGTGGTCACAATATCCGCAACATCCATAGATATTGATGATTTAATTGACGAATATGTGGTTATAATTGCAACAAGTAAGGAAATAAAATGAACTTTGTGTCACTTTAACAGAATTTCATTTTCTCGCATTATTTTCAGATCGCAAAAGCGTCGTATGGAAATATTTTGGCCGACTGTTTAATAATCGTACGGGCGTATACATCAACGAGAACTTTAACTACTGCAATCTCTGTCTTCATGGTTTACAGGCTGGATCAGGAGACGCAAGTGCTGCAGAAATTCAGAAACTAATTCTAAGGTTGGTTGTAAATTGCCAATATTTCTGAAGTAATTTACCAGTACCATATTTGTCTTATTTATCTTAGCGTTCATAAATTTAAAAGTGGAACGAGCACAACCAATCTGTGCAATCATTTAAGTGACATCCACAAAATAAAAGAAAAAGAGGTATCATCTACAGAAGCATCGAATAAGCTATTTTGGCCGCGAAACGACGAATAAGAAAGGCACTGCAATAGATGCCCATTATTTGCTGTCTAGACGTTTAGTTTTGCTTTCTTGCAAGAACTTGATTAGCTATTATTCACTATCAAGTGAAAGCATTGGATTCAATGATTTTTTGAAGTCTTATAACATAGTGTTGGACAAAGGTCCGAACAGAAGAACATTGTCTCGATCGGCATTAAACGATGTTTATTTCGAAATGATACCGATTATTAAGGAAATCGTTCAAAAATTGAATTATTGCGCTATAACCCTGGACTTATGGAAGGATGGCTATAAAACGCACGGATATATTACATTCAACTTGGCCTGCATCACAGAAGAGTTCGATTTACTGAATATTAATCTAAAAACAGGAGTTATGCCCATTCATCATGGAGCAAAGGAGATCGCAGAGCAATATTGTTGGATAGTAAAAAAGTTTGGGATTGAAAATTGATCGATTTATGTGGTCACTGACAAAGGGTCGAATATGGTCAAATTTATAAATGATGAGAACCGCGATCATCAATTTTGTTTGGGGCATGGCATACATAATTTGATAAATGTTGACGGCTTCGAAGGCATCACAGAAATAGACGAAGTCATAAATAAGGTGAAAAAAATGGTGCGGAAAATACGCTTTCGAAGTGGTCAATTAGAACAACAGGTACGTAATGATTGACAATTTTTTTCGAAAATAATTTGAGTATGGAAGACTAGATATGTCTGGAAAATTTAAGGAAACATATCTTCATCATCATCATCATACTTTATCATACTGACTGGCCACCGCGTTTCCCATTCTTCTCCTTTCCTCAAATTCCCTAACTAACTTGCCATTCTCCGAAAAAATGGCTCATAAATATTTAAACTCAGAGACCTGTTCCAACTGCTCCCCATTTAAACTTCAAACTACATCCTTCCGGGATTTGACAATATGCATAACCTTAGTTTTGCTGACACTTATTTTCATCCCGTATTCTTCACATGCAGCATTCAGACAGTCTAAATTCTCCTGCAAATCCCTGGCATTATCTGCTAATAGAGTTAAGTCATCCGCATAGGCCAGGATTTTCATGATTACTCCCCCCACCTTCACATTCCCTTGCAAATTTGCCTGATTGATAATCTTGTCCATAAAAATTATGAACAGAAGAGGGGAGAGACAACAACCCTGACGAACTCCCTCATTAACTTCGAAAGACTCACTAATTTCACCATCTATCCTTACTGCAGCCTTGCTCTCTGAGTAGATGCTTTTAATGGCGCCGAATAAACTTCCATTAATCCCGTATTCGCCAAGTATCTCGAACAGTTTTTGCCTCGGTACCCGATCGAAGTGTCTTTTCTAAGTCGATGATGCACAAGTATAAACCAATATTTCTCTCAAAGAGCTTTTCTATATCCTGCCTGAGACGAAAGATCTGATCTTGACACCCTCTCAGAGGTCTGAAACCAGTCTGAGCCTCGTCAAGAACCTCTTCCACTATTACTCATACCCGATCTACAAGAACACTCGCATAAATCTTTCCTACCACGCTCAAAAGCGAAATCCACCTGTAATTGCTTATATCTAACCCTGTAACATATATCTTCTCGACAAGTTAAATTTTCATACAAAATTGAACCACACCCATTCCAATGGTTGACAAACATCGTAACAATCTGTCTTCATCTGTTCTCTAGGATAAAAACACTAGAAACGAGATTTTGCATAAAATCGATCAACTCGATGAAGCGGTTCTCAAGGATTTGTTTGACGGTCATGACGACGATGAAGGATTCACTGCTGCTGAGAGAGTACCGGTGGCGCTGTCATCATTGTTAAACGATGAAATTCAGCCTGCGGACACAATCAACAAAAAAGGGTACCAACGTGTGAAGGGGTATACAAAGACTCGATGGCATAGTGTGCTTTTGATGCTTGAAAGTCTCGGATCGCAACGGGCCGCAGTCAACCGAATTATTCCCACACTCAAAAATGCTGAGCCCATAACCATCGTTGAGTGGGAATTAATAAACGAGCTTATTCGTTTCCTCAAATTATTTCGAACTGCCGTGGAAACGTTTTCTTTCGACAAAAAACCCACTTTGTCCAGCGCATTAATTTTCCGAATTGAAATCGAGGCTACATTAGTTGCTGATGAAAAAGATCACTACTTAATAGCAGAGTTAAAAGAAAAATTACTTCACCGACTCGATTACAGGTTTCCTATCACTAAAGAAATTTTAATTGGGTCACTTTTAGACCCACGGTTGCATAATCTTCCAAGATTGCAAGACGAATTGAGCAGAAGAAATATTACGAGATTTGAATTTCTAAAAGAGGAGATTCTGAAGATAGTCGAGAGGGTTAATACGGAACCTAAATCAACGAAACAGCAGCCCTCGCCTGCAAAAAAGACAAAAAAACCATCTGTGCTAGAAAAGCTAATTCAGAAACACGCTTATGACTCAGCAACAACATCAACAAATCATGATCATAAAATCAACGAAGAGATCCACAAATATTTCTTGACAATGATTCCAAGTGAAAGTGTTGAAAATTTTAACGTTTTAGAGTTTTGGAAAAATCATAAAAATAGCTTAGTCTTTATGAGTGAATTAGTTAGAAAGTTTCTCTGCATACCTGTTACTAGCACTTCGAGTGAACGAGCATTTTCATATCATATTAATGGTATCATGGCATATTAATTAGCGCCAAGCGCTCTTCTTTGGGACCATTTGTGGTTGAAAAGACGCTTTTTATTCATGATAATTACGATCTAGTAAAGAAAACAATTTTTTCCCCCATTTGATATTCGTTGGAGCTGTTAGAGCGTCCTTAGCGTTGAGGATACCCGGGCTTCCCCAATAAGCTCAAAAAAAATTTTGTGACAAAGACCATATGTAGCATGTAAGGTTCTGCTTATAAATGTTTAATGTAGTGTGAAATATTAAATAAAATATTTCGACAAAGTTCAAAATATTCTTAATCTGCGCCGACAAAAAACACCGGCGGCGGCGGCGGCGCAAATGTTTTTTGACTTCGGCGGCGGCGCAATCGGCGGACGAATTTAAAATTTTCGGCGGCGGCGGCGCACTTTTTTGGACTTTTTTCGGCGACGATCGGCAAGGCTGAGCGCCGGCGCCCAGGTCTAAACTAAACGAAGAATTAATTGCTGTACGCGCTCTAATAATGACAGACTGCAGGAAAATTATAAAAAAAAATTGACATTTTGAAAATTGAAGAATCCTACTCCTGTTTTGACGAAATTCACTATATATTGGACGTCAAAAATGATATATGAAATTACCTTACAATTGTACTAGATCACCTTTCTTACCTATTTCTAAAGCCGTTGTCACCTTAATTTGAGTAGACAATAATGTATCTTCCTGAGCTAAATAGCAGAAGAAATGTATGAAGAGTAGAGATTATGATTTAGTACATTTTTGAATTCTTAGATTTTGACATTCAATATATAGAGAAATTCGTTAAAACTGGAGAGGGATACTTCAATTTTCAAAAAGTCAAATTTTTTATTTATAATTTTCTTGCAATCTCTCATTATTATAGAGTAATTACAGCGAAAATCCAGAACTTATGTCAAAAATGTTTCGACGGTACTAGACTTATGGGCACGAAGACAGTAGTTTTCCTCACTGTGTGACGTTGATGCAGACAATTACGAAATGTATGAAAATCGTGAAATTTACTTATTCAATTTTCGGCAGTTGTCTTTGCCCAAATCTCTTTTCGAAAAGCGCAAGGAATTTTTACCCGTTACAAGTAGTCACCTATTTCCTACCTATTTCCAACATAAAGACATCCACAAAGCGACATGGGTATCACCGGATAAACGAACCAAAAACCAGATTGACCAGATTGATTTTGATAGATGCACGTCACTGTTCAAATATGTTGAATGTCAGAAGCTGTAGAGGACCGAATGTAGATTCCGATCACTACCTGGTGAGAGCGGCAGTTAGGTCTCGAATATCGGTTCAACACAATCGACAACCGGCATTGGAAAGGTGGGACGTGGAAAAACTACAGAACGAAGACATTAAACGTCAATATGTCGACAGGCTGGAGACGAATATTATTGCCGGAATGGTCAGCGAACAACGAAGCGTAGACGAGGCGTGGAATCAAATTAGACGGAATGTAGAGAGCGCCGCAGCAGAGACAGTGGGAACGAGAACGGGAAATAAAAGAAATATCTGGTTTGACGATGAATGCCAGAAGGCCATGGACGACAAAAACGCAGCTCGCCTGAAAACTTTAAGTAGATTCACTCGAGCTGGCCAGGAAGAGTACCGTTCTAAAAGAAATTTCGAGAGAAACTAACAGCCGAGTAAGGATCCGCAATCAAATGTCAGAGACTTTCGACATTGAGGAAGGCCTACGTCAAGGAGATCCTCTTGCAACGCTGCTTTTCAATTTAACACTCGAAGCAGCTGTTCAAACCATGGACATAGACTCCAGCCTCACCATTTTCTCCAAGTCCAGTCAGTTGCTTGGTTTTGCAGATGACCTGGACATTATTGGCCGAACTATGGATGTTGTTAAAGATAAGTTTATGGCCTTGGAGAGGAAAGGTACCGACCTTGGGTTGAAGGTCAATGACGGAAAAACGGAATACATGATCATATCACCTACGAATCGATATCGGGAAGATAACGTAACGATCGACACACACACATTCAAAATGGTCAATAAGTTCGTATACCTTGGATCAGAGCTGAACATAAACAACGACATTGCGGACGAAATAAAAAGGCGAGTAACTTTGGGCAACCGGAGTTATTACAGCCTGCTGAAAATTCTAAAGTCCAAGTCAGTAAGCCGAAATTCAAAATGCGCACTTTATAAAATTGTGATCAGACCGGTAGTTACGTACGGTTCGGAGTCGTGGTGCTTGACACAGAAAAATGAACAATCTCTGCATACGTTCGAGCGAAAGGTACTGCGTACAATATTTGGACCAGTATTTGACCGAAAACTGAACCGATGGCGCAGACGATATAATCACGAGCTCATAGAGCTTTTTGGAGAGCCCGACATAGTCAGAACAACAAAAATAAATAGACTACGTTGGCTCGGTCACGTACAACGAATGAATGAACATCGTATTCCAAAAAAAATTCTGAAGTCCAAACCTGAAGGCAAAAGGAGTGCAGGGCGACCCAAGTCCAGGTGGAGCGACGCTGCTTTTGCCAACTTAAGAACTGTGGGAGTAACCAGCTGGGAGACGTTAGCTGCAGATAGGCCCGGTTGGAGAAGCATGTTGGAGAAGGCCAAGACCCTTAATGGGTTGTAGTGCCGGTAAAGTAAGTAAGTAAGTAACAAGTAGTCAAAAACCGAGCGGCGGATAATCAAGAAAATCCTTTGTCAGTCGAAAGAAAATCCTTTAATATGAAAATTCTCAAAAAATCCTTAGAAAACTAAAGAAAATCATTGGAAATACAATAAAATCCTCAAAGTTTGAGCAGAAATTCTTTAAAAATCAATGGAATTCCTTGAAAATCCATAAAAAATGGTAAAGAAAATCTTTTGAAAATCATCGAAAATCCTCAGAAAATCATTGAAAATCCTTAAAAAATCATTAACATCCTCAGAGGATTTTCATTTTGAAAAATGTATGGGGAAATAAAAGTATCGAAAAGTGTAGGCACCAACCGAAAAACAAAATGTTTTTAATCCCTGATGAAGATTGTATATGGGCGTAACTTGCTCCGAGACGATTTAGGCGTAGTTCAAAAGCGCTAAAGTCAAAAATTCAACGACTTTCAAAGGCACATATTCACTCAAGTAATGAGTGAATCTATCGGTTGTTGTGGTGTATTTGGAAGGTCTTATGACACCTTTAAAATCGACATAAAGAAAGTAGATCAGAGAGTGTTTTCGTCCATATGTCCCACATGATTAAAATAGACCATGGTCGTTTTACCTCATTTATTTTTGTTGGACAGATAGCGTTGAAAAAATAGTGCACACAAAGAAAAACTTTTAGAAATTCTTTTTTTTATTTTAAAACTTCAAATGAAACGACCGAAAAATTTTTGAAAACTTTCGCGCACGAAAAAATGTATCAGAAAATATACTAACTTTAGCAATTGCCAACTTAATAAAATGAAATTTTATAGAAATAAAAAGGATGAATGTCATTGGGGATTGACTCGGGATTGAGAACAAATTTCTTAAATTGACGATATAAATAAGTTTAAGACGACTTTTCGGTAATTTCTTAAGCAAATCTAATTTTTTCATAGTGCACTTTCATTTAAAACAATAACTGAAAAAGGACCACTTTTAAGCTACCCCTAAATCGTCTCGGATCGAGTTACGCCCATATACAATCTTGATTAGGGCTCAAAAACCTTTTGTTTTTCGGTTGGTGCCCCAAACTTTTCGACACTTTTGTAATTTGGACACATCTATTATCCACCCATTGTCAAAAACTGTCAAATACTTTGAAAAGTCATTTAGATTGTTCTTGGGTGGACTCTGTCGGCACGTAAACGAACCTCTGCATTCAAAAACCGGTGCTTTTAGACCTATACAGTGCGAAAAACGTCAATTTTGATTCTGAAAGGCAAAGCTGGTTTTGTTATTATTAAAATTTATTTGTCTTGAAAATTATGATACATCCATATTTCTTTCATAGAGTATCACAACAAAAACCCTTTTAAAAGGGAAATGTGACGCAAGTCCTTCTTCCTCCTTCCAAAACAACTGATATCAATTTGGGGTGACGCTTAAAGCTTTGAAACGCAAAAATTCTTTTGGAATGTTCTCATTTTTGATTAAAAAAATGCGTCACAAATGCCGGACCCCCAATGTTATAGTTTTTCTGTTCTTTCAGCTTTCACAACGCAAAAATTTGTCATTATGTATGGCGTATTTTTGAACAGGAAGTCAAATTTTTGCGTATGAC
>CM055403.1:67889582-67924435 GCA_029228625.1 Pseudolycoriella hygida
CCATTTTCCGCCATTTTGGCGGTCACCCCTATACACTACACACCCAACCCAACATCTTTCCCTTTGACACCTAACCTGTATCTCGAAAACCCAACCATGTCTTATACAAAATATGCTTCCGTACACACACACACACAAACACATACATATGGGCTTTATATGGCGCCTTCTAAGAGCCCTGGCGCCCAAACGAGGCCGGTACCCCCCCCCTTTTTTAAAATCTCATATGGCGTAGAATGCCCAGCCGAAGGTCCCTGCAAAATTTCAAGAAAAGATATCAAGCCGTTTTCGAGAAAACTCCAAAAAAGTGGGTTTTCATACAAATGGCTCTGGAACTAACTAAGTAACTAACTAAGTAACTAACTAACTAACTAAGTAACTAACTAACGTAGGATGTTTCCATTAACTTTGGTTTCTATGAAAGTGCACATTTTGTATGGGAAATGACGATTTTCTAAAGGTCATATCTCCGGATCCACTGGACCGATTTTAATGAGTGAAAAGACATTTCGCCTTAGAATTTTCCGTAGAATCCAGGAAAAATATTTTCCGGGGGTACGTCTTAAGGGGGGGAAGTCAAAACTTAGCTGTATATATGGTTCCGAAGTCTACGAAAAAAAATTTTCTGAATTTTTTGCTCGTGGGGACTTGCGTCACGGGCGCATTGCTACCGCGCGCCCATGATGTCTTGAGAAAAAATTGGGTGATTTTATTCGTTCGAGTGAAAGCGTGTGACTACAGCAGTGTTGTGTCTCGGAAAATTGTTTGTATTTTTTCTTTTGTTTTACTTTAATCTTCATTTGCTTTTTTTTAGATAACTCAATAAAGCTTGGTTCACGGTGAGAATGTATGCTCATGCTAAATATTGATATTTATTGCGTAATTTTTTACAATCTTTACGGAGTGAGAGATTGGGGTGGGTTGTCGAACTTGCGTGAGAGAAATTGGTCTCAAAAAACTGATTTACTTAGTTAACAACCGCCAAGGGCCAAATTAGAAGTTTTTTATGAGGCAAAATTGATTCAAGATTGTTAGTATTTCATTTTGGAAGAACACAATGGAGGTTGTTGCGATCGTTAAACTTTTGCTTCATAACGTACGGTTCTTTTGACATTTTTTTTAATAAATTGTCGAATTTTTATGATTAATTATTATTAAATCTGTTGTAAATACGAGCCGGCGGGCGTCATGTCAGTTAATCCAAATAAATAAAGTTTGGCGATTTTTTTTTTATAAATTTTTTCCCCTTATTTTCTTTTTGTTTCGCTACTTGGTCTTGTCTCATCATGTCCATCATAAAAAAGTTCAGTATTCCTCAGAATTTGTATTCATTTCGTTAATTTGGTTGGCATTGTGTGTAACAAACGCTGATGGTAACGAATACCCACTCGATACCGTATCATCATTACTATTGTTGTTGCGGCTTAAGGGTGGCATGACAAATTGCCGTTCGATGGTAAATCATTATTTGTTACAAAGTCACACTCTGAATCCTATAGAAACTAGAAGTGTAGTCAATATACCCGTCATTATGTTTGTTATATAAATTTCCATTTGTAATGTTACGTATGTACTGTAATGGAGTTCACACTTTGCAACTTGGTTCGTGATGTTGTTTAATATATGTTTAGAAACACCTCTAGTTATTCGAATATCAATCTTGTAAAACCAAGTAGAACATTGTGGAAACGAAATTTTCATTTATAACATGATGGATTTCGTGTCTATTTTAGTTAGCTGGAACATATACACAGGGTATGGTGATGCGTGGATTATTTGAAATTGATGGAATTTGTTTTTATGACACCTTGCCGGGGTGATAAATTTTTATGACTTTTCGTTCTTAAGATTTTTACATGTCGTAAAGAAAAGCGAAAAAAATTATGACGATTTAGGAAACATTTCTTTACGCGTACGTGCAAATAATTTTTTATATCTTGTTTGGAGTAACGAAAAAAACATGTTGTGTTACTGCCACAGAGTGAAATAACATTTATATTGAATAATTTTGCAACTTTTACACTATGACAAAGTGTTGATGTTGATTTTGTCATGAATTTAAAATTCAGATTAAAATTTTTGCTATGCCATCTCATAAGCGAACAATTTTGTCTACTCGTAATTGCTTGTTACTTGAATAGATAACATCACGTACATGTTTTCCACACGCTTGCGGAAAATAAATTTGTTGTTTCTGACGGAAGCAAATTTACTGATTTCCATGCGTGCGGACTGAAAATCGTTCATTTCATCACTTTTATGTTGAACTTCCGACGTTTTCAACGTGTTGACTTACTTGATGATATTTCGTTTCTTTTAAAATGATTTAAGAAAATGGTTAAAGTTAGAATATTTTACGGTACATAAAGTGGAGAGAAAACCTCTAGGGCGAGGTAACTCTTTTTTAACTACTTGCATTTTCTTCGTAATATTTGCAGCTCTTTCCTCTCGACATTTCCTTCGGTAACAGAATTATCAGAGAAAGAGAAGCGTACATTTATGAGTTTTACATGGCGGTATCCTTCATGACACAAGAGTAGAGGGTTTTTATTGGGTAGTAAAATGAAGTGAGATCAGTATTCTGTTGCTTGGTATATATTTTTATATTCACAAAACTCATTTATTCATTCATTTACTGCCTTATTTAACGTATGAACACTTGTGTAAATCAAAAGGTGGACTTCATTTACGTTGAAACCCTGACAACTCGAACCAAAGGTTCAGATTTTTATTTTCACTCGTTTCTGATAAAATATTCAGGAATTCAATAGCGCGTGCAGCACTTACTGATGAAGTTCACTGGTGTAAATTTTTACATATAGTTTATGTGGGTAGACCTGTCAAAGTTAATTTAAATTAAGAAACATAAGCAAAGACCGGTATGTATCAGAATAAATGTGACAAACGGGATAGCTGTGACAAACAGACTAGATGTTGCAAAAAGACTCGATCGCATCTACATATAGAAATGAGCATACAGACCAATGTCTTATATTTTTTCATAACTATCAGAATTTCAAAGACCCACAGAAATTATCCAAGGTAATGCCTATTGAAGTACTTCTAAGATCATTGATTTTGACGGCCGCAGTAGTTTCTCCAAAAAATCCTGAAGCCGTTTCCTCTAAAATGTAATTCTATACAATTTTGCCTTTGGAAGCAATGTTCTAACTGCCATGTTTCTAGAGATATGAGTGATCCCTCCTAATTCTAGAAGCGGTCATATCTCAGGATTGGGCCATTTTTATCCAAAACCCTGAGACACGTGTGCTCTAAAATTTTATTATCTACAACTTTGCCTTTGAAAGCAACTTTCTACCTCTCATAGTTCTAGAGATATGGGTCTTCCCTCCCAATTCTAGAAGTGGTCATATCCCAGCATCGGGGCGTTTTTACCCTGAGAGACGTGTTCTATAAAATTTCATTTTCTACAACTTTGCCTTTGGAAACAATTTTCTATCTCTCATAGTTCTTGAGACATGGGTCATCCCTCCAAATTCTAGAAGTGATCATATCCCAGGATTGTGGCATTTTTACCCAAAACGCTGAGACACGTGTTCCCTTAAATTTCATTCTCTACAACTTTGTCTTTGGAAGCAACTTTCTACCTCTCATAGTTCTAGAGATATGGGTCTTCCCTCCCAATTCTAGAAGTGGTCATATCCCAGGATCGGGGTGTTTCTACCCAAAACCTTGAGACATATGTTCTATAAAATTTCATTTTCTACAACTTTGCCTTTGGAAACAATTTTCTATCTCTCATAGTTCTAGATATATGGGTCATCCTTCCCAATTCTGGATTGGGCCATTTTTCCCTAAAACCCTGAGACATGTGTTCTCTAAAATTTTATTCTCTACAACTTTGCCTTTGGGAGCAACTTTCCACCTCTCATAGTTCTAGAGATATGGGTCATCCTTCCCAATTCTAGGAGTGATCATATCCCAGGATTGGGGCATTTTCGCCCAAAACACTGAGACGCGTGTTCCCTTAAATTTTATTCTCTACAACTTTGCCTTTGAATACAACTTCATATTGAATAGTTTAGGAAATATGGACGAAAAACTGTAGTCGTATATGGCCAAGAAACTCAAGCTAGTCCATTCCATTGGTCCCAGTGCCCAGATTCCTAACCCGATTCCCACAAAACATCTTTCTCAGTTTTGTGACATCAAATGCTTTCATTTGACACCAGAATGAGCAATTTCCGTGCTACACTTGCTGAGATATTTGCGGAAAAGTTTCACCGACCCTCGAAAATTTCATGTCCGACCTCCACTTCTTCGACCATATCTCCGAAACTACTTGGCCGATTTCGCTCATCTTCGAACTTGAATCGTGGGGACGGACAGATACAGACGATAATAAATGTATCCCCTCAGCTCCCGTCTCGATCTATCCCATGTCACATTAAATTGTTTGTAGTAAGTAGTAAGTAATTTGCCGTAAGTAAGTAGTTTGCCGCTAAAATCCAAGAAGAGAACTCAACAACTGATTAGTCCTCTTGACACCTTCATAAAGTAATGTCAACAAATGCGAAAGTATAGACTTCCACTTCTTAGAAAAAAAAATTCGTCTTAAAAGTTCTACTCACTGTTAATTTTTTGTTACCTATGTTACATCAACGCTCCTGATGTAAACATAAATTTTCGATACAATTTCTATCTTATAACGATGAAATTTAAACCTGAATCGTCTCAGTGAAAGACGAGGTCTCTACCTTCTGAACCATTATTCAATCAAACATCCACTATGATGTAAACTTCGTAATATAACTCAATTATAATATCAGTAATTAGGATTGTCATGTGAGACCGTATTATTTGACCCGTCCAAGTTGAAAATATTGTCATTCTCATCTAAAGTTTGGATAATGTTTCCTTACCGTTCGTAAAAGTTGTTTGGAATCTCTTGAGTGCTATGAGATATGAGATCATTCATCGAGATATTGAAATACCAAAGCAAAGTGACAAATGTAGACAATCACAAATAATAGTTTTATTTAATAATTGTAACGCAGTTTGAATGAACGATAACGAACTTTTGTGTCGTTCGGGCAATTCAAAGTGTATTAAGGGGGAAGGAAGTTTTTCGAAAAGCGTACAGTCATGACAAAATAAATATGAGCTTTGTACTTCTGCGCAGGTTTTTATTACCGCAAAAACCTGCGTGGAAGTAAAACGTTCGAGCTGAGAATACAAAAGTAAATTGAACGTAAATAGAACAAAACAAAAATTGAATTTACGTTCATTTGGTCGTGGGTATTGAACAAATAACTCTTCATGGTTGCGGATGGAAAATGAGTCATTAACGTCTCGTTCAAAACCGATTTTTTGGATTTTCCAGGCACAAGCATGAAAAACTTAACACTGTCTTCCTAGCAAATTTGTTGTTCCTACGGCTCGAAGTACAAAATAACCACACGTCTCAACAACAAATTTCCCAGTAAAATACGTTACTTCTCTCCGCTGTAATTTTCGACGTTGGAATGAAAGGCACTCTTGACCCAGTAAATCCAAAAAACTAAATTTCGTTTACTAGGTTTGAAAATGACACATGGAAAGAATAGTATATTATAACACAAGGACTGTAATCGCGTGATTATAGACGAGTTTTAGTGAATGATCCGAGGGTTGTAGTTGCTGACGACTTCGGTCATGAACTATATCTCGGTGCGTGAATAGACCTTGCACTTCGCCTCGAGGTCACTTCATGTATCGAGACTGTGCTCAAGCGTTAAGTACTTGTGTTATACGATAGTTTACTGCTGATGCCAATAATGGCCAATTATGCACGAAATTGTGGATTTAACAACGAAGGTATACTTGACGGTTTATCAACCGATGAAACTGACATACATTACCAAAGAAAATAGGTAAAACGTGTTATGCGTTCGGAAGTGACTAATCGACACCGGTGACGAAAAGCCACACAACACGCTACATGCTATTCGACACCGGTGATTCATGCTGATGAGTGACACAACAAGCTCCGAGCCCTATATTTTTCGATACTAAAAGCATAAATATGTAAAAAACATGAAAAAATGGATTTGGATTAAAAGTCTGACATGTCTGTTCACTAAAATTCTTCTGTGCTTATGAATTTTAGAGTGAATTCGCAAATACTTCGACTACCTTATGGAGGTGAATAACAAGAGTTTCCAGATTTGGAAACATGATGGTTTGTCCATTATCGGTCCTTTCTGAGAAATATTAGCCAGAAAAAAGGGATCTTTTGTGATGCCTTTCAGGGTCTGAAGAAGTTTTGAAAGGTCATGCTTGGACACCATAAAAATTTGAATACTAATTATAAAATAAGATTTTTACTGTCAAAATCAGGGACTATTTTGCGAAATTTGCGAAAAAATCACGAAAATTCTCAACATTTTTTCGCGAAAATAGTTTTTGGTCAAAATTGAAATTTGGTCTAACTGAATGGCTTAAAACTTGGAGAAAACTTGGTCTGAGATGGGGCTCGGCACTGAATAAGGTGGTTATGGTCCAAACACGGGCCTTACCACTACATCCTCTTTTGACACTACAGTTTGAGACTTTGGGGCTTTGGTCGAACAGAAAACGTTTCAGTGTTTTCTGTAGCGAACAACTTCTCTGAACAAACTTTTTCGTTAGGACTTCTACCGGCTAAGCTGCGACCCTAAATAGGTCTAGAACGTAAGGGCCGTACAATGGAATCGCTATTACACGGTACTCTTTACGATACGTAGTCATCAGACTTAGGAAGAGTCTCAGAGTTTGGTGAGACTAACAATTTCTATAAAAAAATTTTTTCGATAGCACGTCATCCGGCCTAGTTTTGGCCATAAATAGTAGAAAAAATTAAGGTCCATACTATAATATAGCATTTACACTGTACACTTTAAGAGATGGAGCTTTAATAAATTAGGAACTTTAGAGTTTAGTGAGATGAATGATTTCACCGAAGAAACTTATCCGCCACCACCTCATCCGGCTTCGCTATGGTACTAAATAGGTGAAAAATTAGAAGCTCTACCATAAAATATCTCTTACCCGGTACTTACTCAAAAGATGTGAGAGATTAGCTGAGCAGTTGCCCCAATTTAAGAAATGGAACTGTGGTGAATTAGAAAGAGTTTCAGAGTATAGTGAGACAAACTCTTTTGCCTAAGAAAGTTTTTCTCTAGCACTTCATCCGGCCAAGCTCTGATCTTAAATAGGCATAATATACACTATACTTTATTATGTTCAAATATTAACTAATTTCGTTGGTATTTCGTCAAATTGTTATGTTTTTGTGCAAAATGTCTCTCGTCAATACTGAGATAAGCAATTTCATTGCATATTTCCTCAATTTAGCATCTTCGACATAGCCAGTGTTTTGTTTTGTGAAAAATGGTTAACCTTTTAGAACCTGAATATGAAACTTCGTTTCATGTTTGGAGCTTGTAGGTATTCTTCTGGAGGTAAGAAATATTTTTCGTCTAAATTGAAATAAACGAAAAACTGAGAATAGCCACATAACACAGCTGATGCAATTCGACACCCAAGTTTGGGAACCAGAGATAAATAATTAAATCATAAACAGCACGTAGCGTGCTGTGAGGCTAATCGCACCCGGTGTCGAATGCCACCAGCTGTGTTGTTGATGCTATTCGACGCCGGTGGCGAATAGCATCGGCCTTGAGTCTCAAATGAAAAATGGTGGTCAGCAACACACGTGCACACTTCACGAAAAGCAGTGACAACATTTATTTAACTCGACTATAATTTATTCAACTCCACCGAAATAACGCTGATTATAGTCGAGTCTACCATAATAACGCTGTGATGATAATGTGTCGATGTATGGAATCGGAATCGGCATATTGTAGACCTATATTCAGTGGTATTCAGTGCTATAATTGGCATATTATAGGGATCGGCCCTTCTCATTTCAGATTGATTTCTTTCTGGTAGATAATCGAGCCTAGATCAACAGTTACGAAGATCATTTTTCGAAAAAATGGTATCTAGGTAGGTGCGGATGACTTTTGTTCTTCTATTCTAAAACGTTGATGAGAAAGAGACCAACTATATCTCTCTCTTTCTAACCAACGCTTTAAACAAAAGAAGAAAGAGAAGAACAAAAGTCATCCTTGCTGACCTAGATCTCATTTTTTCAAAAAATGATCTTCGTAAAGGTTGATCTAGGATCGATTATCTACCTGAAAAACAACTCCAAAAGCTGAAAAAAGAAATCAACCTGAAATGAGAAAGGCTAATAGGCACTTTTCATTCCAGAGTCGAAAATTACAGGTATGAAGAAAGGTACTTTCTCTTCCAGGGCCGAAAATGACGATAAACGTAATACAATAGTTATTTGGATCACAAGAGATGAAAGTATAAAAATTCAACCCTGTGCGAGAATTGCTGCCCGCGCCGAAGGCAAATTTTCAACACAAAGAAATTGCTGATGCAATCGTCATGCTGTTTACATCAGTTACTTTTGGCTCTCTTTTACCTCTTTAGAAAACCGAAAATATTTTCGCATCTCATGGCTTACTGAGGTCTGCATTTTTCATTTTCGGCTCCAATTTGGGAAGTGCAAATTACGATTTCATGCTTGCTTAGAGAACCGAAAGTATTTTTGGTCCTCTCACGAGGACCTCAAAGTACTTTCGGTTCTCTTTAGCAAGCACGAAAAACTCAATACATCACGCGAAAATGAGGAGACCTTTTTCGTGGTTCGAGTGATGAAAATTTTTATAATTTGTTCGGGATTTGACTTTTTGTGCGGAACGATTGCTAGCTTTTGCTTCTCCAGATATAGTGTTCTAACTGTGTGAGTAGCTACTTGTTTGAATACGCTTTCTTTCAGTGCATTTGCATACAAAGGAAAGATTTAGAGAGAAATTGAAATTATAAATTTTTACGTGCACATCCACTTTTCTAGTGATTGACCCCTCAATAATAATTGCTCAATTTGTCACGAAAATTGTAATCAAATTCCAGCCTGATTTACAACATTTTTTATGACGTCAATAAAGGGTAATGACTTAATAATGTGGTAGACGATTTCCTTGAAAAATAGGAATTACTACTTTGTATGGCCATTACATCATGCAAATTAGTAAGGGTCTGAAGCCCATCCTTATTTTAAAATATTTCTCTGCTGCTTTAATTATTTTTCCCATGCAATATCCTCAATTATTTTCAAACACACCCTCAACATGTCCAACTTCACATTCATATTGGTACAGCATTTTACATGGAATTCCATAAATTTCCATGGAATTGCTAAATTTTGTTTGTTTGTTCAAATAATGCATTATAAAGCAAATAATAGAAAATGGGATCTCATCTAAGAGTATCATCATTGTAATTGGAGAAATTTTTTGGTTACAATTTGATTGTGATTAATTTTACCCCAAAAATGTATTTTTAATTACAGATCCAGAATTTAATAATATGCTTTTAATATACAATTCTACTTTCAAGTGTCTTGTATTAAGCGAGAGTTATGTAAAGCTTTTTTCGTAAAATTTAATTATGTTACTAAAATTATTTAATTAAAACGGTTCAGTTTACTGATGTGTTCTATTTTCTATTTTGATAAAACAAAATAACTCAAGTGGAAGTATAAATCGCAACAAATTGATAAAATGAACTACATGTGGATTTTCATTTGAACATTTTGAATTGAGATGAATTTTAACAACGTTGATGAAAGCATGAATCTCGTCAAAGTTATTTCACTTCAATTTATTTCTCAAAAGGAAGATAACTTTATTTCACTGAGAGTCAATTTGAATCGAGCAACGGACATCATTATAAAGCATTAAATGAAACATGCAGTGAAAATAATGATTTTGGGAAATATGTGAAAGTCAGTTTCATCGAATTATTGTTTTTTTACGATGTTTTGTCAGGGTATCGATTGCATTTACACCTTGCTTTAATGTGATGCTCCGTACGTTTGTGATGGTACGTCTTTACCTCGTTGCACCACGTTTCGACTTGTGTTGGTACACTGCGGTACATCTTGAGACTCTAAGGTGCACTGTCATTGGTACAGATGTATGTTCGCCACGACAGAAACTCAAGGCTACAAGAAAGACGAAAAATGGAAGAAGATTATAGTACACGACGAGCTTATAGAAAGTTTGTAAGTTTATAGAAAATTTCACACTATCTTCTATAAACTATTTTCTCATGCCCCCATTTATGACGGCGTGCAACATGTTCATAAAAAACTGAGATAGAAATTAGGAAGTTCTCTGTGAATTTACATGTCGAAAATTAAGAAAATCAACACCTTATGACCTCCAACACCACAATCTAAAGACCTTTAACGTATAGAATCCACTAACTTTCATTAAAAAATGCAGTAAGGGTCTACAGATCTAGAGTCTAAATAGAGAGTTTGGGCAAAGCCACTTATAGCCAGTTTTTGTTGTGATATCAGTCGTTTTGGAAATTTTCAGTTGTTGAAAAAATTTCTATTTTTTGAAAAAAATTTTCTCCGAAAAAAAAGTTTCTCAAAAAAAAATTTTTTTTTTTAGAAAAAAAAATTCTCCGAAAAAAATTTTTCTCTAAAAACCTTTTCTCAAAAAAAGTTGTCTAACACAAAATTTTTTCTTCAAACGAATTTTGACAAGACAAATTTCTCAGAAAAAAAAATTTTTCTCCAAAAAAATTTGTCTACAAAAAATTTTTCCTTCAACATAATTTTTTACAAAAAAAATTTCTCCGAAGAAAATTTTCGGCAAAATATGTTTCTCCGACCAAAACATTGTTTTCCCGAAAAAATTTTCTCCAAAAAAAAAAATTTTTTCTCCAAAAAAAATTTTCTCCAAAAAAATTTTTCCTTAAAAAAATTCTCCGAAAAAAAATTTACTACAAAAAGAAATTTTCTCCAAAAAATTCTCCTGACCAAACTCTATAACTTTCCCGAAGAAACCAACTCTGTAGCTATCGTCACTTCGGAGCTAAAATTCGAAAACTCCGAGCATTACCTAAAAAACCCTCAAAATTGACCACTTTTCCACATGCCATGGCTTTTCCAGAATTTTCCCGGAAAAGCGGCACATGAAATTTTTCATTTGGAGCCGAGACTGAGGTTCCCTGAAAACTTTAAGGAAATCGCTCGGGCGGTTCTCGAGAAAAAAGAAGTAGATAGATACATACATACATACATACATACATACATACATACATACATAGAGACATAGAAAGATCGTTGACACACAACACAGGAATGAAAATGTGATTACTTTCAAAGATAATTTTACCATTAATATATAGAAATTGGTCATCTTTGATTGGCGATATCTCGGCTCGTTTTTAACCGATTTTGATGAGTGTGGGCTCGTTGGAAAGCTGCCGCGACGTAGTTTTTTTTAAAAATAATTTGGAAGAGGAGGGGGCCGAGGGGAAAAAACTCAATAGTTCGCCTATACATTGTCTTGTCCCGAAGGTTTTTGTATGGAGTTTTTTGGGTTTGTGGACGTTTTTTTTTGGGTGTGAGGACTGCGTCACGCTCTCCGCTACCGCTCCAAGCATGATATATATAGCTATTTTTTGTGAGTTATAGGTTTACGTTAAAAGTTACAAGTTTACGTTATAAGTTACAAGTTTTCGTTATAAGTTAACATTGTAAGTTTATAGCCCAGACGAGTATTGCAACTGATCCAGACCAGTACTGATCAGTTCCAAAATTGATTCCCATCAGAATTGATCAGTTTCAAAACTTATTTGGATTAGCAGTTTTGAAACTGGTTCGTATCTGTTTTAAAACTGATCATTACTTATCCAGATCAGTTTCGAAACTGCCCAGTACTGATCCGGATCAGTTTATAGACTGATCAGTACTGATTCGAATCAGTTTTAAAACTGATTAGTACTGATCTGGGATATAAACTTTTGACTTGTATCGTAAGCTTGAACTTGTAAATAATAAATTATAACTCATAGTTCGTAACGTAAACTTATAACTTATAACGTAAACTTATAACTTATTACTTATAGCTATGTGTATATGCATATATTTTAAGTTTGGCTATAAGTCGCGTTGCCCAAACTCTCTAATATGAAAATCACCTGTTTACGCAACGTCAAGGCGCCCTCAAATTTTTTTCCTCATAATTAAGGGATAATAGTTCAAGTCAGTCCCTAAAGTAAGGATTTTTCGCCGGGGGAGGGGGGGGGGTTTAATCGTTCGGGGGCCCTTTTTTATGTGAGGGGGGCCCTTTTTTATGTGAGAGGGGCCCTTTTTTCTGTGAGATGGGGCCTTTTTTCAGAGAGGGTTCTTTTCAGAAAAGAGGATCGATGACTTAAATTTAACAAAAAAACTCGAAAAAATTCACTTCCGTGTCGATTAACGCTAATTACAATTAACTTCTTTTTTTTGGTCTCTGACATACCAATAGATTTCTGAAAATAATTCTTCGTCATCGATATTTCGTTGTTGTATATCATATTTAATGCTGGACAAACTGCTGCAATGTAAAATGTGGTTTGAGGTCTGTTCGGAAAGATTGCATAATGGACACAATGGGCTTTCTTTGATACCAATCCGGTAAAGGTGTTTATATAGGAGGTCGTGCGTGTTTGGTGACAATATGTTCTGCTACTGATTTTGTTATGATCGTTTTTGCTATTCTATTTGCGCATGTTCGAGTTTCTTTTCTTTTTCGTTGTGAATCGTCGAATTTTCGGCTCAAAATTTATTTCATATTTTTCATGGAGTTTTTTGATTTTATGGAAAAATGAAATTTTCGACTTTAGAATATTATCTACTGGTTTGATATTAATCCAGAGACAGTTGGGGATTCTGCGAATTCTTTCGAATAATTTCAAAGCTGCTTCATTACATAACGATTCAATGGGTTTTACGTTGCTAAACATTTCCATTGCTGTTATTGGAGTCGATTTGATACCACCTGTTATTATACGAAGAGCTTTGTTTTGTACAATTTCTAGTTTCTTTATTTGTGATTTGCTTGCACAAATTAACAATTCGCTCCCATTCATTAATACTGGTAACATGTATGTTTTATATGTTAGCATAAGAGTGTCTTTGGATGCGCCCCATTTTGAGCTTGCCAGACGTTTTAGTATTCGGAGTCTCTTTTCTGATTTATTTATTACTTCGGTGACGTGCGATTTGAATGTTAAACGTTGATCAAGGATAACTCCAAGGTAGCGTTGCTTACTTGTTTCGGTTACAGGTTCGTTATTGTAGAGTAAATTGAATTTTCTGCAATCATTTTTCATGCTGAACAGTTGGTAGTGTGTTTTTTCCACAATTAACTAAATGGACTATTTTATCAGAATTTATTTTTCTTGCAACAACAAAAAAATGAATAACTAAAGGTAAACAGTGGAATTTTTTCGGAAAAACTTTTTGACAAAATCATGATTTTGATAAAGTTCGACATCGGAAGCCCGAAATCGCCAGTCTTTGCTTTCAAGGAACTTTATAACCGCTGGTCGCGGATCGAAATGTGCTGTTCCAACACCATTTAGCGAAATAGTCAATCTTTTCCTAATTGATTTGATTTTGTTGAAATGACTTATTGTTCCCATATTGTGTGGGGAGGTCACCAAAAATACAAATTAGAAACTTTCAACTGACCCGCAATTTTCTTCACCAAACAATCGCGATTTACTCTTCTTTTTTGAGCACCACTTTTTTTCAAAGATTTCGACATTTTTATTTACGAGCACTCATAATACTTTTTTACAGCCAAGCTTTTTGATGCACAGCAAATGAATGCGTTTTATGTACCTTAGGGTGAACAGGGTAGGCTTTTCGATATAGAATCGGTGTAAATCAATATTTTTTAAAAGTCGAAGGATTCATGGGAGTTAAAAAAACCGGGGGATTAGGAAAAAACGGGGGGGGGGGGGGGGGAATTGGGGTATTTAAAGAGGGGCCCGGGGGGATTTTTCCCCCTAGCTTATATGTTACTTTAGGCACTGGTTGAAGTGGTGCCTCAGGGCCCCTATTTTCAACGAGTTACGATGTTTTCTCACCACTTGTCTCACGCGAGAAGGAGAATGTGAGATAAAAGTAAGATACATGTTCCAGCTTGTTGAAAATAGGAACCCTAATTTCTTTACATTCAAAACGTTCAAAGGGCTTTTATTCGCAAAGTAAATATGAGACAATGTCTTGAAATAACTATCCCACAAACCTATTAATCTCTTTATCGAATTCCTAGAAAATTCTTAACACTTACTCACTCTTGACCTTAATATTATTTGGAGTGACATATTTCATTCGAATAATACTTCCAATACACACATTCAATCTGTGGCAATGTCATATTACTTTTGACGTTCAAGTGGTGTGAATTACTTCCATTTCCTTCCTTTATGCCTACGCATAATAACGTGCCATTGAGATCATAATTTTCTTATAAAAAAATGGAATTTCGATTTCATACTTGAAAATCATGTTATTATTTACTCAAACACTCACTGAAGATTGAATATTGTTGTGTAGAAGAATATTCGATTTCAGTTCCATGTACTTCAACGCAGAAAAGTGGGTTCATATTTTATGAAAAATTTATTTTCAAATGTTTCGGTAAGAGATGTGTTACAGACAGCGACATTATGGCGTATCGATTTTTAAAATCGATTGAGATTACAAATCTTCCATATTTTTATTCAGCAAAACGAGTTGATTTATTATTGAAGAAATCGGATACATATCACAGAGTAGCATCGGCAAATCATCGTATCGACGAAAATTGATTACAGTGGACAGAACATAACTTCAATATGTTACTTGCGCATCAATCTTATTCTCTCTTCACAGAGCATCAGTGTTAAAGCCGATACTCATACGTACACAAAAAAAATGACGAACGTGAGATTTGCACATTTTCCCCGTACGTAGTGTCCCTAGAACGTACATTGTACTATGTATTTGTAAAATGTGCAACCTGTTCTTGAACACTTCAACTATACCTTGTGCCTGTAGAACGTATTGTATTTTCACAAATTTTGACGCGAAAAGGTTTTTTTATACGATTTCAATGTTAGTTACCACAATTCCTTATTTACTTCGTCGATATTCATGAAATCCATATTATGTTCACCGTATTTCGTTCACAAAAGTTCCTTGACGTAAGTTGGATTCGAACACGCGATACATGCACTTCCAGCCCCCGACTTTTCCAGTGAGCTAATTTTACATGTTGGATGTACATTCTTCTTTCGATGCGTTTTTACTACAATGTACGACTCACTTGTACAATGTGTAACGCTCTTGTACAATGTACAACTCACTTGTTCGTCATACATGGGCTTTGTACACTGTATGTATCACTTGTACATCATGTAAATACACCAGTTGTACATTGTACATATCACTTGTTCATTACGTGAGTACGTCCATTGTACATACTACTTGTTCATTATACGATGGATGTGTACACTGTACGTGGCCCTTGCAAAAAATTATATTGTTCATAATGTACATGCCATTAAGCCAGTGGCTTAGCTGGACGTACATTGTACAAGTGACTCGTTCATTAAACAAAATGTACATTATACATGCTTTGTATACCTTATGCATTGCAGATGTACATGAAGTACGTCTTAGACGTAAAACGGTCTTAAAATGTACTGGAGAGTTGCACATGTCGGATTCCATTTTTGGGTGTACATTATGTATGTACGATGTTTAGGTCGCTCAAATCAAATGGTGTAAACCTTAAGCGCTCTTTTGCAAAGACTAGCACGCAATGACAGAAGGGGCACCTCAATGGATTATCAGAAACTTCCAGATGATTTTGTGTATCAGTAGAAAAAACCAGCCTACAGATAGCCCTAACCCTGAGAAGCATTGGACAGACCTCTCAAGGGTGGTGGTAAAAAAAACTATCAATATCGAATTTAGATTGAATTGTATATATACGGATATAAAAGTCATATCCTTTTTACTGTAACATTAAGTTGAAATAGGTTGATAGATTTCCGCTAACCTTTCATGTTCTTTTTTTTTTTTCTTCGGAAGAAGAATTCTATTATAGAAAATTTGTTCGTTTTTCTGTCACACAATGATATGATGCTCATACTTACATCTCTATAGGTATAACATAACATCGCATGAAACGATTGAAAATATATTGCAATTTTCCTACTAAAGAATGACAAAAACTGGTTTTGATGTAATTGCTTCTTCACTGAGGTAGTATAATTTCCCGACGGGAATGCCAGTCGCATTTGTTTTCTGTTGCTGTTGTGAATCCAAAACTCTGAGTAAGAATTTACAGCAGAAAGTAAAAGCTCGGTAGGCAGTCTCAACGAAAAGGAGTGGGTGCAATAGGGGTGGACGATTTTTTTTTATTGCAAAGAAACCCCTAGAACTGGAAAAATCGTGAACTTTGAACGCTTCCCAAAACTATCAAAAATAATTTTCTCGACTCAACCCCAGAAAAATTAAAGAAAATTTTTCTGGGGTTGAGTGGGTCGCGTTTAATAGAAAAATACTTCTGAAGAAAAAAAATTTCGAAAAACTTTATTTTGGTGAAGTTGAACATCGGGTAATGCACGAAAAGTGGACGATTTTCGGAAATCGAATTATCGCAACCTGAAGATGGAAAAAAAAAAAATAAAGGACGCGTGTTTTGGAATTTTTGGACCAAAAGAATATTTTGTGGGGGTTTCTTTGCAATTAAAAAAAAACCGACCACCCCTAGGGTGCAACACAGACATGTTTCACCCACAGCCACGGCAAGTGAAAATGAATGTTAAACACCTGGATATTTAATCAAGTGTTAGTATCCCATCAACTTATTAAATTATGTGTTTAACTTTACCGATATAAATATCTCATAAAACTTCTAATTGTTATAGTTTTGTATCATGGAAAAATACCAACTCTTTAACACATGGACCCATTCTACACATTAACCTCATTTTCTCATTTAATATTTCACCCTAATTGCATATTACAATCTAGTACAGAGCTAAAGCCTACGAAAACCAACCGAAACCCCACACTAAACAAACGTTGTTTAGCTTTAGAAATTGGAGTGAGGACGTTTATTTGTAATGTGGTTTGGAATTCGAAATATTCGTGAACCTTTTTCTCGACTAGTTCATTGTTTGATTGTTGGATGATTTAAGATAATTAAAGAGGGATAGGGATCCTCTAATCGTATGAATGGCATGTGAAGTTTATTTTTCACTTTTCCCTTCATGTAAATTATGTCCTATACAAAGACATATGAGTATGGGAGCGTAACGTCAAGTATATTTTTTAAGAAGTGCGTCCCCTTCGTTAGATTTTATATGCGAAGCTCCAATTCTTACATAAATTTTAATGAAAAATTTTAAGAACGTCAATTCCATATAAAAAGGTCTTTTAATGAAATTCCTACTCAATTTTTATATTAAATTCCCCAATAACAAAATATCTGTGGAAGTTTTGTTAAAGCAATTTCGTTAAGTATTTGGATTTACGTAACCACGAATTGTAACAAACACACCACGGGATCGGAAAAGGCAGTCACTAAAATTTCCGACAGGTAACTCACACGCACATACACTACTAACAGTATCTCATGTAATATCAATCACTTCACCGACTTCGCTCTGAAAGGCATACATAAAATGGTCTATCTTCAACCCTCACACTGAAATACATCTCAATCATCCACGAGTTAAGTTTGATGGAGAAACCCTTTCCTCTTCAAAAAAAAAACTTTCGTAATGTTGATCAATCAGTCATATTAGCTGATAAACTCAAAAAATATACAGTACCGTCAAAACTGAACAGAAAAAAAGAAAAATCAAATATGTCAGCTTTTTACGATTCCTCATCAATTAGGTTACCCACGTCGGACCGTCTGCCTTTCTATTCCGCTTTTTCTTCAGACAAATAACTTGAACTCACTTTATATTTTGTTGCTTCACAAAAACCAGCAAATGATTTAGTATTTTGCGATAAGACTCCCATTGCGTCTCATTCAGAAATGAAACATTTATATAGAGCAGAACTTGAGTGAAAGAAAATGCATACAGTAACCTACATTCGTATCATTCATACAAGAATATTTTCTAACAATTTTTCTTTGCGAAAATAAAGAAAACTTTTCGTATGTATCTGTATACCACACAATCCAACAATCCATGGAAAAACTACTGGGAGAAATATTACGTTGTATGATACAATATAATGCCCTCATATCAGTTGGATTAAATTGTACACAGCATTACGTACATTCAATGGATGATGGTGAAAAATTCAGAGCAAAATGATTAAGCGGAAAATGTCACATTTTATTGTAACTTATTAATTAAACAGATTTGAGTCTTCCTCGCTGCTTGAATGTTCTATCGTATATTTCTAATAATTTACCCAGTCGCCTTTTTGATTGTTCGTTTGATACGTTCGGATACATGGAATGAGCTACATGTGTTGATATCATTTTAAGACCCGTACGACACCCGTATGTATCGCAGATCGATACAGGCATGTCCATGAATAAAAGGAACGGGCTTAACCATTTTCACATACTATACTTTTTGTGTTTGTAAACGATGGAACTTCGAAAATGTACTAGAGCATCGTTAAAGTGACGTATGTCGTGTCAGGGCGGGCACGCAGTGGGCTATGCAGACGACATTGCAATACTCATTCCGGGGGCATTCGAAGAAGGGCTTAGCGAACTCATGTGACGGATCTTTAGAATCATCGAAAAATGGTGTGGAGAAACGGGACTTTCTGTGAATACAGGAAAAACCGGACTCATACTATTCAAGCCTATTAACTAGAGAGTAGCCTTGACATTGCGGATGTCAAAGCTTTTCGACTCGAGTCTCCCGTCAGTGCAGGAAAGCATTCGGAAGAGCTGGGGGCTAAGACCTTCAGTCTTATACTGGATTTATCGAGCAATCAATTGTGAGACCAATATTAAGCTACGGCTGTATGTGTAGGTCACAAAGGGCAGAGACTAAATCGATAGAAAAAAAATAAAAGTAGTACAAAGACTTGCTTGTCTGAGTGTGACAGGAGTAATGACATCAACCCCGACGGCAGCGCTGGAGATTCTATTATCGCTGTGTCCTGTTGGTTTGTTTTTCGAATAGCAAGCCAGGATGACAGTAGCGGGATTGTAAAAAACTGGCCACTGGAAAGGAGGGACATGCGAGCATTTTAGTTGATCTGCTCGGAAGATTTAGGGAAATGGAAATGCGGGGTGACCATATGGAAACCATCTTCCGGTTCAGCAATGGCTTCGACACCGCGATACTCGAGGTTGGAGTGGGCGAATGGAGCTCAACCGATCAGAGGGGAAATGATGGTATTCAAGGACGGATCCAAAACGAATGAAGCTACGGGAGCAGGAATATACTGAGAAGAATTGGAACTTAACGTTTCGATTCCGCGACTGTCTTTCAATCAGAAACTCTGGCTATTTACAGGACCTGCCACACGCTGATAGACCAGCAAGTGACAGGAAAAATGATAGTTATCTGCTCAGATAGCGAATCGGTGATAAAAGCGATATTATCTCACAAATTCTCAGCGAAATCAATCCTTGAGGCAAGAGAAAACGTGGAAGCCCTATCAGGGAACAATCATGTATACCCCTGGTACGGGCTCCGGGACACTCGGATATTCTGGGAAATGAAAGAGCGGATGAATTGGCGAATTGGGTGCTGAACAATTTTTGTGGGGCCAGAGCCAGGAAGCAGAAGAGGGACACCAAAAAGCTTTAAATAACCTACAAAACTGCAGACAATCCAAAAAGATGTTGGAGGGATGCAACTGGCGAACTACTAAATATCTTTTGAGCCTAAAAGGGAAATGCCTGAGGTTGTTAGTACAATTGCTAACCGGACACATCAGCCTGAGATATCATCTGAATAAGATGGGACTCAACGATAACCCCTGCTGTAGAAGGTACGTAACGTACCAGAAAAATCAAAACACTTGCTATGCCACTGCCTTGCATTATCTAGTCTCAGAGCAAAACACCTAGGAGGTTTCTATATCGCAGTAGATGAATTTAAAGCAGTAACATTACCCAATGTGCTATCTTTTATTACAGAAAGCAAATGGTTAGAAGCGACGTTACAGTAATGAAACTGATGCGAAACAAAAGTATATCCACAATAAACCACATTTCAATAGACCCAGTTACCATTGCCATCAGCAAACACATCATCACCAAACATATACCAACAATAGAACAACCAACTATGGGTAGAGCACAATGGGCCCAACAAGGTGGCCTCGGCGCTAGGCCTCTTAATTATATCACGGGACATAGCCAGGGCGATTTACCACATCAAATCAAACGAAGTGGGTCTTGACAATGTGCCGCTAGTGTTAATTAAAATGATCTTGCCATTTATTCTACGTGTCATTACACACATTGTAAATTTTGCGTTTACATCCTCAGCAGTCCCATATGCCTGGAAATTATCAAAGGTGTTGCCTGTTCATAAGAAGTCGAGACTACGGAGACTCGTGGATTTTCGCCCAGTCTGTAAACTTTCTTGTGTGTCCAAGGTATTTGAAATTCTTGCGAAGGAGCAGATAGTATCCCACCTTAATATTAAGAACCTTCAAACTGAATACCAGTCTGTCTTCAGAAAGGGTCATAGCACGAGCACTGCTCTCCTTCATATCTTAGATGAAATGAGGAAAGCTTTTAAGAAGAAATTCATTACTATTATGGTATTGTTGGACTTCACAAAAGCTTTTGATATGCTTGAACATGAAACATTGCTTCGTAAGCTCTGCAATAAATTTGGGTTTTCATCATCAGCAGTTTCACTAGTTCGGAGCTATTTGTCTGACAGGTTCCAATCTGTTTCGATTGGAGAGTATTTCTCAAGGCCGCTACCTAATAAGCTCGGAATACCCCACGGCTCTGTGCTGGGCCCTCTCCTATTATACATTGATGGCCTGCCAAGCATATTAAAAACTGTGAGGCATCACATGTTTGCGGACGATGTCCAGCTCTACATGTCTTTCGCATTAGAGGATGTTCAAGAAACAGTGCGAAAGATTAATGACAATTTGCTTTCTCTATACAACTGGACGTTATCGAACTCGCTTGCTCTTAACGTTGGTAAATCGTAAGCAATCATCTTCTGGGGCTGTCATTTACTCGACTACCTTAAATATCGGCAATCTGTCCTTATTCATAAGCTCTCATTGACTAGGGGGGCGTTCATAAATGACCTCTGCATTTTTTGGCTTTTTTAAACACCCCCCCCCCCCACCCTCATGTCTGTTTTCGTCTGTTTCCAGTATTTCCAATATTTCGGCATTTGATGGCCGATTTCGAAAATGGCATGGGACAACTTTGGTGTGCTCGAAAGTGAGCTTACATCATGAAAACGATGAAAGTCTTAAATTGAGCGACATCACAAAATATGACGTCTGTTCACCCCCCTCCCCCTGTCTGTTTTCGTCTGTTTTTAATGACCCCCTCCACCCCCCACCCCTCAAACGCAGACGTCATTTATGAACACTCCCTAAGACGCCCGGCTACCTACACTCAAAGCTCAAGAGGGGATGTTCTACACGAAACGAAGCATTTCTTTTACCTAAAAATGTGTCAATGCAATATAATAGATCATTCTTTGTGCGGGCTATTTCTGATTACAACGAGCTTCCTGCTAATATGCGCAAAATGAAGACAGAAGGAGAATTTAAAAGGTCGTGCTTTTCGCTTTACAGGGGAAAATAACGAAACCATCATGTTTCATCTTTCACGCCGCCGCCGCCGCCTGAATGCTTGAGAGTTTCAAATTGGTTGCATTCAGTTTTTTATCCTAGTGATGCACGTGACCGATGTGACAAATAGAACTTTTATCCGATTTAAATTGAATTTAGCCTTTGTATTGTATCTGCAACTGTTCTTTAATCTACAAGATTGATTTAATTGTAGTTATACGAGTAGTTTTAGTTTTAGTTAGTCTTAGTGTCAAATTGTTTATATTTTGAGAAGAATTCTTTAATACTATTCGCACGAACATTCATTGTAAGGATTTATTTCCTTTTGTTCAAGAAATAAACGACTGATTGATTGATTGATTGATATATCATCATTATTAATTTTGTTTTCTGTATTTGCGCGAGAGCAACCCAAATAATAAATTAATCAATCAATCAGGGCGGGAAAGTGTCTATCGTACACCATAGGACAACCCATGGACTAGAGGACGTTAATAATGTCATTTGACATTGTCCGCTGGTTCCATAAAGTGAAGAATTAGTGATAATAGACCTAATAGACTCCGTGGAAGATTATTTCTGTAGAAAAAAAAATTCCGTCCTAAATTACTTCAAAAACACCAGAGACAAGTTGACCAAACGAAAAATACCACCTCTCCAGTCAACCATAAATTCTTAAATACAATCTGAGTCCATCATCTTCTATTTTGCATAGACCTTTTAGAAATGCTTCGAATGTACTTAACTTTACATCTTACTTGAAAAATAAATCTGTGTAATCCTAAAATGTGTAAGCAACTTCATTTGCATTGGAAACAAAACTTTCATTTAGGTTACGTCTTTGTTTCGGTTCTCGAAACACAAAAAATAAATTTAAATTCACAAATTTGCATAATGTATATAATAGCAAGGGAAAACCGTGAAAATATTTTTTTAACTAAAAAATGTATTTTCTCAGAAAATATACTTTTGTTGATTTTCGCCCAAATGAATTTGGATGTACGAAGATGTACTTTTTTTCTCATATAAAGTCCTGTTTACACAATTTTCCCTATTTGCTCGATTGGTGGTTGAAGGCACCTGTTCTGTGTGTTATGATTTGTCATCACTCCGTTTTTTTACATATAAATCACGTGTGTGATGTGTTGAAATTTTCTTTAAAAACCTTTAAACAAGCAAAGTTTATGGTATACACGTTTTGTATCCGACATTATGAAGAGAAATTGTATCGGCACATATGTCAAACTTCCGAAATAATTTATTAAATTTTGGGTTAGAGTCTGTGGGGGAATATATTATCCAGTGAATTTCTCATGCCGTCAAGAAAAACAGCACCTTACCTTGGTCGTAGCTTCAAGCAATTCGCATATATTCAATGTAACACACCACATTATGTGTTTCGAAACTTAAAGCATGGCAAAGTATACCAATTTTTCGTTTTGTTTTCTTTTATTTTGGGTATATTGCGGATTATATTATGTGGAATGGAATTGAATATATGTGGCGGTATCTTAAAATAGATGAAAAAAAAGCTTAAGGGTATATCGAAAGCCAATTGAAAGTTATTATGGATTTGGATTGAACACATAATGTACGACAACATGGAATATTGATGTGGGTAAACATGATATAGAACTTGGAATTTATTTGTGTTACCATTATAATATGGAACAGCAACATTTTCGGAATTTGAAAGTAAAACTTTTTTTGTCTCTAGCTTTCGACATGCAACGAAATTGACTTACAAAATCTGCGTGCTTTTTAGATGTTATTAGTTGTTGTCATACAAATGTATGTAACTGTAACCGTAAGAAGGTAAATAACGTCGCAACAGCATCGCTAGGTATGAGATTTTCTAAAAATCATCGATATCAATCGAAGGAAAATATGGATAAATTATTATGGACATTTTTATTACTATCAATAATTCAATAAAAATTGATAAAACAACTGATCGATAATTGAGTCCGTTGGCATCAGGGGTATGACACTTCCATATAAATCTTATTGAAACCATAACCTCATTTTTTCAAATTTCACAACCCGTTTCACATTTGCTTGTAAGTATAAATGTTTGCAGTGAAGTTAGTGACGTTTGAAATTTTGTTTGCAACGTGAAGTTGGCACAGTTTGCATAAATCACAATATAATACTTTGTAAAAGAATACTGTACAGAATACTAATTTATTACGGTTTATGGGTTACAGTATTCCTTTAGGTTGTTTCTTGTAAAAACACGTCACAATCCCCGGTCTGGGTGCAGGTCGTTAACACGGTATCGCGGTCTTCTGGCTGGTTGCGTTGGAGCGAACTACGCGTTGTTCGAAGTTGAGTGCCGGTAAGTTTTCTCCTACCAAAGTGCCCAGTGCTGAACCAACGAGGTGATGAATTTACGACTGATTGACGAGTCTCTATGCTAGTTTTGTAAAGGAGGAGTTGAATACTTGTTCTTGAAGATACTGTAGGTATAACTCACCAATACTATTATTCTTAGGGATATTGTGAAATTCGCGGACGAGACGTTCTGCTAGTCCCTGGGTCTTATAAGAAGAAATGTATCTTCTGGGTGTTGTGTCACTTGACCGTTTTAACTTTGATGATGGATATGTCGGTCCAATCTCGATTCTGACGGGACGTTGTCCTAGTCGTGGAATAGATGAATAGAATGAATACAAAGTTATTTACAAAAGTTATATACTTCGAGAACTCACTAATAAATATTCGTGTAAATCCAAAAGTCCGAAGACTGAAAATTTGACGGGACGTACTGCTAGTCCACGAGTCTTAATTTTGATGAGATTCTTCTCGATGTGGATATAAAACCGTGATGGTGTTAAGTCGACGATGGATATCCTATTCCAATACTAATTCTGACGGGACGTAGTCCTAGTCGCGGAATAAATGTATGGATTAAATATCTAACATGAATGATATCTCTACGGGAATCTCACTAATATAAAAACTCCTAAGAGTGAATTTTGACGGGATTTATTACTAGTCTCCGTTTCCTCTTACTTAAGGTAGGGTCACGTCACGGTGTTCTCTAACCTTGATGGTGTGTTCCCTTATTGCAATGATAATAGACAGTTGCTGCCGATGTTATCATTCCAAGAGTGCAAACTAAAGTGATTTCTTCTATGCAATACTGCTTCTATTTATACGACAAAATTCATAATGGCTGACTAACGCTATCTGCAGTGTTGTCATATTGTCGTTATGTCGTTCATATTTTTAGGGTTGCTATCTTGTAATCTTGTATTTTGTATCACATTAGGGTTGCTATGTGTTTCATATTTTATTTTCTTCCAAAAGTGTTGGTGTCGTTAGGGCATAAAATATGGCAGGGTGTTACAACTTTTAATTTTTTCAAACGTCAACCCGGCGGCGCTGATCGCACGACCATTTTTTTGTATGGTGTCATAGGTTGGCATCAAACGTCGATCTATTTCACTTGTCAAAATGACATTTTAAACGTCAAATATTTAGATTAATAAAATGATCATAGCAATGGACCGTGGCTTGCTATAAAAAAAGTAAAGTGATTTTTCATGCGTTAAAGATTCTGCGAGATTATGATTAAATATGTTAATATTAACGACACTTACTTAGAGGTGTGCGGGCCGACCTTTTTTGGAAGCCCGGCCCGGACCGAACCCGATCCGAAATTAAAACCCGAAGCCCTACCGACCGGGATTTTCTAAACCAGAAAGCCCGAAACCCAAACCCGTGAAAAGTAGTTCGGGTTCTGGTCGGGTTCGGATCGGGTCGGGTTCGGGCGGGCTTTTTTTCGAATTTCGGACAACCCGCTCACCTCTAATACATTATTGTTTTGTAGTCGATGTGATTTGAATATTCTAGGGTGCATCCTTTTCAAAAAATTTTTTTGTAGGATTATTATCGAACCCGAATCGTAAACCCGATAAAAAGTACACCCGAAACCCGCCCGACAGGAAATTTTAAAACCCGACCGGAATTTTCTAGACCCGAAAGCCCGAAACCCAAACCCGTGAAAAGTAGTTTGGGTTCTGGTCGGGTTCGGGCGGCCTTTTTTTTCGAATTTCGGGCAACCCGCACACCTCTACACCTACTTGAACCGAACGTCCATGATCACCCGTTATGCATGTTCTTCTTGTTTGAAAAGCTACAGCTCCATCAGGTATCTTGGGGGAAAGCGATTGGCCGGTAATTTCTTTTAATCTTTTTTGTCAACATAAGGTTTATTAAGGTTTGAGGTTGAAAGCAGCGCAGCGACGAATGAACTTTCGGCGGCGTAAATTGGCGCACGTCAAAATTATTGTTGGCGGAGGCGGCGCACTTTTTCACCAAAGAAACATCATTATAAGCGAAATTCATGAAAAAAAACACCAACTATCGTGTATTTTGCATAGCCCGAGTTAGGTCTACTCTATGGGACCTACGGCCAGAACCACTCAACCGATTTGCACCAAATTTCTTCTTTAATTTCTGGAGGTCCATATCTTTCATTTAAAACCTCGGAAAGCAGGTTCCGTAAGATATTATATACGAAGAAGTTTTATCGACCCTCAAAAAACCACGTTTTGACCTCTTTTTCGACCGTATGTTCAGAAGTTCTTGACCGATTTTGCTCATCTTCGAACACTTCCTCACTTTTTCGATTATCATTTATTATATTTTCTGGTGAATTTTTGGATGACATGACTTTTCTTCATAACGATTATCTCCCTGACAAAACGATCATTCCCCGGCTATCGACATTACACTCTGAGCGGTATTTTGCTACGGCGGGCACTAATTGTTTTGCATAAATGAGAATGTCCCCGGCTTTATCTGGCAGAAAATATCCCCCGCCGAAAGAAAATAACGCCCGGGTGATATTTGTCCCGGGTCTTATTTTCCACCAGTCGGAAATTTATTCTGTAGAAAATATAGAAGAAGATATCCCCCGCCTAGAGTGTAATATCACCCGCCGGGGAATAACCGTTTTATCCGAACGAAAAAAACCCGAGCCGGGGGAAAATAACACCCAAGGAGATAATCATCAAGAAGAAATATGTCCTGTCCCCGAATTCTTGTATGAAAATCGCCATTTTATTATATATTGTGGTGTTCCCAGTTATACAGATTTGATGGGAAAATATTTTTCTCTTTGGGTTTGAGACGAATAAAACTCTAATTTTTTAAATCGCACTTTACAATATTTTACTATTGCCGACCGATTTCTTCAGCTAAGATGACATCATCAAAGGCTATTTATTACTCGACTAATTAAAATTCGATAACATAATAAAATAGATTAATTGATTTTAATTCCTTATCTGTGTAAAGATAACAGAGATAAGTTCGTTGCATACATCAATAAAACAAGCACACCAAGAAAACAAACAAAAAACAATTTAGCTGTTGTAGCTATTGACGATTTCTCTTCACTCTTCGCAGTCATAGAAAATTTCGCTCACACTCGAATTGGGCGTGTCCTCCGTCAATGACTCTCGCATCTTTTTTCCTCTGTAGAGCAAAAAGGTATAGAATAGGGGATTTAATATTTCCTTCGTTTTCATTGAGCAGGTGCTCGTGTTTGTGTTTTTGTATGTGTATCGCCTCATAATATTCTACCTTCCAGTGTTGCTTGACAGGTTGTATAAGTTTCAGGTCGCTTATGTTGATCTCGTGTTTTGAAGTGAAAATGTGTCTCCCAACTGCAGTTTTTTGCTTCCATTTCGCAGAATTTTTGTGCTCGTTAAAACGTATGAAAAGCTTCCTGATTGTCATTCCAAAATATAAACGCCCGCAGCACTCACAATGTATGCTGTATACACCAGACCTATGGAGGTCCAGCGGTTTGTCCTTAATTGTCCCCAATAAATCTCTCAGATTACCTTCGTTCCTATGGACTAGTTCTATGTCAAATTTCTTGTAAATTGTCTTCATCTCAAAGCATTTCAAAACGTTTTTACTGTATGAACACTTTATTTTACACTACTTTTTATGGATACGAATTTCAAAAAATGTTTTGCAAATAAAATCAAGGGTTTTTGATATTACACTGAATTTACTGAAATTATTGAATAAGTGGACAGAGCATTTTTGTTTTTAATAATTTTTGCTTCTTGGCTACTTCAATTTATTGTTGAATTTATTTTCATTAATATTGAATGCGACGATCAAAATAAGTCCGTGGCGGCGGCGGTGATACAATTTTTACTTTCGGCGGTGGCGGCGGCGGCGAACCTTCTTCTGCCGCCGTACAACTTTACGAAGAATACCAAGGACATAATGTATAAAAACTCAAAGGGGAGAATTAGTAAAAATCGAAAGCATTTCGCATTCTTCTAAGTGTTCGCAAGTTTAATTTCCGACTATTAATGAAGATCGTCAGCTCAGGTTGTTGTTCGATGATGTAACAAAGTTTTCTACGCGAATTTGACAAATGATAAAACAAGAACTCTTACATATTTACAAACGCAAATCATTCAAATACACAAGCATTGTCTTTTCCCCCTGCAAAATATTGTCTAAATCAAATAACCTGTGAACCAAAACTTTTTCATTATTATTCTGAAAACCACTCTCGAATCCCAAAAATAATAAAAAAAAACTTCAACAATCATAAATTTCGTTATTTACGAGTCTGCCAGCCTGTATTATAAAGCATAACCATATTTATGGCTAGAATCCGAAAAAATCCCAAATATACACCAACTAATATAGATGTTAGCGTGGCGAGTACAGCAGAGATGTCATATCAAAATGTATATATTCTTTTATATTATTTAAAGTAGTCCTCCATATTCAAACCCTACTCAACGGAAAAGTTTTATCATTGTTTTAAACAGATATGTCAGATACAAAAGCTTTAGGTTAATAGAAGCTGGCTCCAGTTATAAAACCTTTGAGGTAACTTCAGAGCTCCCCGGTTATAATAAATTATGATGCAACCTACGATATTGTTAGCAAGTTTTGAATATTTGATATGCTTAGCTTTTCATAGAATTTTCAATTGTTTATTAGGTCCCAGAGCTTCGTCTGGTAATTCTGTGTATCACTTTACGAATCGTTTGAGTGAGTGATGGAACAATCGCTCCAACAAAAATATGTATATTGCTTCACACTCAACACGCTACAACCCTTTCATGCAAAAAAATCGCACGTCGAGAGTGCTAAGAACTATAGTAAGAGTTTAATTGAATGAAATTAGGCAACGAGGAAATATAAAGCTTTTATAACTTATATAATATTAATTATTTACATTAACCTGAAATCTCTTAATCATAAATGCAGAAACGACATCCAGTTATCATTTGTATGATCAATCACAACAAAACCTCTTAAAATGTGACGCAGTCCCTAATGTCCACTTCGAAAATTAGTTATATCGTGACATTATTATTACACTGGTGGGTCTGGCATTTGTGACGCAATTTTTTGAACACAAAGTCAGCGATAGTGTCACCTCAAACGATATCACTAATTTAAATTTTCATTATCAGTAGTTTTGGAAGTAGGGGCGAAATTTGGCGCTACGGCACTTCACACAGCTGCCATAGCTAGCGGCGGCGACCCCAACTTTCGTGATAAGATAAAATCAATTAGTGTCAATCCATTTTGGAAGAAAAAGGAAACAAATTTTAGAGAAAAAAAAAATTTGGCGAAAAAAATTTCCGTCAAAAAAATATACGACGGCGAAAAAAATGTCTGACGAAAAAAAATTTTCCGGCGAAAAAAAATTTTGGACGAAAAAAAATATCCGACAAAAAAAAAATTTCCGTCAAAAAAAGATAAGACGGCGAAAAAAACTTCTGGGCGAAAAAAAGTTTCCTTTCGCCGAAAAAAGTTCCACGAAAAAAATTTTGCGTACAAAAAATTTCCGGCGAAAAAAAATTTTTGTCGAAAAAAATTGACGGAAAAATTTTCGCTGAAAAAATTTGCGACGAAAAAATTTCCTGAGGAAAAAAATTTTTGGACAAAAAAAATATCCGACAAAAAAATAGACTGCGAAAAAAATTGACGGCGAAAAAAATTTCCGCTGAAAAAAATTTTTCGACAAAAAAAATTTCCGGCGAAAAAAAATTTTTGTCGAAAAAAAATTGACCGAAAAAATTTTTTCAAAGAATAATACTTTGACCACAAATTTACATTTAATTCAAACAAATTTCTGCGTTTTATCAGCGATAGTGTCACCTCAAACGATATCACTAATTTTACTTTTGATTATCAGTAGTTTTGGAAGTAGGGGCGAAATTTGGCGTTACGGCGCTTTACACAGCTGCCAAAGCTAGCGGCGGCGACCCCAACTTTCGTGATAAGATAAAATCAATTAGTGTCAATCCATTTTGGAAGAAAAGGGAAACAAATTTTGGAGAAAAAAATTTCCCGGCGAAAAAAATTTCCGACGAAAAAAAATTTTCGGCGAAAAAATTTGCCCGTCAAAAAAATGTACGGCCAAAAAAACATTTCCGCGAAAAAAAATTTTTGTCGAAAAAAAATTCGTCCGAAAAAAAAATTTCTGCTGAAAAAAATTTTACGACGAAAAACTGTCAGGCAAAAAAATTACGGCGAAAAAAAATTTCTGGCGAAAAAAAAATTTTTGTCGAAGAAAAATTGACGGCGAAAAAAATTTTGCAACGAAAAAAATTTCCGGGGAAAAATATTTTTAGGCTTCAGGCTAAAAATTCGTTCCACCAATCTCTATAACTTTCCCGAGGGAACCAACCGTGTAACTATTCTAATTAAGAAGATAGCTAAAAATCCAAGATGGCGTAACTTTGACAGCCATTTTGTTAGGATCCCAAAAAAGTGTGTGATAATTCGTAGGAACAGGCAAAACAAGAGCGACCAAAATCGTTGGCTATAAACTAGGGGGAACCAAGTGGATCACTTCCATTACAAGTGTTTCAACGTTCACGCTCTCCTGGGATAGTCCACAGGCACCAGCTCTTGATATGCGACATTTGTTTATACCTTTCTTACATACCGGTACTGAAAACGAAACATTTTAAGTGGACAGCTGGACACAAAAGCTCGTCTCATTTTTTCGTTAAATGGAGGCATGAATGATTGCATAAATGTAGGAAAGTGAGCAGAACATTCCTCACGTCTGTCCTCAGATATTGAAACCATTGAGAAAATGGGAGTAATTGGGATCGCTGCAATTCTAGTTTCGACATCTGATTCAGTCGAAATTACCATACTTTCAACAACTTTGCTGTCAAGCCTTCCATATTTGTAACGTTATCCACAGGTCTATGACAAAACCCAAAATCAATAGAAACTACGCCAATGTCGAGCTAGAGGAAATCTAGCACATGAAATCCAAATTTCAAAATATAATTCCTAAAATTCTATTAAATTCCAAAATTTCCATTAAACCTTTTTAGGTTTGCTACATACTTTGACAAAAATTTCTATGCTCGTTTCTACTTAAACACGTGTGGCATATCATTTAACCTCTTCACAAGTTTAAAATAGCTTCTCAACCAAAACTATTTGATAGTTTTTCAATTTATCTTCGACATACTTAATATGTCAATCCGAATATATGCCACAATTGCTGTCAAGTGCACCAGAGCTATAATGATATCTATATACGTCTGCCATGTATTATCTGAAGTTTTATATTGCCAAAATTGAGAAAGTAATACAAAAATAAATCAGTGTGGTATATTCGGAGAGCATGGCGTGGTATTCTTTGATATATCAATTGGAAGAGTGACAATCGGAAAATTAATTCCCATGGGATGAATTTGTGTTTAAATTTGTGTTTTTTTTTCGTTTGTTCTTGCTGAGTGACTAAAATCGCTCAATTTTTGTGTATACAACGCAACCAAGCATGGGTGACTGAATCGAATTTAAATATAACAATATTCCTTTCAAGATTTTGGTAAACATAGACTACATTCTCACTATGTTAACCTGACATATGTATCGTTGTTTTCATTGTATTATTTTTTACAACTGAGACCCTTTTGTCACCCCGCCCGTAATGTAGGGAGTGCTTTAAGAAAGATAATTTTTTGCACCCGTACGAAGTACGAAGGTTCTATGTTTACTCCAAACAATTTTATTGTGACATTGCGGGAGTGAGGGGGATGCATTTAATATCGTCTAGAAATGACGAATCAGCGAAAAAAATGTGCGTCTGTCCGTCCCAACATTTTTTTCTAAACGGTTGCACTGATCGCCCTAAACTTTTTTTTCCTGAAAGGTGCATATGCTTCAAGTTCAAAGATGATCAAAATCAGTCAAGTGGTATGGTCGAAAAAGTGACCAAAAAATTGTTTTTTGAGGGTCGGTGACACTTTCGCAAATATCTCAGCAGGGAGGGAGGGATGAATAATATCTCCAAAGCTTTGATAGTTAGAAATATGCTTCGAAGGCCACAATTGAAGAGAATACAATTTTAGAGAACAAGGGTCTCAAGGTTTTAGAGAAAAATTACGAAATCCCGGGATAAAGCCACTTCTAGAATTGGGAGGAATAACACATATCTAAAAAATTACGGCAGTTTGAAATTTGCTTCTTGAGGCAAAGTTGGAGTGAGTTACATTTCAGAGAAAATAGTTTCAGGATTTCTTGGTCATCTTTTTGATATGGAGCAGGAGAGATTAGATTCGAATACTTAATAAATACAGAATTGTTCAAAAAATGTTTGTCACTGATTGTCGTGCGATGTTATTTGATAAACGTCATTGCTATCGTTTCGTATAAAACAGGATGTGGGTTTGCATAAGATGTTTTTCTATTTTTGTTGTTAACGTGTTGATATCGTTTGATACAGTGAGATGTTTTCGGATGTTAAAAGCATAGTTTCGCATATAATTGGCTTTTATAGGCACCTGCAATAAACTATCGTATAACACAATGACTAAATTGCTTGATTAAAGTCTCGGGTCATTCATTCCACCTCGACTATAATCGCGCGATTCTAGTCCTTGTGTTATAATATGCTATTACATAGTTGTGGTCGAATAAATTTTGCAACTATATGTAGGTGCTATTTGCACACATTTATTTATTTAGCGTATGGTAACAATCTCATAAAAGTCTTAAATTATACATATCAATTCTTAATCTAATACTGGTTTTTCTATATATTGAAAAAGTTCGTTCTTATGTTGATGCAAACTGCCGGGAGGATGGTTATATCCAACTGATTCGGCAGCCAAATTTCATAACAGTTTCGTCTTGTGCAGACATTGTGAAGACCACTTTATTGGCTGTCATCTGTTCACAGTCGTATAGGTTGTATCAGTTTTGTCTAGTGTCGAATTCTATTGACAGGTTCCATCGCTGGAGAGGTCTGTATGGAGCACATGGATACACATATTCAGTTGAGAATTTCTGACGTCGTCTTTCGTATGTTTTCCAAATGCTATGTAGGTGGCGCCCTCCTTTTGATCAAAGAACACGAAATGCACCTTCTTTCATATGTGAGTGACGTCACAAGTTTTTTCGTGTTCTGTATTGTGCGTTTGGGGAGTAGGGTGGTCAAAAAAAAATGCAAGGTAGGGGCCCCAGCGCTTAAACGATTCTAAATGTGTCCCTGACAAAAAGTGTCTATGGAGCCGACTTAGGCATGACATATTTGACATATTTGCGATAAAAATTTAATATTTTGCGGCCATTTTAGAGAGGTACGTCTAAAAATTCTTATGCGTACAGACGTACCTCACTAAAATGGCCGCAAAATATTCAATTTTTATCTCAAATATGTCATGTAGAGTGCCGTTGGAAACGTTACACATGTGGCTTTCAGAAAAAAATTAATCCACGATAATTTAGTGCAGAGTGTGCAGAGTGGAGCTGCAGCATTTCTTCTGATTTTCGCGATTATTTTACTATTTTGCTCTTGAGCACCACCTAAATCACTTCAGATCAAGTCGGCTCCATAGACACTTTTTGTCAGGGACACATTTAGAATCGTTTAAGCGCTAGGGCCCCATACCTTACATATTTTGGACCACCTTATTGGGGAGTCAGACCACGAAACTACACAATTTATGAAGCTTGGGTAAACATATCCTTATAGCTCTTAATCGCAGAAAATCGTAGACGTCCCGGGGATCGAGTTCGGGTTTTCACTACTACGCCGTCCACGTTACACACAACACTAGGGTGCAAATTGCATTTGTAGAAGGAACATTTTATTTACACCCGGGTGCATATAACATCTACAATAATACAAACATTCTTTGCACCGGAGTATACCAATAGTTACTTCGTTTAGTGAAACAGAACATGATTAGTCACTACGCTGTTTTTATGTAAATTACACACACACCTGCGTCTGCTAATTTCACCTTCTCAGCATTTTCGCTTTCTCTGGATTCAAACTTATATCCGTTTCTATCTATGAATTTTTATGAGCATCAAATAATTAATTCAGAGAAATAATATCTATATGCAAACTAAATTGTGTTTCGTTTTACGCCTTCTTACCAGTACAGTTGTTCCAACTGTGCCGTCTTATAATTTTCCTGAATTTTACATTAACACTAAATAATTTTTATTTCAGATGAATTTAATCCACCAAAAGTTTGGTAAGTTTTTTAATTTTCACTGCGTTGATTCATTTATTTATGACAGTTTTGAACACATCGTCCGGGTACTTTAACCTCAAAATCATTCTTTTAATTTAAATTTGATTATAATGAAATGAAAAGAATTTTGATGAGAGAATGTCTACAAATTCCACACAGAGATATCCAAATAATTTAAGTGAAAATTTTCGCAGTGGTCAATATATGCAAATCCTTCAAATTGCTGAAACTAGTACCACTGATTCACAATACGTTGCGAAAAATGCAAATGTGAAGTTTTGAAATTAGAACAAGAGAATCAGTGAAGGATCCGTATTTTCCATGACAAGCGCGAGTGAACATCGTTACAATGGGAAGAGTGTGGAATGAAGCGAAAAATGTGTAGAATTAAGTAGGAAGTGTGTGTGATTGTGCGGGAAGTGTGTGAGATGATGTGGGAAGTGTGTGGGAAGTGTGTGGGATGATGTGGGAAGTGTGTGGAATGATGTGGAAGTGTGTGCAATGATGTGGGAAGTGAGTGGGATGATGTGGGAAGGGTGTGGGATGATGTGGGAAGTGTGCTGGAGAACAAATTTTTCCAGAAAGAAAATTTTTTTCGGAGAAAAAATTTTTTGTAGAAACATTTTTTTGGAGAAAAATTTTTTTGAAGAAAAATTTTTTTC
>CM055403.1:67928448-67955898 GCA_029228625.1 Pseudolycoriella hygida
CGAGAAATTTTTTTTCTAAGAAAATTTTCTTTTCTGAGAAATTTTTTTTTCAAAAAATAGAAATTTTTTCAACAACTGAAAACTTCCAAAACGACTGATACCACAACAAAAATCTCTTTAGAGGTAGAGTCCGTAAGTCTGCTTCCAAAATTAATGATATCGCTTGAGGTGACGCTATCGCTGATAATACGCAGAAGTTTGTTTGAATGGAATCTTGTGTTCAAAGTTTTCATTTCCTGAAAAAAATTCAGCGCTTTCTTTAAAACAAAATTACGTTGTGTTAAAAAAATTGCGTCATTTTTTATCAGCGAAAGCGTCACCTCAAGCGATATCATTGATTTTGGAAGCAGACTTGCGGACTGCGTCACACTGTACCTTTAAAGAGGTTTTTGTTGTGATTAATTTAGAGACCAGAAAAACCGAAATCTTCTTTCGATTGTGAAATTATTATATAGCTCATATCCACAACAACTTCATAATTGAGTCATATACGGGCAATAAACCTATTAGCAGGGTGAAGTTATTCAGCTTTTTCTACGGATTAGCCATCGAACATCTTCAAATAACAACTCTTGTCTTACCTGTGTATCTGTCGGAAGTAGATTTTGAGTATATTCTACACCCACACCGCCATCATCGTAATCCTCTCAAAGAGTTCCAAGAGCTTATCAACTATAGTGTGGACATATGACTCAAAAAGACGTAAAGCATTTACGAACGCAAACAAAGACTCTTTCAAAAACTGAAAACTTATGAAAGAAAATCAATTTTCTACACACATTTCACACATTAAAAAAGAATGAAAAATATTGGAAAAAAACACATCAAAGTTTGCACGTTTGAATTCAATAGATGGTATTAAATAAACGTTCTTTGAATGCTAAAGGTGATTTTCAAAGGCAGTTCGACACTAGAAAGACGAGTGGTTTCCGTCGTACGGCGGCGTAAAAAAAATGTTTCCGTGTTATACGTGAATGTAAAATAGGGTTGAGAGCATGTGGAATGCTTTTTTCAAAAAACTGTGGAAACGACGGAAAGATGAACCGACAATCTTTATCCAACATTCACGAAACGTTTCTCTCCATATTATACGCGCATACAACTATTCAAAGTTTAGTGGATTTGTAACGATAAAAGGTTTGATGATGAAATATGAGGTGAATGTGAAATTTCAAATTGGTAATCCTTTATATGATGAATAAAAATGTGTATAACCGTAACATCTAGTACCCCTTTTCCCATTCACCAATGTAACCGAAGTCTCATTGTGAAAAATAAAATGTTATTTTCAAGGATACACATAACTACGACTGCGAGATATTTGTAGAAAGGTTCGTCTTGGGAAAATGAAAATCATACATGGGGATAAATACATCTGTGTGTGCGTGAAATAGACTTTTTGTTTTGTTATAAACGGAAAATTGCCTTTTTAGCGAACGTGACATTCCCAAAAAATGGTTTCCATATTTGGTACACGCACAGATTTTCTTTAAGCACATATTGAATTAAATTTCCACTCGTAATAGGGCCACCTCTCGTACATCTATCAATGGGAAATGGCAAACCGTTACATGAGGTCGTGTAGAGTATAAAGTTACGAAACTAATTCAATTAAGGAGTCGATAAGGAAAATTAAACAATCCCAGAGATGATTTCAGTTGAAAACAATCGTAAAAATGCAACATTTCATGATATGACAAGATTATCCGCAAAATCCGTTTAGAGGTAAAAACATACGATACTTCCAACGAACTTTGAATGCCAAAGGGTCAGTCGCCACAATCATTTATTACTTTGAGTCTTTTAAATATGTACTCACATAAGTCTTTTCTGCCAAGCTTCAAAACCTATAAAATCCTTTTAAAAGTGGATTTATTAAAGCACCAGGGAGCTTTAAATTTATTTATGCATGCGGAGAAATTTTGGTCTGAAGTGTATAAATGTAACCGGCAATGTATAAATATCGTATAATGTACACATGTACCGAGATCAAGGTTAAAAGACGAACCATTGGCGTACGTTACATACAAATAGTATTACAAAATCGTATATTTTGGTTATTTAAAACTTCTTATGCCATTTTCGTATTCGTACACAACGCAACCGTTCTGTTAAATTCTGTCAATTTCCGGTATATCAAAAATAAGTTATAACTAAAGCAGAAGGGAAAAACGGTTATAAATCAATTTGTTTGTGACATTAACGACAATAAGGAATAAGATTTCTTGAGTTTAACTTATTGAGATATGCTTAGTATGAAGTTTCATTATTTTTGGTAATTTTTCAATTTATTTATAGCCCATGTGCTTCAAACAAGTCAAGATTATACTTGAAAGGGAAAGTTCCTTTAATATCCTCAATTTATTCAACTAACATGTCATTTTTTGTGCATCAATGTTTAAAACTTACTCTTCGGACCCGTACCACTACGTTTGTAAGCAGTCGATGGAGTTGGGAAGGAGGGGGAGCATCGATCATGTACCCTAGATGCCGAATCTGCAAAAAAAAAATTGTTCGTCAGTCCGTTTGTAAACACTATAACTCGAGTAAATGCTAATCGATTTTAAAGAAAGGCAACTATTTTTGCGGTCAGCAAAATTATTCTTTGGTCAGCAAAATTATTCTTTGGTCGGCAAAATTATTGCTTTTAGTCAGCAAAATCATTGTTTTGATCAGCAAAATTATTGTTTTGATCAGCAAATTTAATGTTTGTGGTCAGCAAAATTATTCATTGGTCAGCAAAATTTTAGCTAGCATATAAAGTAACAATTCAAACGCTAATTACATGTATTTGCCTCTTTAGAAAACTAATACGTACATTCTTTGCCAACTCCTTCAAGTGAAATTCTGTATAAGGAAAATCTTCCACTTAGTCAACTGCTTCTGGTGACATTCTGTTAAAGGAAAATCTTCCCCTTAGTCAACTCCTTCTGGTGAAATTCTGTAAAAGGAAAATGTTTCTCTCATTCAACTCAAAGTTAAATTCTTAATTTTTATTCATCGATACGGTCATACAAAGGCTAAGCCTTATGCAACTATCGTTGTGTATGAGCTAAGCTATTCGAACAGCTAAACAATCATAGAACTTAACTTAACTTAATATAAACTAAGCTATAAATAAAACTTAAAAGTAAAAAAAAATAAAAAAACAAAGACAACATAATCGACAGTATAGACAGTACAAGGGAACGGGTTGGCTCAGTGGTAGCGTACTGGCCTTCCACCAAGAAAACCCGGGTTCAATCCCCGTGAAGGCAAATTCTGTATAGGATTTTTCTTCAATGTCTAGCATGAAAGCAACGTTCCTAAGTGTACCCAAGCTTCCCAACACGGGGAGTTGAGGAATTTAGTGCCCTCAACGAACCGTACACAGAAGAATGACATGAATGACGCAACCCATTCACGATGAATTCTGTGTACAAAATATCTGAGTCTAAAAGTATAACTTTAGGCGGAGATATAAATAATTAGCACTGAAAGAAATCCTATGGTGTTGCTAGCCAATAGGCGTGGTTCGGAATTCACGTTAAGCATGTGGTCCACACTCACCAACCCGCACTGGCCCGCGTGGTGTTTCATGGCTAAATACCCCTAATTGGGAGGCCTCATCCAGCAATGGATAATATGGCTACATTATATATATAGACAGTACAAAACTTGTATTACCACTGTTCAATAAACAGATATCGAGCGAAGTTACCAAACCATTTTGGCCATTTCAGATAGTACCAAACTTTCAAACTTTCAACCCCTCAAATGATCAAGACAACCCTCTCGGAACGCTGCCAGAGACTTACTGTTTCTTACCGCTATAGGGACCGTATTCCAGTCTGCCAATCCCCGAACCATTAGTGTATTACCATACTGGTTCTTATGCCGAGGTATTTTTAGAAGTTTCGTTCTTGCGGAAGAACCCATAGTCACTATGAAGTTGAAATACTTAGCAGACTGTGAATTGATCAATTTGTAAATGAAGAGAAGCCCCCTCATAGTAAAGTATTTATTCAGCGAAAGTCCCAGTAATTTATCGATGTAGTTTTTAGTACTGTTAAACTTTCTGATTCCGTACGAGTACCGAATAACTGACTTAAACGTTCTGTACAACTGCCCCCCTGTCATCGCATCAAGACCGTAAGAATATACGACGCTGCAGTATTCAAAGTGCGGAATGAGCAACGATTTCGCCAGTAAGGTGCGGGTCAGTTGGGGCGTACTGCAGAAGTGAGGCCATAGACAACGTAATACTTTAATAACCTTACCGCAGACGTGGTTAATATGATCACCCCAGACCAGTTTCTTGTTGAATATCATGCCCAGGTTCTTTACGCGGTCAGAATATGGAACAATCAGACCATCTAACCAAATAGGCGGCAAGTACCGAGTCTCGTTGTTAGCGCTAATAGCTATTGCCTGGGTTTTAGCAACGTTAAGCTGTAAGTTATTCGCCTTTGTCCAGTCCAAGATCGACTTCAGATCGCAGTTTATTTCGGACAAGGCTTTAAAAGATCTTTCTTGATCGAACGAATAATATATTTGAACGTCGTCTGCGAATAGGTGGTAGCTCATGCTTTTTAGGCATTTAGGGATGTCATTTATAAATAATGTGAACAAAAGTGGTCCGAGTATCGTTCCTTGCGGTATTCCCCTTTGAACCGTTAGAGATGAGGAAAACACGTCTTGCACGCAAACTGTTTGCCTTCTACCGGCCAAATAATTCATTATTAAAGAAATAGCAGATGGACCGAAATTAAATTGTTGTTGTAGCTTAGAGCGGAGGATAGAATGAACCACTGAGTCAAACGCCTTAAAAAATTTCGTCGCAAATGCCACCGAGATCAGCAACGCAATTTGCAATATCGGTCAACTAAAAATGTTCTAAGAGCACATATATATCACTGTGAAGCCATGATTTGCTGACCAAAAGGAATAATTTTTCTGACAGAAAACAATAATTTCGCTGAACAAAAGCAATAACTTTGCTGTACAAAGAATAATTTTGCTGACCATAAGTTAAAATTACTGATCAATGCAATAATTTCGCTGTCAAAAGGCAATAATTTTGCTGGCCGAAAGCAATAATTTCGCTGATCAAAAGCAATAATTTTGCTGACCAAAGAATAATTTTGCTGACCACAAATGTATATCCCTTTAAAAAAATATTTTCACCTGAAAAATAGTATTAGAAGTTAGTTTGGGATTGCAGATGGGCCTTTTTGGACGAAGGGCCACTGAGCTAGGGCCGTTTCAGTGGTTTTTGGTCTTTTGTACATAGCCCGAGTAAAAATCTTCCGATTTTCAACAATAGTTTTTTGTTCGGCACTGCGCGACAATTTATGGAAGAAAATTTTTTGATTTTAGACCCTTGGGCTCAGCCAAAACTGAGTCTCTACCAGGGGCCAACGGTGTTTTTAGAAGAACGTAGTGCTAAAGAGTGTCATTGTAGAGAGAATATACGGCGAAAAATAGTTTCAGGCATGTTCGATTGAGACATCGAATTCGGTTAGGCCTTAAGTTCCAGTAAGGGTGAAAAGGGCCGTTTCTTGATCTATGGGAGCGCAAGATATTGTTTGAAGCTTCGAAAAAGGAAAACATGTTGTTTTTGGACGGAAAAAATAATTTTAATGTGACTTGAAGCCAAAAGTTACAAAAATTTACAAATTTTTTATCGTTTGTGATTTTTGCAGATGTTTTTCCCACAAAATGTGGACAAAATGACAATTTCGAAACGTAAGTTCAAATCAAGGTTCTTTTTCGGATTCCTTATGAAATTGTAGGTAGAAATGAGCTTTCATACGGTATAAAAGTTTTTTTATATGCAATTTCAAAATTGACTCGCTCATAGCTGAAGAAACCTATAAGCGCATCTGGTGAACCCTTCGCGCAATGATCGCTTCAAAAACCCTTCCTCTACATGAAGGCATTTCTCTACTCGAAAAATCGACTACTGGCTTAACTAAACTGCAAAAATAAAAAATGTTCTTCTACAAAATTTTCCGGGGACCATATAACGGCTTAGAAACTTTGTCGAAATTGAATAAAAAAACAACAATTTCGAAGCGATTCACCCTAGCTGAACATTAGAACGAGAGAAAAAAAAAACATATTTGGGCCATTCCACGAAAACTCCGTTCCCACGCTCGAAATGCTCAGTTGTTACGAAAAAATATTCATAGAAAATGGTGCATCAGACGTATTGATCCCTTAACTAGAGATTAGTAACATTTCTAGTGCTTTCATTTTGTAACTACTGAGAATTTCAAGCATGGGAACGAAGCGGACCGTGGAATTGCCCATTTATACATTTCCGAAGTAAGCTTCTCAAAAAAACGTTAAACGTCCGGAATGTATGTTACACGTAAATTCAGTGCGTCACAGTTTGACGAACGTTGAGTAATAAAGTAAAAATATACCATTGAAATGGTATAGGAAAGTAACGGTAGAGTAATTTTCTGGACAAAACAAATGTCAGAGCGACAGATGTCACAGCAACAGATGTCAGAGCGACAGATGTCAGAACGACAGATGTCATAGCGACAGATGTCAGAGCGACAGATGTCAGAGCGACAGATGTTACAGTGACAGATGTCATAATGACAGATGTCATAGTGACAGATATCATTGTGACAGATGGCCCATTCTATGCGAACCGAACAAAATTTGGACTCCTGCACGACTCAGGAGAAATTTTCGTTCCTTACATTACATACATTTGGAATGGCCCAGATGTCGGTCATTTCGACAAAGTGACAGCTGAAAAAGTGACAGATGTCGAAGTGGCAGATGTCAAAATGAAGGAGGCCAAAATGACAGCTGAAAAAGTGACAGAGGCCGAAGTGACAGCTGAAAAATTGACATATGTCAAAGTCACACATGTCAAATTGACAGATGTCAAAGTTACAGATGCCAAAGTAACAGATGTAACTTTCACAGCTGTCGAAAAACGTGCACAGACAGACAAACAGCAAGAGCATTCGGGTAAAGTAGCTACCGCTACTTAATAAAGTAATTTTTTCCCCATTTGAGACTTTCTTTATCCATAAACAGTTGCCGAAAATCGCCTGTGAATCCTTTGTCCTCAATTGAACTTGACCAGTCAGCCTATGGATTGTTTTATTAGGATAAATTAGCCGAAAAAAATGAAATAATTGTTCTACAATTAATTGTTTACTTTCCGCTAAATTTTTAGCCTATTTCCGTATTTCCCGTTTCTCGGGAATCGAAAAACGACGGGAAATGGATTGCCTAATTAAAAAGAACATTCAAACAATTTACCTTGCAATTTTTTTGTTCCTCCTTCATTCAGTCTTTCATGGCAGCAAAGATTAACATTTTTAATACGGTCGTATGCTTATAAATTTTCGTTACTTCTCTACTTCTACGTTGGCTTTAATACGGACACAACTAATTGCTTCCTTATGCATTGTAAACTCATCTTCAAAGCATTCGAATTTAATAAGAACAAAATTCCCAGCCGATGGAAATTCCTAATTTACTACAGTTACTAAAAATCAATTTATCTTAAGAAGAGAAATATAAACAAACTCAACTGCATAAGTAAAATAAAAATTCATAAGCATTTGCGTTCTCCACTTTTTGATTGAAATGAATGCTTCCCTTATATTTTTTATTGTCTGGCCTTATTTTTTAATCTCGAATCCTCGAACGCATTGCATCCAATACGTATACGACCGTAACTAGAGATAAGCGGGTAGCCCGAAACTTCGAAAAACCCGACCCGAACCCGAACCCGAATTTTTTTTTCGGGTTCATGGGTTTCGGGTTTCGAAAATTTTAATCGGGTCGGGTTCGGTCCGGGTCGGGTTGTTATATCATTTTATTCGGGTGTCGATCCTTTATTGACACATATTACATACACGAATTTTGTTTTAGTCTAAGGTCCGTAAAGAATGCAGACGTCGGGCCTTGAAATCATTTTTGTTTCGAAGTAATTTGGGTTGTGAGTTTCGAAAAACTTGAGTGAGTGGCTCGGTCCGGGTCGGGTTTTGAAACAGTTGGAGTTTCGGGTTTCGAAAAATGTTATCGGGTCGGGTTTTGAAAAATGGTCGACCCGCTCATCTCTAACCGTAACAGAAAAAACACAAACCATTTCAATTTTACTTCGAAATTTTAAGAAGAACATTTGCGAACATTAACTTGATATTTCATATTATGCAACGGGGTGAAGAAATAATTTGAATTAATAAAAAAAAAAACGTTGCAACATCGTAATACAACCCTGCCTTGTCCTTTGCTCTCCCTAGAAACATAATATCATCATACATATCATATCACTGTAAAGCTTTTACAGTGGTGTTTATTGCAATTGTTCTATGAACTGTTTCAAAATGCATCTAATGCAACAGTTGCTAAGGATAAAATATGAAAATACATTTCATGAGCTTTCTTTGAATGAATAAACGTTCAAGTTCTACAATAAGTAGGATTATATGTGCAGATTGGGATAACAATTACATGAACTCATCACGAAACTTCATCGCTTTTCCATCGTCGTATAAAGCATGTTTCTGATATTTGAACTGTATTTACTGCAAAGTACTTCTCTATTAACCCAATGATACTTAGTACTCCGTACTTTCATTTCGACGTTTCAATATGCTGTTTCGTAATTAAACCTTTTGAGTAATTAAACCTTTTTACGTTACAGCCCGTCGTGATAGATTATATTTTGTATATTAAGCATTAAGAGAGGTATGCGTAGTACTGTTGTTACAACATTTTTTGAATTTGGCAATCGCAAGCTATCGTTCCGGTCAGGGCCAAACTGGCTACCAAAAATCTATCGAGTAGTTTAGCAAACCACTAACAACATTTCGAAAAGACTCACTAAATGCAATGGCAGTTCGTTGCTTCATCAAGGGCCTTTTATAACACACAAGCTTTTTATTAAAATACAATCTTCTATTGTCACAAGCTCAATTTCGCTTTTTTTTAAACTTATTTCAAAGCGAAAAAAAAAACGATCTTTTCAACAAAACCCAATTTCTGTACCCCAAATTGGCTCACCTATTATTTATCACTCAGCAAAAATTTTTCGCTCGCTGCGCTCGCGATTCCCTCATCTTATACTCAAAAAATTGCAATTTGAAAAAAACTTCGCCTGCACTCGCTTGACACTATTTTTAGTGTGTTTTCCTCGTATAGAAAACCCAGATCACAATTGACCCCACGAAATGTACATAAAGTGGCATCGGAAAATGTGCTGATCCCATTTAATGTGCTCCAGTTCCAGGACATTTAATGTATATAAAAAAGCGCCCTTACTGCTACATCTTTTCTTTGGAACGTGAAGTGCATTTAATGTACATTTAATGTGAATTACATGTAGATCTCATGTACATTTAAAACACTTTGAATACACAACTAATGTACTTTTTAGTGTGAATTACTAGCACATTTCATGTACATTTATAATGTGATGTAAGGAAAGAAAGGAAAATTTAATTTCGGTTTTTCTTATTCTGATGATCGCTACGTCCTCCATCTACATTTTTTTATGCTAAGCTCTCATTTTTTTTATTAGAAACATTTCTGCCATTTGCGGGGCTTGAACCCAAGACGCTCGGGATTATGAGTCGACTGCTTTACCAATTGTGCTACCGGATACTTATGTGTTGGTGTGCTAAATTTGTACAAAGTGTTAAATTATAGAAGTACATTAAATGTACTTTTTTTGTACTGAGAGAAAAAGTTTTGGAAGATATGCTAGTAAATGAAAATTAAACAAACTCCACAGAGTGTTATTTAAATTCATTTGATCGAACACACTGTAGCGGTTGTACATTTACAAAAACGTTTTATATCCCTGCACACGTTGATGCTGCATTCAAATTATTGTATCATCTTCATTGTTTAATTGTTATTTGAAATTGACTTTATACGAAAAATAAAAAATCTATTCCACATTAGCTTTTTCTTTGAACACATTTTTCTTTTTTTTCTTTTAAAATTCGATACTTTTTTTTTAATGTTACCCAACCAAAAGCAGCCGTGATATCCATTCACGGACTAAAAATATACATTTTTGAAAAAATAAGACGAGCATTTTTCGAAGCATATAATCTAAAAATGTACTTGTAATCTAGTGCAATAATTTCGAGCTTTAATGACACAAAAAATGTGCCTTTTATTTAAATCGAAAATTTACTACATCACAAGCACAATTTTGGTACATTAAATGTGATAGGAATAGTGTAATTTCGAGTTTTAATAGCACAAAAAATGTGTCTAATATTTACATCGAAAAATTTACTACATCACAAGCACATTTTTGGCACAAAAAATGTGATAGGAATAGTGTACACCTTATCACGCACATAAAGTGCGCGAAAAATGTAATTGTGATCTAGTGCAATAATTTCGAGTTTCAATGGCACAAAAAATGTGCCTTTTATTTACATCGAAAAATGTACTACATCACAAGCACATTTTTGGTACATTCAATGCTATAGGAATAGTGTACACCTTAGCACGCACATAAAATGTGCGAAAAATGTGCTTGTGATCTAGTGCAATAATTTCGAGTTTTAATAGTACAAAAAAGGTGCTTTTTATGTACATCGAAATATGTACCACTTTACAGGCACATTTTTTGTACATTTTATGTACATATTCTCAACAACATTGAATTTCGCACATTTAATGTACATTCAGTGGGCAACCACATTAAAAAGTGTGATCTGTGTTATCTGGGAAATTGATTGCTTCCAGCATAGTTCGTTTTATTCAATAACATTTTTTTCGCTCGCATTTCATTTTTCTAGCAAAAAAAAAATCATAAAGAAATTTTCTACAACGTGACTGACCATATTTCACTAAGTAGGAATAAGCACGAAGAACTGGGCCATGTTATTAAGAATTTGGGGCTCCTTCAATGAAAAAATTGGTCCCCCATGCCGAAAATCCCCCCCCAAAAAAAACACAGTTTCTCGTAATACGAAAACAGTTTTAGGGTGAAGTAGGAATGATAGAGTATTATGTCAAAGTAACTACACTTTTTGACGCGTGTGGAAATAATGTTTTCTTTCCGGTACCGAAAATTGATTTCCGATATCCGTCAAAATCAAGTGAAATTTTCCGGTAAATGTAAACGCATTTCCTGGTCAGGTTTCTGATTTCCAGGTCAGATTAGACTTCAATTACCCAAGAAAAACTTTCAGTTTGTAAATTCTTACACATTTCCCGGTCAGGTTTCTGATTTCCCGATTGCTCATTGATTTTTGTTCCCAGTCGCCTCAAATATTTCCCGGTATCCATGATTTTCGCCAACCCACTTCCCGAAACACGGGATACCGCGTACACATGATGAAATAGAAAGTGTTTCATTATTATCAATAGGCGTTTTTGTACGTAGACTTCATGGGTGGTGCCAAGAACAAAAGTTGTTTCTTTCACCCTCAAAAATCCATTGATGTACTGCCAAAATGCAGCTATAAAAAATTTCTTCAGAGTTCAAACTTTCGACTCGACTGTAATCACCACTATTATAGTTGAGTATGACAACAATCAGAGCTATTATTGACAGATTCAATTTTTGATTGAAGAAAAAGATGACTGGGCAGATGATTTACTGACAGAGCTTTCTCCATTGTGACGAATAATATTGAGAGTATTTAGTCCACAAGTAAAGTTGGCCAACAATAAACTCGGGATGTTCTCTTCCCCTAATTTATCGAAGACATTGTGTGATTTGTAGCACTCCAATCAGTGCTGTAAATGGTAATTTACAGTACTTCGAAATATGAAAAATATTTTGCAAGCGTGCTAATTGTCTGATATTGCTGACTCGCACAAAAGAGTATATTTTGAATGGATACGCAACTGACGGGTTGTTTGTTTTAAACATGCATGAATAAATTATCGCCTACAACGACTTTGTTATAGTTATCCAATTCATTCTGTTTAGCAAGGGTAAAACATTTGATGGAAAACCGTCTCTTCGTTGATCCTTAAACCCAATTAGCCAGTGTTATTTGATCGCCGGTAGAGAATATAATTATTATGGAATATTTCAACGAACCGACAACAAAAGGCAATTGTTCTTTTAGCATAACTAAAATTCAAAGTTATTTGTTAACGTCAATATAATATACATCATGATTGTTGTAATAATATTATTACATTCAAATGCTACTTGAAAGCACCAGGTCAAAGCACATGAGCTCTACGATGTTACCATTGCAATGTTTTCTCAGTTTAATCCTTTAACTATAATCCTCAATATTGCAACATAACCATAAAATTAACCGAACCATGAAAATAATCGTCGCTCCTGTTGTTACAACATTTTGTATACACGCCCGGCAGGCATAACCCAAATATATTATGGAAAGTAGCGAGAAGATACCTTACAAGCTGTGATAATCACATGGGAATTTTCTCAACGTAAACAACGTTTTGTGAATATTTCGACTTAACTATAACCGACAACTACATATAATTACAGATGTGTATGCATTAAAAGTTGCAAATGTATCACTAAATATGTACTCAAGGTTTATGGTAAATGTAGAAAATATACAGTTCTATAATGGGAGGTGGATGATTTAAAATATTATAATTAAGCAAAAAGGATTAATGGCTTCGAAGTGCTAAATGATGTTAACGAAAGGATACCAAAAAATATTCTATACCCAGGAAGTTTTTTTTAATCTAATCCAATAAGCAGAGAGGATATTCACTTCATTATCCCTTAATTCTAGTTAATTTTGAATTATTCGTTTGAAAAACATTGTTTTCTTTTTGACTTTCCGGAGTGTGGCAAAGGATCAGATATTAGGTACCTAGGAGTGCATCCTTTTCAAAGAAATTTCCAAACGATACAACTTGCACTTTGATCATATTAAGATTTAGATCTTTGGGGTTTCAATTCACAAACATTCTAGCACTTTTAGTTGCCCTTTTTCTCAGTCGTTTGATTCAATAACCCCCGTAAATGTGACGACGCGACGGTCTTCCGTTTTTGTTACCCTACCGAGCAAGGCTGCCGCGCTATTGAAAAAAATAGCGTCGCTATCGCCATGCGCTATCTAAAATGAATAGCGACGCTATCGCTATCGCTATCAACCCAATAGCGCATAGCGCCGCTATTTTTCGCGCTATTCGCTATTTGAAAAGAGGATCAAAAACGATTACATTTACACTGCCAAAACATCTTTATTTGTTCATTTTAAAGCAATTAGTTTTCAACAACAATCGACTTTCGAAATTCGAATCGGTTAAGGAACATGTATAAGGCGTTAAGATATGTTTAGCAGTACTGAATAACCGCTCACAAGGAGCACTAGATGGAATAGCAGTATTGTATTTTATAAATAACTTTTGTATTAAAGGGTATGATTTTAAGCTATCCACTGTAACGTCATTTGACATTAAATAAGAAGTAATTATTTGCTTAGGAGGTAAAATCGCCTTAGATTCTGAACTTGATTTTGATGCAGCAATTCATTGCCTTTGTCTTTAAAAAAAAATCACTCAAGATTTTATTATTATCCGCTGCAGCGGCTGTGGTGAACTTTGAAATATTGCAGTCCGATACATACTTCTTGTATGCGTCGCTTTCTTGCAATTCATCTGAAAGTTGATCAATTAGATCGTTTCGAAGCCTAGAATTGGCTTGTTTTCCAGAATGGAATGGAAAATTATTGAAAAAAGGATGCAATAACGCAGCTTTTAAATTATCATGATCGTGTATGTCTGAAAATCTGAAAAAAGTAGAAGAAAAATTGAGGAAAATGTCTGACACATTCATAATGTCACGGAAACGTATCTCTCATTTATTGAGACTCGCAATTCTTTTGCCAGACATTCACAATATTTTAGATTTTTCAGTTCACTGAGTCTTTGAAGCAATCGGATTATTGTCGGCGAGTAGAGACCCATGTACATGTAACTTTCGCCTTGGAGAATATCGAGTGCGTCTGCGACTATGCCCAAAACCTAACAATGCATGAAATGCAAAAAATAAATTTCACATTCACGCTCACACAATTGAAAAATTACCAGGGCCTATTTTATAGAAATTAGTTTCTTGAATTTCTTTAATTTCTTAAATATCTTGAATTTTTCTTTAAATAAAAAATTCAAGGAATTCAAGAGAAATTAAAGAAATTTTAAGAAATTAAAGAAATTTCTTTCTATAAAATAGGCCTTGAATATTACCATGACATATTCCTTTAAAAAGGCTATTTCGTTTGGGGTCAGTTTAGATAATTTGAAGTCATAGAAGATGGAATTTACTTGCAAAGGCTTTTCATCGATCATTTTCAATAGCAGTCTTACAGCATCAACGATGTAATTCCATCGAGTTTTAGAAGGAGTCACAAAATATCTACCAAGCCTTTCTTTTATAAGATCAGCTGCCAAACTACTCCTACTCTGTTTTTTGAACACTTCGGCACATTTAGCCAAACTAAGTTCTTCCATATTTTTAAATTCTGCATTATTAATCTGTTTTTTCATGTCTGAGCTCATCGACAAATTTGCACTATGTGCAGCACATCTTTTATGTGGTGGTAAAACAAAACCCAACGCGGAAGCATTATCTAACATTTCTGTCACTTCGAAAAATTCGATATCATCATCATCAATGACTTGATTGTCTTCTTTGGAAAGTGAGTGAGTCAATTTGAAAGCTTTTAAAAAAATTGACCCGTTATCAGTGACCACTTTCACAATTGTTGCAACTTTCTGTGATAGTTTAAAACTAGTTATGACTTCGTCTAAGTTTGCAGCAAGAACTTCAGCTTTGTGGGAGCCTTTGATTCGTCTACATGCTAAGGTGCAAGATTGTCTGGTGAAATTATTTATATCGATCCAGTGAGCTGTCATTCCCAGAAACGATCTAAGAGTTTTATGAAAAGTCTTAAAAAATTGTAATAATAGACGGCATGTTTCTTTTTATTACCGTCTGAAAGATGTCCAGCAATCCGCTGTGAGGCAAACACATTGAATTTCTTGAAACATTCGAACAGTTGATTCTATCATTGAGTTGTACCGTTTACTAATTCTATCAGTTACAGTCGTTCTATGAATTTCGTACCCAGGAAAACCGGCGTTCAATAACGCCTTGACGAAGTTGTTTTCAACGAATTGCGCAGGTAAATGAGCATCAAGAATAGCGTCCACGACAAAATTCTCAAACCGATCTTTCGTTATCGGCTTTCGGTTTTCCAAAACATCTATCAATTTTGGTTGTTTAGTCTTTGCAACAACAGACACATTTTCACTGGCAGATCGTTTTTTAGATTGCAACTGTTTTGCTTCGTCGATATCGATTGTGAACGATTTGATGAATACATTTTTATGTACCGTCTAGAAGACAATAAAAAAATTGTTTAATGACGATTCTCGATGAAACAAATGGACAACCTCTAATTCACCTTGATATGGTTTTTAATATTGAAGGAAGATCGTTTCGTCGTTGTTAATCTTTTTGACGAATCTTTACACATTAAACATTTTACAAAGAAATGAGTGTTGTTTTGGTCTACTAATTTGAAATACTTGTTGAATCCAGGCCACAGATCAACAATTTTACAACTAATACTGGTTGTGGATGGTATGGGTGCGTCATCGCTATTATCGATTATGATTTTTTCACTATCCTCATCATCAACATTATCATTAAAATTATTAATTTTCAAAAAAAATATTCACTCGATTACTCGACTCTCACTTTCAGTTTGCACGTTAAATTTGAAATTGAAACTGTCACAACATACAGAAGAAGCCAGAACGAAATGCAAAGAATAGGCTACCAATTTTACACAAAAGCAATAGAATTATACTGTATGTGTATGTGTGAATTAGCTGAATTTTAAATGAAAAAGATAACTGTGGGTTGAGTTTATATTACGACTAGCGCCGTGTCCCGGGCTTTGCCCGGGTAGTGTTTGAGATGCTATTGAACATTGAATTTATTGAGGAACACAATCATTTATTCCTTACGTCAATAACAACGGCAATTAGTCTATATTAGAAGAATTTAAGACATAGACCTCTGGTAGATGGTTACACTTATTTTCGGCACTCTTCAGGGAACCGAAAGTATTTAACACCCTATTTAGAATAGTAGTAGTAGTGAGATGAATCTTAAAATATGATATCAAATAAAATAGCGCAGCGATAGCGCAGAATTTTGAAAAAGTTGCGCTATCGCTGTCGCTATTTGAAAAAAAAATAGCGCAGCGCTATCGCTATAGCGAATAGCGACAGCGATTGCGCATTTTTGCGCTATTTCGCTATAGCGCGGCAGCCTTGCTACCGAGTCATGCTACTCAATCGGCGTAACAGTAGTCGTGAGAGCACCTAGGAAAGGCCTCTGATCCATACTTCCATAAACAAAAAAGTTCGCTTCTTTCTTCTCTGCAACATTGCACAAAAAACCTCACCATCAAAGAAATATTCACAAAAAACCACCAAATATCGTGTAGGGTCGCGTAGCGTGAGTTTGGCCCACTTTAAGGACACTACACTTTTTTTCACTAATTTAATTTTCATGTTTTTCTAATGTCCACATCTTTCATTCAAAAAAGCGTTTTCCGTTCTAAGATCGCAGAGATATAAGTCAAAAAGTTCCACCAACCTTCAAAAAACCCTTTTTTTGACCACTTTTTCGACTGTAACTTCGAAAGTTTTTGACCGATTTTGCCCAAATTCATGCCCGTAATCAACTTTCTAATTATTTTTCAGGAAAGAAAAAGTTTTTGAAAATCGGATAGGATTTACCCGATTTATGTAAAAAAATACGTTGGGCCATAGTAAAAATTCAGTTTAAGAGTCCTGGCTGAGTCCAAAAGCCCAAAATTGGAAAAAGTTTCTTCCGTAAAATGTCAGGTGTGCCCAGGCCTTTCAAACAAAAAAAAACTTATGAAAATCAAAAAGATTTAACACAAAAACCAAAGACCAAAGACCAAAAACCACTTAAACGGCCCTAGCTCATTGGTCCTTGGGCCGATAGTGCCCAGATTCAAGCCCATAAACGATTTTTTAATGACCTTTCAGGTGAAAAAGTTTTCGTGACATTTCGTTAAAGCGCAAATTCTCTAGTTTTGTTTGCTTCCGAGGTTTTTGTGCCATTTCGTAAAAGGTGAAATTCTCTAGTTTTTTTTTGCCATACCTAGGTGAACTAAAGAATTTGCGCTTTAACGAAATGTCACCAAAACCAAGGTGGCAATGAAAACTAGTGAATTTCTACTTTTACGAAATGTCATCGCTGTGAAGGACTGATACATATTTGCACTGAGGGGATAATATAAAAAAGTGCAGAGCATAAAAATATTATCCCCCAAAATTTCTCAATACATTTGTTAGTGGGGGATAATAAAAAAAGGTGCAGAGCCTAAAAATATTATTCCCCAAATTGGGGCATAATATATTTTGATGTTGCTCCTTTATAAATTATCCCCCTTTCTAATCCCCCTTTTCTAATTTTCCGAGGAAAAAATTGGGGGAAAATAAATTTTGTGCATTTGCCTAAATTGGGGGAAAATAATTTTGGGGGTTAATATAGTTCCCCAAAAAGTTTCTATGGATCGAATGAAATCCGGAGCGATTTAATGGGTGCTCAATGGCGTTAAAGGAGAAAAATGACCGAAATCCGAGCATCAATATCTTCGTCGGCAAGCAATTTTCGCTTAATTGAAGTGGAAACAATTTTTGCAAAAATGCTACACTACTTTAGTCGTGTGGAACTCATACAAGGGATTCATTTCCAGTCTAGCTTCTCAGAAACAATTTTTAGAGGAAGAAAAAACCTAGAAAACAAGCTCATTAACAAGAATATTCGGACACTTGCCGATGTAGATATTGATGTTCGAATTGTGGTCATTTTTCACATTTAACGCCATTGAGCACCCATTAAATCGCTCTGGATTCCATCCGACTCATAGAAACTTTTTTTTAGACCATTTGACACCGTTTTCCGGGCGGGCCCCCTAACTTTTCGACAACATAGAATTTTGGACAGGTCTATTGCTGAGATATTTGCCAAAAAGTTTCACCGACCCCCGAAAAAACATGTTTTTGGTCACTTTTTCGACCACATCTCCGGAACCACTTGACCGATTGTGTTCATCTTTGAATTTGAATCATGAGACATATGTACCTTTCAGGGAAAAAAGTTTAGGGTGACCGATGCAGCCGTCCGTCATCTCTAGACGATATTAAATGCATCCCCCTCACTCCCGCCTCGATGTTACAATAAAATTGTTTGTAGTAAACGTATAGGACCTTTGTACTTCCAATCAAAACGCTATTTTCGACGCAAGAATTTTAAACAAGGGAATAAACAAATGTAAATGTAATCTGCAAGCCGAGCGCGTGTTGAAAATAACATTTTTTTTGAATGCAAACGCCAGCAATAGGCTCTTCCCACAATTCACAAAACGAAATTACAATGTGTCACTTGATTGTGGATCATGTTGCATTTCTTTATTAACTCAAGACCGTAACTAGAGCGAAAGTTATGTAAAATTTGAGCTTTTCAAAAGGAAAGCAGAAACCGGTATAAAGCTTCAGGCCAAATATTTGTTATTCTGCTTTTATTATGAGCTTTCTTTTAAGAAAATTGTTATAACAGAAAGTTTTCACAACGTAATTAGCTACGAACCAGACATTTTTCCACTTTTTAATTTAATTTTCATGGTTTTGTGTATCGATAGTCATCCTGAAAAAGTTTAAATTAATACTGTCAAAATTTTTTATACAACTTGTCTCCTTCTTGTCAGCTGTTAAGTGCAGGCATTCACCAACATTAAAAATAACGAAACGAATTACTTTTCTACTTGTCAGTCAATTGTGTATTAAGCTGTAGAAGAAGCGATGCAAATAAAACTCGCAAAGTTTGTATGAAAGCTCACATAACCCGCCAAGAAGATGGTTTCCGGATACAGGTGAACAAGATATATTCGGATAAGGACTAAAACATTTTCATCAATCTTTCGCATTCAGGAAAGGAGAATATAACACTGCACTGAAACTTTAAAAGGAGAAAAGGGGACTACTCTGTTTTTTTTTTTTTTTTTTGACTCGACCAGTAATTTTAGACAACAACTATTAACCACTAGATTGCTTCTACTCAAGTTTCACTAGCACTCGCTTTTTCCGGTTATTATCTCATACCGAACCGAGGGGTGGATACACATGAATTTCGTTCGCATCTGGGTGTTCGTTCTTTTTTTTTTGCTTGTTTTCGTTTTGTTTATTTGTTTTAGATTTTTTTCAGTTTTCTGCAGTTTTTTTTTTTTAATTTCGGTCTCTTCGAACATATTTTTTCTGTTTATTCACCCCTCATCGCATATAGTAAAACCGTCGCTCGCGGTGGAAGTTGACCGAGGGTCGTAGCTAGAAAATATCGACTTTAGGGTAGCAGTTTATTCTCATAATGATGTATCCATGCCTAAGAAGACGTTATTTGAAATGAAAAGTGGTGGAGACGCATTTGGAAGTTATGAGGCAAAAACACCCTCTGAACTGTTATAAACTGTTCGAAAAAATCAACACTCAAGTTATTCGAACAGTTTATAACAGTTCAAAGAATGTTTTTATTGGACCTGTACGAAGTACAAGAGGTCCTATACGTTTACTACAAACAATTTTATTGTAACATGGGGTAGATCGAGGTTGGAGTGGGGGGATGCATCTATTATCGTCTAGAGATGACGAATCAGCAATAAAAAAAATGTCCGTCTGTCCGTCCGTCCGTCCGTCTCCACTTTTTTTTCCAAACGACTCAACCGATCAGCCTAATCTTTTTTTTCCCTGAAAGGTACATGCCTCCCATGATTCGAGTTCTAAGATGAGCAAAATCGATCAAGTGGTTCCGGAGATATGGTCGAGGAAGTGACCAAAAACATGGTTTTTCGAGGGTCGGTGAAACTTTTTCGCAAATACCTCAGCAAGTAAAGCACGGAAATTGCGCAATTTGGTAACAAATAAAAGCATTTGATACCAAAAAACTGGGGAATTTTTTTTTGTTGGAATCGGGTCAGGGGTCTGGGCACTGGGAGCCACGGAATGAGCGAAAATAAATTTCTCTGCCCAAAATGATAAGAGATAGTTTTTTTTCAGTATTTGCGTAAATACGCAATACAGAGATTTACTTTCAAAGTTGTAGAGAATCAAATTTTAGCGAACACGTGTCTCAGGGTTTTGGGGAAATATGGTCCAATCCTGGTATATGGCCACTTCCATAATTGGGCAGGATCACCCAAATCTCCAGAACTATGAGAGTTAGAAAGTTGGTTCGAAAGACAAAGTTGTAGAGAATTAAATTTAAGCGAACACGTGTTTCAGGGTTTTGAGGAAATGTGACACAATCCTGGTATATGGCCACTTCCATAATTGGGCAGGATGACAAGGATCTCCAGAACTGTGAGAGTTAGAAAGTTGGTTCCAAAGGCAAAGTTGTAGAGAATTAAATTTAAGCAAAAACCTGTTTCAGGGTTTTGGGGAAATGTGACACAATCCTGGTATATGGCCACTTCCATAATTGGGCAGGATGACCCAGATCTCCAGAACTATGAGAGTTAGAAAGTTGGTTCCAAAGACAAAGTTGTAGAGAATTAAATTTAAGCGAATACTCCTTTCAGGGTTTTGGGGAAATATCGCCCAATCCTGGAATATGACTGCTTCTAGAATTGGGTGGGATGACCCATATCTCTAGAACTATGAGAGGTACAAGTTGCTTCCAAACGTACAGTTGTAGAGAATAAACGTGCTTGAGGGTTTTAGGAGAAAATAGGCCAATCCTTGGATATAGTCTCTTCTAGATTTGAATGGTCTGACGCGTACTTCGGTAGGGCCTTTGACATTACCTTGGGTAATTTCTATGGATCTTTGAAATTCTTACAGTTATAAAAGAACATAAAACGTTGGATTGTTTGCTTATTGGTATATTTAGATACGTTCGAGTCTTTTTGTAACATCTATTCTGTTTGTCATATCTATTCTGTTTGCCACATCTATTCTGATACGTACGGGTCTTTGGTTATGTTTTTATAATATTTTTAACTTCCAAGTGCCCCCCCCCCTTTTTATGTCAAATAATTTCTTTTTAGACATGGATTACATGGACTACAACGGTCGGGCTGGCGAAAACTTTTCGGGCATGTCACCGGGCAGTCATTTTTCCGGGCTCGGGCTCGGGCGGGCAATGTTTTCCCACAAATCTGGAAATACTTGTCAAACACAGTTGTTGAAAATTTAATTTAATTCCTAAATTCGAACTTAGCTGTAAAAGAAAAAGAGGAAAAATAATATGGAGGATAATATGGAGAGAAATGAGTGTGAGTGAGCATCTGTTAATCGGCAAAATTAAGATTTGAACTACAGAAAACAAAAGAAGAGAAGAGTTCTCTCTTTTTTATCTCAAGGGGCCATCCATAAATTACGTACGCTTTTTTCAGTGCTGTCATCAGTATGACCGACCCTCCCATACTACCCCCCTAAATGGGGGGGTCGGCCATACATTTGATGTCTCAAAAGCAAGTATTTTTCAAGTTATTGTTGATTTAAATCTGATGACAGCACTGACAAAAGCGTACGTAATTTATGCATGGTCCCCAAACAGCACTGAGTAAATTCTGAAATCTGATTAGACAATAAAATACATCAACACACCTACCATGCCACGATGCAATTAAAACAGTACTACACTGAAGTATTGCTGGTGTGATATATCGAGTGTCGTTCTGCCTAAAGTCAATCATTTCCCTAAGGATTGCTTCGGGCCGCGGGCACTACGGGCATTTTTCTAAAGAAAAAATCGGGCCTCGTGCCGGGCGTGCATCAAGATTTGGTCCGCCCGCTCACCTCTAGCATAGATGAGAATGTACTGCTACGCTAAAGTTTTCTAGCTACGGCTTTGAATTGACCAATAAAAAATTTGATCGTTCATTGGTCAACTTACACAGGTTTTGCTGTATTTCTAAACCCTGTTCACAATGAACTTTAATTTCTTTACATAAATACCGTAATATATGTACGTAATATTTTAGACCCGTACGAAGTAAACGGAGCCTATGTGATCACCGCGACAAAACAACTCAAACTTCGTTGAACTGTCGACTTGTTGTTCTTTTTGTCTCAAAAAAAAATCTAATTTTTGTGAGGTCTTTCAATACTGCCTTTTGTGCAATCGTACGGGCTAACACAACTCACGCCTTTTAAAACATAATTTTATTTTGATTCTAAAAACGTACCCTGTTTAGGCTACCGTTGAGCTCTATAGTCATAAGGTGTAATGACTCTCGTTTCTTAAAATTCATTTCTATGGTAAATTAGAGCATTATTTCGAAAAGTAATGGCTTAGACATTCGCCATTCATTGTACCTTTTTCCTGTTTGTTGTCAAATGGTTATATAACTGAAAACAAAGGACACCTTTATTTGATAAATTGAATTTTCCGGAGATGGTTGAAGTAACTAAATTATAAAATTTGTTTTTATGGTCGTCATGATTCTTCTATATATGCACGTACACAATATAACTCAAATAAGAAAAGTTCTCAAGCTTTTCAGCAACTTGTCACGCCTCAACGCTTCTTCAAATGCACGAAGGTTCGTTATAATCTAATTTAATTCACCCGAAATCAAAGTGATTTAAGTAAATTACTATTTAACTTTAATTACAAAGCAACAGCAAAATTTTCCTAAGGAAATATCAATTAAGAAAGTCTAATCTCCTTTTATCTTTTGGTAAAAATTCATCAAACATCCTCAATTTAAAGCCATAGAGTTGCTACCAAAAATATATCGCTGTGCTCTCTCCATAAATAGACAAGGACATAATCCCATTCTCATTAAATAAGATTAAAGCCTGACAAAGCATGTTAACCATTTCAGTTTCTCGAATACACAGAGAGAGAGTGATTCGTCAAACACCTTTTTTAACTCGGTTTTATAGCTGGTTCCGCTTATAGGATGTTTGGACGAAATATTTCATGAAATAGGTTAGTATTCGCATTCGATGTTCATTTAATTCAGCATTGACTCACATTTAATATTCCTTCTGTGTATACAAAGTCACAATAGTATAGTATGACACAAGGTTTATAAATTCTAAATTTTATCTCGATGGTTTGAGATAACAAGACAAACTTTTAGAAAAAAAAAATACCAAAATTACAATAAATTAATATAAGCTCTGCATCAGCTGCTTCTTCAAAGATAATTATACTTGATATGACGCTCAGATACTAACACATCTAAAACAGTTACGTTATCAAAATTTCGGCATCTAGTGCCAATCTTCAGTCAAGTCATGTACCTTGATATGCTGATGGTCGTGATCGACAAAGTGTTGACGTATCTATTTGTCTCGGTTACAGGTATTGATTGGACTAGCGAACTGTAACGGAAATGGCTACTTCTGCCATCTGTTAAATTTTATATTAAACATTTCTTACTCTGAACTCGTGAATTTATTTAATATTTCGTCAATGTGGCTCATTTCTATACGTACTTGGATGCTTCGATTCAATGCGATACCTAGCGAAAACTGAGACGTCGGTAAGGATCGGAGTGGGTCGAACCACACCTGACACACAGTTCCAGAAATTCTCTTTTTTTGTGCGTTCTAAAACTGTGAGGTGTGGGTCGACTCGATAAAACTGTGGGTCAGGTGTGGGTCGACCCACTCCGATCCTAAGACGTTGGTGGGACTTTATAAAGACTCAAGAACGTTCGTGCCAATAAACTCAATTGTAATAGTCACAATTTTCCATGTATTTTTGGTCGTATAGTACGACACTGACGCAACTAAAAAAATATGCGTAGTAGACGACTAGAATTGCATGCAAATGTGTGACTATTACAGTTGAGTTTTTTGGCACGAACGTTCAGATGTGGGTGCCTGGCGGGACGAAACGACTCGTGGAATATCGAGTTTTATATATTATAAGAATTCTTTATTGAAAATAAGGTAAAGTTTCAGAAGAAAGTAAATTCTTGTATCGCCTGCCTGATTTTACATCGACGTTCAAAATTTTGTTTTGCAAAAACAGTGAGCTGATCTTTGACCTTTCCCAAACCTTATTTCCATTTTTTTCATTCCTAAAAATTACAAAAATTATTGAAGACTCACTTTCTGTCCAAATGCAGCAGGAACGCAAATCGATTTTTTTGACGAAATTCTCCCCTACTATGACCTTCTTCAACAGAAATAAAAAATACAAAGGACCTTAAATAATACATTAATTGTTGGTGTCAAACCTTGTTTCGTTGATTTGTTGCTTTGGTGAATAAAATAGCATATGCATCTGCGGGAAAATTTATTTATCTACTCGGTGGATTACATCCCTCACCTTCGGCTCGGGATGCAAACCTAACGCTCGAAGATAAAAACATTTCCCTGCAGGTGCATAATCTACTATTCCTAAGCGGCTTAAACTGGCTGTAATTTCTTTTTTAACGTATGCCTTATGAGCGAGAGAACTATGTGTGACCGATCCGTTCACTGACTTTTGAAATTAAAACTCGACTGTAATATGCACATTACATCCTGGTTTCCGTTTATATAATATTGCGATTATTACGCCAAAATGTTACAAACTCAATTTTATGTCGAAACTAAGACCATTTCGTATACACAGTTGATGGCAATCTAAATAATAGTCGAAAAAAGACGATCAATAAAATCATATATCGCACATTCAGTACATAAGTTGTAAAAACTATGGGTTCCGTTTTAGTGGCAAATATATTTTATACAAAAATGTTACGTAGTGCGAATGGTTGTTTCCCGTAGCATAGGAATTTTAACATTTGTAGTTTATACGTCCCCACGTTTTGTGTGCTATACCTTCTGAAAATAAGGTTATTGTATGATGAAAACTCCATAACGGTGCTTTTATATAAATATTTTGGCAAAATGAGAAGGACATAAAAAAGGATATTGTTATATATTGGGAACTTCGGTTATGGCTGTAACGAATATTTACTACGTCAATAAGATTTTTTTTAAAAAAGGTTAATAATTCAGTTGACAGATGATGGTGAAATTGTGATGAAAAATAAATATTTGAAAAAAATGCAAAGCCAAATAAAGTTTGGTTATAAACATGTGATATATCGCAAGCGAGTCAAAGCTTATTTTTGTTATTGTGGTTACCATTACAAAATGTTGAACCAAATATTTCCACAGAATTCATAACATCCGTCGTTCTTATTCGGAATTGCTTTATGTAAATACAACACAGTCGCGAAATATTTATGCAAAGTTTTGCAGAGAGTACAACAGTCTTAAAGTCTTATTTTGCCTAAGAAAAGAAGCATCAAAGAAGTTTGAAAAGACTGAAATCATTGTGTTTCAGTTTTTGTTACTCATTGTAATGAATTTCTGGCAAATGCTCCTTATATCGTACTTACAACTACTAGTTGTTCAAAATCAAAATTCTAGTAAACAGTCGCTGCAACTAATAAAGAATGTATTTAAGAATGTTTTATAAGTTTTGTCATGTTGTTTTATTTCACAAAAGCAATTCCTTTACACCTGTCATTCATTGCAGGAAAGTTTATATGAAAGCTCATCTTTTCAATTTTCTAAAGAATCGTTTATTCACCCGCGCGGGTGCCTATTTCGCACAGATTATAGGTGAAAAAGTTTCGTCGAACTTCAAAAAATCACGTCTTGAACTGATTCTGGTCATCTTCAAACTCAAGGCTTTTACGTTTGCTGTCACGTTTGTAGCCAGTCGACTTTGTTCCAAGAGTTGGTAGGTTTGTTGGTATTAGGGTCCAAATGAGAGAAATCTGTCAACAATATTAAATAAACAATAAACAAACCAATAAAACCAATAAACAATTACAATATTAAAAAATCTTTTCCAATTCCACTTTGAAATCTTCCATAATCTTATCTGCAGGAAATATTTGCAATTTGCAACGCTAGAGGACCTTAAGAGGTTAAGTGAGTTTAAAAACATTAAAATATCCGTTATTTGAATGCCGCTCAGGGACCCTATTTTTAATCACAACAAAAATTAAATGTAGAGTGTGACGCAGTCCGCAAGTCTGCTTCCAAAATTAATGATATCGCTTGAGGTGACGCTATCGCTGATAATTAATTTTGAAAGCAGACTTACGGACTGCGTCACACTCTACATTTAAAGAGGTTTTTGTTGTGATATCAGACGTTTTGGAAGTTTCCAGTTGTTGAAACAATCTTTATTTTTTGAAAAAATGTCTCCGAAAAAAAATTGTCTTCTAAAAAAATTTTCTCAGAAAAAAATTGTCGTGGAAAAAAAATTGACTCCGAAGAAAATTTTTTTCTTCATAATAACGTTTTTTTCTTTTCGAAAAAAAAAAACATTTTTCTCAAAAAAAAAAAATGTCTCCAAACAAAATTTTTTTTCCTTAAAAACGTTTTCCCCTCCCTCCGAAAAAAAAACTTTTTCTTTCAAAAAAATTTTTTTCACCCTTGAAAAATTTTCTTCTGAAAAAAATTTTTCCACCAAAAAAAAAATTCTTCCCCTCCCGAAAAAAAATTTTCCCCTCTCTCCGAAAAAATTTTTCTTCGAAAAAAAGTTTTCTCCAAAAAATTTGTTCCCTTGAAAAAAATTTTTTCGTCTCTGAAACAGGTTTTCCTCCAAAAAAAAAAATTTTTTTCTCCTCCAAATAAAATTTTCTCCGAAAAAAATGGTTTCCTCCAAAAAAAAATATATCTCCCAAAAAATTTTTTTTTCCTCCAAAAAAAATTTTTCTCCGAAAAAATTTTTCTCTAAATAAAATTTTCTCCGAAAAAAAAATTTCTAGAAAAAAAAATTTTCTTCAACACCTTAGGCTACCATCTGAACACTTCGTGTCACCTTCGGAACACTTCATGTCACCAATTCTTTTCAGTGATTCATATAACTTTCCTGAAGAAACCAACTGTCTAGGTATTCGTATTCAGAATTTAGCAAAAAATCCAAGATGGTGTCACTTTGACAGTTGGCAGCTATTTTTTTTAAATGCTAAAAAATTGTCCTAAAAAATTCTTCTGACCAAACTCTATAACCTTCTACCATCTCTCTGAGTAGTGTCACTCCGGAGCTAAAATTCGAAAACCGAAAAAGTATAAATGAAAATCCAAGATGGCGCCGCTATGACAGCTGGCAGCCATTTTCTAATGATACCAATAAATTCTTCTGATGAAACTCTATAACTTTCTAGAAGAACCGAAGAACTGAAAATTTTAAGGAAATCGCTCGGGCGGTTCTCGAAAAAAGTAGATAGATACATAGAGACATAGATAGATCGTGGACACACAACACAGGAATAAAATTTTGATTATTTTCGAACATATTTTTACCATTTTTATATGGAAATTGGTTATCTTTGATTGGCGATATCTCGGCTCGTTTTCAACCGATTTTGATGAGTGTGGGCTCGTTGGAAAGCTGCTGCAACGTAGTTTTTTTTAAAACAATTTGGAAGGAGAGGGGGGAGGGGG
>CM055403.1:67956398-67992698 GCA_029228625.1 Pseudolycoriella hygida
TGTAGCCAGTCGACTTTGTTCCAAGAGTTGGTAGGTTTGTTGGTATTAGGGTCCAAATGAGAGAAATCTGTCAACAATATTAAATAAACAATAAACAAACCAATAAAACCAATAAACAATTACAATATTAAAAAATCTTTTCCAATTCCACTTTGAAATCTTCCATAATCTTATCTGCAGGAAATATTTGCAATTTGCAACGCTAGAGGACCTTAAGAGGTTAAGTGAGTTTAAAAACATTAAAATATCCGTTATTTGAATGCCGCTCAGGGACCCTATTTTTAATCACAACAAAAATTAAATGTAGAGTGTGACGCAGTCCGCAAGTCTGCTTCCAAAATTAATGATATCGCTTGAGGTGACGCTATCGCTGATAATTAATTTTGAAAGCAGACTTACGGACTGCGTCACACTCTACATTTAAAGAGGTTTTTGTTGTGATATCAGACGTTTTGGAAGTTTCCAGTTGTTGAAACAATCTTTATTTTTTGAAAAAATGTCTCCGAAAAAAAATTGTCTTCTAAAAAAATTTTCTCAGAAAAAAATTGTCGTGGAAAAAAAATTGACTCCGAAGAAAATTTTTTCTCAGACAACCTTTTCTTCGAAAAAGAAACATTTTCTCAAAAAAATAAAATTGCTCCCAAAAAACATTTTCTCCTACAATACGTTTCTCCGAAAAAGCTTTTTTCCCTCAAAAAAAAATTGTCCTGAAAAATTCCTCTGAAAAAAACTTTCCACACAAAAGAAAATTCTTCTCCGAAAAATCTCCGCAAAAGCTTTTTCTTCGCAACAAATTTTCTCCTAAAAAGAATTTTTCTTGAAAAAATTTTCTCTTGAAAAATAGTTTCTTGCTATAGGCAAATTTTCTCCAAAAAACTTCTCCGAAAACCATTTCTCCAAAAACACATTTATTCTCCAAACAAAAAATTTTTCTCCAAAAAAAATTTTTCTCCGAAAAAATTTTTCTCTAAATAAAATTTTCTCCGAAAAAAAAATTTCTAGAAAAAAAAATTTTCTTCAACACCTTAGGCTACCATCTGAACACTTCGTGTCACCTTCGGAACACTTCATGTCACCAATTCTTTTCAGTGATTCATATAACTTTCCTGAAGAAACCAACTGTCTAGGTATTCGTATTCAGAATTTAGCAAAAAATCCAAGATGGTGTCACTTTGACAGTTGGCAGCTATTTTTTTTAAATGCTAAAAAATTGTCCTAAAAAATTCTTCTGACCAAACTCTATAACCTTCTACCATCTCTCTGAGTAGTGTCACTCCGGAGCTAAAATTCGAAAACCGAAAAAGTATAAATGAAAATCCAAGATGGCGCCGCTATGACAGCTGGCAGCCATTTTCTAATGATACCAATAAATTCTTCTGATGAAACTCTATAACTTTCTAGAAGAACCGAAGAACTGAAAATTTTAAGGAAATCGCTCGGGCGGTTCTCGAAAAAAGTAGATAGATACATAGAGACATAGATAGATCGTGGACACACAACACAGGAATAAAATTTTGATTATTTTCGAACATATTTTTACCATTTTTATATGGAAATTGGTTATCTTTGATTGGCGATATCTCGGCTCGTTTTCAACCGATTTTGATGAGTGTGGGCTCGTTGGAAAGCTGCTGCAACGTAGTTTTTTTTAAAACAATTTGGAAGGAGAGGGGGGAGGGGGCGAGGGGGGGGGAGGGGGTTTGTGGACGTTTTTTTTGGGTGTGGGGACTGCGTCCCGTTCTCCGCTACCGCTCCGAGCATGATATTTTGTGACATTGAGATTTTTTCCAACGAGAAATATTTCTCCCTAACGAAATACCACCAGACAAATTCTCACAAGAAGCGTCAAAAGCCACGAATGAAAAATTGAATTTCTCCGAATCACTACGTCTCGTGTGGAGATTTCTCTCGACTTAAAATCTCTCTAAGATGTGGAATAACAGAATCACAAAATGTCCATTTGTACGAAAATCTCGCTCTATTCACTCTATTCTAACTAAACTAATCATCTGTAGTCTGAATCTGTAATCATTGCTTGTATGAATATCCAAATTTTCTAAGGATTAACGTTTCGAGTTCTTGGATCTAATATTTCAGAGTGTTCAATGGCCAGCTTTGCCCTTTAAAGGCTACGGGCTTGAAAACCACTTCAGCTGACATCAGGGACTTGTTCAAGGGAAATTTTCAAATGAAAATTCATCAACAAAAGGTCTTTCTACACATTTTCAGTTTCAAGAGGTTTTTGACTAATAGAAACATGCAGCAAACTTTAACAATTACGATTTAATTGTCATTAAAATCATTTCAGGAATTTAAACCCAAAAATATTCGCTTATGCGAAAATGAAACAAAAATTTAATTAGAATGTTCATATAACAGCTTTGCAATAAAATGCTATTGAAAACTTTGTACAGGTGTGTAGATACCACGTATGTACAACAAACTAATGGCAGAGTTAATATTCCGGGGAACAAAAATACAATAATGAGAGCAATATTGAAAATGCAATTTTCAGAAAGAATTTCCATATTCATAACCATGAAGTAGAGTTAAAACAACGTTAATTGAATATTTTCTTCTTGTGTATTACAGAATCTATTCTCGCTTTATGGTGATGAGCTTCGTAAATTAGTGATGCTATACGTTAGCAATTTCCACAAAATAAAGCTCTCTGCCATCAACTTCTCTAATTAACCAATTTAGCTGTATCTGTTTTTGTTTGATTATTTGCTACGTTGAAGCCACTGCACAGCAAACAGCACGCTTATGTTGCTGGGAAGTCAGTGGAATCGGCGACGTGCAGCGTAGTGAGTAAAATTGAGAAAGCCCTTGCGTATAAACAGCATGTACTTGGACCATTTATGGATATTGTGGGGGCTTTCAATATGGTAAACTACGAGTCGATTAAGAAAGCCGCTAGGCACTTCAATGTTGACACTTGTGTGATCAAGTGGATTGATTTTATGCTTCAAAGCAGATCGATCAAGCCAAGCTTTATCAACTCAAGCTGTAAAGGAGTTGTAGATAGGGGTTGTCCGCAAGGAGGTGTATTGTCGCCAATTCTGTGGAATATGGTGATAGATAGCCTCCTACGGCAGCTTAATAAAGTGGGGTACAATGCGGAGGGCTTTGCTAACGATCTAGTCATTTTGATCGTTGGGAAATTCGTTGATGACCACAGCTCTGAAGATAGTCAGCAAGTGGTGTGTGGAAAATGGGTTAGCAGTAAACCCGCACAAAACTAGACTAGTGTTATTTTCAAACAAGAAAAAGCTCGAATATTGGAAAGAACTGAAGCTGAAAGGCGAGCAGCTAAAGTTAGTCCTGGGTGTCATTTTGGATAAGGAATTGAAATTTAAAAAACACATTGAGGAGAGAGTTAAAAAAGCTACCAAGATTTATTGGCAATTCAGAGTTGCCTTTGGGAAAACTTGGGGCCTTGAAACGAAAAGTGGTCCACTGGTTACATACTGCTATCGTCAGACCGATATGGTTCTATAGATGCCATTTGTGGTATCAAAAAATGAGATCAGGCATAATATTTAAAATCTGAAGTGGAGCATGTTCAGAGGATGATCCTGATGGGGGTTACAGGAATTATGAAGTCTAGCTCTACTAGAGCATTGGAGATTCTTACTGACACTCTTCCAGTAGCGAACACCACGGCCCGCAGTTGTCAAATTGGTAATAGTAGCGGTCATAATTATATAACTGCTCAGAAATTTGAGATAGAAATTTTTAGTCTTTAGCAAACTTGTTCACCATGAAATGAGGAAAAACTTTGCTGAAGAAACTTTTTTTCTATAAATTATATTTCAGAAGTTACCGAGTGTTGAAGTCGAAATTCCTATAAAAATGGTCTTCTGGTCTAAATTGTAGAACCTTTCGGAGTTTGGGATAGAAGTTTTTTGTCTTCAACAAAGTTGTTCTGCATGAAATGAGGAACAACTTTGCTGAAGAAGCAATTTTTCCATCAATTTTATTTCGGAATTTATGACCTGTTATTCCCGGACAAATTTTCGAATTCCAAATTAACAGAATTCAACAGGTCATAACTTCCGAAATAAAATTGATGGAAAAATTTCTTCTTCAGCAAAGTTGTTCCTCATTTCGTGCTGAACAATTTTGCTGAAGACAAAAAATTTCTATGTGAAACTCCGTAAGAGTTCTGCAATTTTGACCTGAACACTGCATTTTTCAGAAAGTTCAACTGCAACATTTAGTACCTTCTGAAATATAATTGATAGAAAAAAAGTTTCTTCAACAGAGTTGTTCCTCATTTCATGGTGAACAAGTTTGCTAAAGACTAAAAATTTCTATGTGGGCCAGGAGACGTACCAACGTTAATTGTTGAAACGATTCTGAACATGGTCATGCGAAAATTTTTAAAGTATAAGGATTCCAGTCGCTTGGTTTTTCGAGCTCAAACAAACCAGATTTTAATTGTACCAAACTATTTTATTTTCGACTTAAGTTTCGGTCACGATGTGACGATTATCAAGATTTGCTTCGAACTCTGACAACAGGACTCCAGTATTGGAAATGCATTCAGACAAATGTACCTCAAATTACTATTTTGACAGGAAGTTCAAGGTTTCTTTTCCTAACAAGGAATCTTGGCCAACAGGTAACTTTCTCCCGGATGCGGAAGTTAATGTGTTTACTGATGGATCGAAAATGGACGGGGGCACGGGTATAGGTATCTACTCCGATCTCCCCTGTATTGAAGAATCTAAACCCTTAGACCGATTTGCCACGATTTTGCAAACTGAAACGATCGCTATTAGCGAGGTTTGTGAAATTCTCTTCTCGAAAGGGATCAGAGGAAGTACCATTGGTATCTTCTCAGATAGCCGAGCTTGTCTTAAAGCAATAAATGGACATTGTTCCGCCTCGAAGACATAAATCGAATGCGCACAGACGCTTAATATGCTATCCTCAGAAAACGAAGTGGAACTATTTTGGGTTCCGGGACACTGCGGTATCGGAGGAAACGAGAAAACTGACCAGCTCGCACGTGCAGAAAGTAAAGCCAATGCGTATGACTCTAACCCCTTCAGTGCGAATTTCGAATTCGACTCAGAGAAGCCTTTAAAGCCGAACTCCGAGCATAATCAACAGTGGAGAATCTTACATAACTGTAAGCACAGTAGAACTATTATAGATGGCCGTAGTGCTTGGAGCACCAACTACTTGATGAATAGATTCAGAAATGACCTTAGATTGCTCATTGGAGTCATCACAGGACACTGCACTTACAATAGTCACGTACATAAAATGGGTTCTGCAGAAACGGCAACTGAGAAGGAGAGATCGATACACTTAATAGCAACATGTCCCGCGTTTGTTTAGACATCGCATCAAACACTTTCAAAGATATTCCACACCAATGATATACCTTATTACTTTGAAGCTGGACAATATCCTTAAATTCTTCAATGATTGAACACATTTGAATATTGGATACACTCTTAGGAATGGTTATTTGATCGCGCGGGCGAATAGTCACTTCGTTTATTTTTTAATTGCTCCGTCAAAAATGAATGCCGATAACAATAATTTGAGTCAAGTTTCGTAAATGATTGGAATTAAGGTGAATTGGTTATAATTTTTTGGTTGACTAGCAACGATTTTCTGAATGAAAAATGCTTTCTAAACCCTACCGATCAATGTTTGCCTTGAAATGTATTCTTTGAAGAAACGAAAAATAAGTAAAAATAAATTATTTGACAAAAGATTATCCGGACTTTGAATAAACCCTACATATTTGAAATAAATAAAACCTTTTTGGGATAAAAAAAAAATACGTAAAAATCACATTTATTAAAAATATTTTCTTTCCTTTTGATTCATTGAAAAAAGAAGCAAAATTTTTCGTCTCGAAATTACATACATTTATAATAAATAACGACCTCTGGAATAACTTTGTAGAGCAAACATCCTTTATACACATCCTGTGCATGGACAAAAAACCTTACAAAAGATGAGTTCGGACATTCTGTACGTCTTTGTTGTTTGATATGAAAAATTCGTTACATAGTATTGAAGAAATTGATAGAATTCTATGGAAGGAGTTGAAAAGAGTTTCAAGTTTTTCATGTTTTCTATTAATTAAATTTTTAGTGCAAAAAGCCCTCACATTGACTCAAAAACATGTATCTGAAACATCGTAATATTGTAGATTGAGGCTACAAAGACTCTTGCGATTCAGTATACGTTTCAATGAAGCATCCTCAGACAACAAAGAATTCATGGAATTGGTAAAATTGATTTTACTTAAAACGGCAATTAAACCTTAATTTTGAGACGAACTATAATCTCCAATGTTCCAATAAAACACGTCCAATAAAAACTAAGTCATGAAAACAAAACACTCCAAAGAAATGATTTCGACGGAATGTTTTTTCTCTACACCTGCGTACAGGCGAAAAACCTCTCCCTATTCGGATGGGCCTAAAAAACGTAAAATGCACTTATTTCGTTTCATTTATTAGCTTTTCATTAAGTAATGTGCTTTTTTCGATTTTCCAATTATTCTTTCTCAATTAAGTGTAATAATGCTGAGAGTAATCTTGTTGAATGTTGCACGCTAACTAGAATGTTAAGATACGATTTATGTGAATAAGATAATTGAAAAAAAAAAACGAAATAAAAAATCGTCGAAATCGTGCCAAAGAAAGTAATGTTTTCGTATCAGAGATGAGAGCCGCGTATGAAAAACCGTCAGCGGCGGCTTAGCAACTTGAGGTTGAATTTCGATTAATTTTTTTTTAAATTGAAAAAACATTTTTTTCTGTCAAAAATAACAAAATTTCGGACCGGCTTAGGCCAATTTTTGATAGTTCTGTCGCCCGGCGGCTCGGTTGAACTAAAATATGTTTACGCCGGTTTGAATGGCGGTTATAGCTCGGCGGCTCTCATGTCTCCTTCATGCACTACCAATTTTACCAATCTCCTGAGATACTTAGTTTTTTCAACTCCACTTTTTAAGATACTATTGTTGTGGTCGTAGTTGAAAACTGGAGTTTTGAGAAAATTATTTTTGCGGTTGAGAATTGCGATGAAATCGCGCCAGCTCTCAGTTCTGTCAATTTGATCTCAGTGTTGAGAGTGTTGAGAGAAATTGTTTTCATTATCGGTCAAACAATGTACGGCGCAATGAAATTGAGAGAGTGGTGATAGAATACGAAAAAACCAAATTTGGACTGCAACCACAATATATTGTTCTTGCTATTGTCACTTACTATTTCTATGGTGAACTCCATGGCTGTGCTCGCTAACGATTTTTTTAGAGACGCTAACGCTAGTTTAAAAAAATAGCATGATTCGCAAAAAATTATTGTCGAAGATCACTTACGACTTCCCCAACAACGTTGCAGTTGTTCGTTGCGATTTTAACTTTGGGAAAATAAGATCTGATAAGATCTCATCAATATCATGTAGACTGCACTACATTTTTGTAGTAATTATCATCGAAATAATTGGGAGACGTTCATTGCTTACACTGTTCTGAGTTGTATGCTTCCCTCTCCAATGATTTATTGTCACTACAAATATTTTTCTGGATAATGTTTAGTAATACGTTAGTATTTCTGAAATTGTGACGCAACGATGGCAAGGCTTTTTAAAAGGTAAACGTGACGCTAGTCCTCGTCTCTTCTTTCAAAACAACTGATATCGATTTGGGTGCTTTTCTGTTCTTTCAGATTTCACTCGAAAAAAAATTAAGTTTTGCGTGATGTGAGTACGGGGAGCAAATTTTTGGCGTGCGAAATCTGAAAGCGCAGAAAAATTATTACGTTGGAAGGGTCCGGCATTTGTGACGCATTTCTTTAATCAAAAATGAAAACATTTCAAACGAATTTTTTGCGTTCCAAAGCTGTAAGCGTCACCCAAATTGATATCAGTTGTTTTGAAAGAAGAGACGAGGATTTGCGTCACGATTCCATTTTAAAAAGGGTTTTTGTTGTGATATCACTAGTTTTGAAAGAAAAGAGAAAGCATTTTTTTGAAAAAAAATTTCCGGCGAAAAAAATTCGGCGAAAAAAATTTGCTGCAAAAAAAAATTTTTCAGGAAAAAATTTTGAGCGAAAAAATTTCGGCGAAAAAAATTACGGCGAAAAAATTCACGAAAAAATTACAGGAAACAATTTTGCAGCGAAAAAATTTTCCGCGAAAAAACTTTCCGACGAAAAAAATTCAGAGGAAAAAATTTTCGGCGAAAGAAATTTCCGGCAAAAAAAATTTACTTTGACATGAAACACCCATCTTCAACAAAAAAAAAATTAAAAAAAATCAATTTTCCCCCTAAATCCGTCTCATACCACCGCCGGCCATTTTGTTGGTCACCCTGACACACCCACACCCACCCATCAACTTTTCCTTTGACACCAAACATCTATCTCCATCCTAACGCAGTCCAAAAATTTTGCTCATATTTGACCCATACTTTGAATACACTCACACACACATACGAAACATTCTTTTATATGGGCTTTATATAACGCCTTCTAAGAGCCTGGCGCCCAAACGAGGCCGGTATCCCCTCTTTTTTAAAATCTCATATGGTGTAGAATGCCTACCCGAAGGTCCCTGCAAAATTTTAAGAAAAGTTATCGCGCCGTTTTCGAGCACGAGCTAAAAAACACGGTTTTCATACAAATGGCTCTGGAACTAACTAACTAACTAACGTACACTGACGGATTCATAAGATTGTGCAACTTTGTATTTCTCTACTGAAATTTACTTCTGAATTAAAAAGCTGCACAATCTTATGATCCACGAGTGTAGGATGTTTCCATTTACTTTGGCTTCTATGAAATAGCACATTTTGTATGGAAAATGACGATTTTCAAAAGAACATATATCTTCGGATCCACTGGACCGATTTTAATGAGTAAAAGGTCGATTTCAATCAAAATTTTACGTAGAATCCGAAAAACTAGGTCTCAAGGGGAAACGACGCAAGGGAAAAATGTCAAAACTCTGCTTTAAATATGGTTCCGCAGTCTACGACAAAAAAATTTATGATTTTTTTGATCGTATGAGGACTTGCGCCACGGGCGCATCGGTACCACGCGCCCATGATATTTTTGGTAACTCAATATTTTTTTTTTCTATCTCAAATCTTACAAACTGAAAAAAAATTTGAAGCTACAGCACAAATTTATCGTGTCCACCCAATTAATTCTGAATTTACCCAAAAAATGTAATGTAGATTAGGCGTATGATCACTAAAGTACACTATTATGTTAGCGAAAAAATAGCGTAAGCGAAGTTTTTCGCTACTTGGATTTCAGCGAGCGCTAGTCGCTATTAGCGAGCATTTCCTAATTCTAATGACTAGTGACGCTAATGACTAGCGACGCTAATGACTAGCGACGCTAATGATTAGCGACGCTAATGACTAGCGACGCTAATGACTAGCTACGCTAATGACTAGCGACGCTAATGACTAGCGACACTAATGACTAGCTACGCTAATGACTAGCGACGCTAATGACTAGCGACACTAATGACTAGCGACGCTAATGACTGGCGACGCTAATGACTAGCGGCGCTAATGACTAGCGACGCTAATGTCTACCGGAGCTAGTACAAGCATCGTGAACTCTTATAGTGGAGTATTTTATTCAAAAAATTCCATGCCTAAAAAATCTGCGTTTACATCTACTTGAGCATAACTTCGACCAAATAGGTTGTAAAATGACTTGAGTTAAAAGCAAAAGCAGAGTGATTTTTTAAATAAATTTTGTTGAATTTAACGATTGTGTCTAAAGCGCTTCATAAAAGACTCGCAACAAGTGCTGGCTGTAATATTTATTGAAAAAAAAACGAAATTCAAAAATTCATTACTATCACTTGAATGCTATCGTTTAGGCTATAGTCAATTGCCTTTAAACTCTGCAAAGAAAAGTTAAAACCAATTTATTTCACCCTCAATTCTTTGTACATAACTCAAATGGTATCTTCACTTATATTCGATTCAATTCAATTTAAAAAAAGCTCGACCCTTAATCTTTGTTACCAGAAATCTAACATTTTTTGTGGTGTTTTTCATTTTGGATTCATTGTGCAAATAAGAAAACAAGAATAATTTTTAACTGTGAAACACCGCAAGTCGCTTTCATTGGAAACGGCGAAACGTAACAAATAAATATATAGGACTGTGCAAATACAGGAAACTTTCTAGCGGGGTATTTAATTGATTGATAAATTAAAATAGAAATCGACAGTAATTGTAAAAATAAATTAAATTTTAATTTGTTTGATGTTTGAAATGTTTTATAAAAATGAATGGAAGTCAATGGAAATTCGGTGATGGTGTGGGACTAAGCTGAAGTGTGGGCCAACACAAAATTTAAAAGGAACGTTAAAAATAAAACGAAGAAGAAAAATATATCTGCACAAAAGGCATCAAAATATTATTATTTCCTTTTGCAAGTATAGGAATTTAAAGTCTTGGTACAATGAGTGTATTTTGTTGCTTTGAATCAATATCTTTATCATTTCCCTGTTTACCAATTTAAAGTAATTTTTTGTCCGAAAAAGGGAGCCGAAAGTCTTTGTTTTGTCGCGTTTTCATTTTAACATTTTGATGAAATTCAAATAGATTTTATCGAGACCGGAGAATTGTCACGAAGATTAAGCAAATTCAATGAATATTTGAAGAATTTCGGAGGGTTTTTGGGACCGATGTTTAATAATAAATTATTAAACAGACTTTGCCACTTTCATACTTTACTTGTAACAAAAAACTGAATGTACGTACAGTTAGGCAAGATACGAAAAACCATGAAAAACAAATGACATTCACGATGAATTTAATAATATTTGAATATTAGCTCTGTTCCCATAAGCAAACATCTACTTTGGTTTTAAAGTAGTAAACATATTGGGCTGTGAGTAAAAAAATCGAAATAAATTGAGTAAAAGAATTCCTGCATTTTCTTAACATTATCGCTCATGTTTTGGATGTTGTGTAACGAAAAATTAATAAATTCGAATTGTCCATATCATTTAATGTGATTTTATCAATATACTAACCCCGCGGCAAGATATTTTTGACAATGAGTTTATTTAGTGTATTCTGTCTAACTCGACGATAGCACGGTCGAGGTAGATGCAGTGGATATTCGTTGACGAAAACACAGCTATTCTTCACAGAGATAACTCCCAAAAGAAAATTCGTAATTAATTTTTAATATTAAAAACGAGCAATTTTTGTTTTTCACGTTTTTCATATTTTCCGAACGAATAAACATGGAATTAAATGAAGAATGAGCGAGCATAATCCATGTTATTCTGTTGATCGAAAGAACTTCCCCTTTTTAATCGAAAATATGAAATTGCTTCTGTTTTTTGAATTTAAATTTCTTTTCATCGTGTGTGATGGCCAGTCTTCATGTTTATTCTATGTGTATGTTGTTAACACCCCTCTAATTTGGGGATGTATGGGAAAGGCACGCAGTTTCTTTTCAACATAATTGCCAAATGTCACACTGCTTTTCAGTTGTTATATTAGCGAGTATTTTGAGATTAATAGTTGTTTACTACTTGAATGGGGAGAAGCTTAGTACAGGATTCTGAGTGGGTTAAGTTGGATTGTTGGTCATTTGGAATTTCTTCGATTGTAAGCTTTTTTTGTTCGGGTGTGTTTGTTGGATTCTTTCATTGTTTTCTTTGGACGATGTTTGTTTAGCAATAATTGAGTATGTCACCGATGACGTCGTCGATGAAATCGTCGACGCTGTCATCGATGAAGTCGCCGATGCCGTCGTCGATGACGTCGCCGATGCCGTCGTCGATGACGTCGCCGATGCCGTCGTCGATGACGTCGCCGATGCCGTCGTCGATGACGTCGCCGATGCCGTCGTCGATGACGTCGCCGATGCCGTCGTCGATGACGTCGCCGATGCCGTCGTCGATGACGTCGCCGATGCCGTCGTCGATGACGTCTCCGATGCCGTCGCCGATGCCGTCGTCGATGAAGTCGCCGATGCCGTCGTCGATGAAGTCGCCGATGCGGTCGTCGATGAAGTCGCCGATGCCGTCGTCGATGAAGTCGCCGATGCCGTCGTCGATGAAGTCGCCGATGCCGTCGTCGATGACGTCGCCGATGCCGTCGCCGATGACGTCGCCGATGCCGTCGTCGATGACGTCTCCGATGCCGTCGTCGATGAAGTCGCCGATGCCGTCGTCGATGAAGTCGCCGATGCCGTCGCCGATGCGGTCGTCGATGAAGTCGCCGATGCCGTCGTCGATGAAGTCGCCGATGCCGTCGTCGATGAAGTCGCCGATGCCGTCGTCGATGAAGTCGCCGATACCGTCGTCGATGAAGTCGCCGATGAAGTCGCCGATGCCGTCGTCGATGAAGTCGCCGATGAAGTCGCCGATGCCGTCGTCGATGACGTCGCCGATGCCGTCGTCGATGACGTCGCCGATGCCGTCGTCGATGACGTCGCCGATGCCGTCGTCGATGACGTCGCCGATGCCGTCGTCGATGACGTCGCCGATGCCGTCGTCGATGACGTCGCCGATGCCGTCGTCGATGAAGTCGCCTATGCCCCCGCTAATGCCGTCGTCGATGAAGTCGATGAAGGATACTCATTTTCGCAAACTCGAATTTTTCAATTCGAAGGCCTGCGGAGGCCAGAAAATTGACTTTTTCGAATCGATCTCGTTTTTACCTAAAAGCTTCACCTAACGTCTGTCTAAATCAGCCATAGTCACTTTAATCGGATTTATCCGTAAAAAGTTATAGAATCTTAAAGAAATGACTGTACCCGATTTTAGTGCATTTTTGAGTAGTCGTGCCAGCTAAACTAAGACTCTCCCCGGAAAAGTGTCTTCCACAATTTTCTTATATCAATTAGCCCTACCACCCGTCACAATTTCATTAGGTTCCTCGAACGCGTCATTTTGAGTTTGGGTGATTTCACAAAGAATGACCCATAAATGCTCAGGCACCTTATACTTTTTCCTCGTTAACCATAATTAATTTATTCACTAAACGAACGAACATTTTCTTCCTAAATTTTATATAAACATCAATTTGAGGATGTCAGCGACATGGACCTATCATTTTTAGATAATAAAGTAAGTAAAATGAAACTGCCATGGACCACGATACGTTGGGAATGATATTAAAGGAAATACTTTTACTAATAAAAGTTTTGTGAAAAGTCAATAACGTGTAGAAAAAGTTTTTGTAGAGAGTAACATGAGTACGTCATAAGTGTTCCTTTAGTTAACAGATTTCCAAAATTATTTGTGAAACCTAATTCCTTCATGTAATTGACATTTTTGATTCAGCTTTGTTTTTTTTACAACAGAATAAGCGAGCTTATAACTTCGTGTAACTTTGGCTACTCCTGCAAAACTTCGTATTTGTTTTTCTTGTCGAAACGAAATTATTCCGACTATTCTGATTTATTGTTGTTGTTATCAATTATAAGTTTCACTGTAAGTATGATCATGCTATTCTTTTTGGCGTGAACTAGATACTAGATTTATCATACGAATTTACCATACAAATCGGAAACTTGTCGGTTTTCGCTTTTCCGTTCCTGTACGAACTTTTAAAACCAGTGTGGTGCTAATCCAAGCACTTCTCGCACAAAAGATTTCTTTGTGACATTTTCCACACAGCCAACGGGATGAATTTGATTTCCTATTTTTTTAAGAACTCTAGTGCACTCTAGTGCTTAGAACATTTTTCAAGTACAGATCGGTATATTTGGATTTAAACACTTTTTAGATATGTTTGATATGTCAGAGTTTCAAATGTCACATTACACAAGATGTATGCGCAAGAAAGAGACGCAACGTGCACGTACAAACCAAGTATCTCAATGTAAAAGAAATGTGATTTGACGTTAATGACATTTAGAACTCTGACAACCCTAAAACTGTTTAAATCGAAAAGTACCTCAATGTAATTAAAGTTTACTTTTGCCCTTTTCAATTTCACAACACTGAAGGATTTTCTATTATAGTTGAATCACTAATCTTACTGAGTGATACTTGTGATCGATTCATGCTAGTTAATCCTTCCAAAATGGACAGAGACTTAGACATTTCAGTGAATCCCATTTTAGCAGAAATTACAATAGTTTCGGTTCCCTTACATCGCTTTCGTATCATGTTAGCAGCGGTAGCAGCAGCTTTCCAACGCGCCCAGACTCATTAAAATCGGTTGTAAATTGGCTGAGATATCAAGGTTTGAATATGACATTTTTCTATGGGTCGTCAATTTTTCTATTATGACAATTTTTTTCTGATCTGTAGGTATCTATCTATCTATTAATAATTTTCGATCTCGAAAACCAGTCAGCCGATTTTCCTGAAATTTTCACTGAACGTCAAATGAGAAATTTCATAGGCAGCTTTTCCGGGAAAATTCTGGAAAAGTGGTCAATTTTGACGGTTTTTCAAGTAATGCTCCGGAGTGACAATAGTTAGAGAGTTGGTTTCTTCGGAAAAGTTATAGAGATTGATGCGAAAAAAATTTTTCGTAGATATTTTCTTTTACAGAGAAAATTTTTTTGAAGATAATTTTTTTGGAGAAAATTTTTTTTCAGAGAAAAATTTGTTTGAAGAAAAATATTTTTGGAAAAATTTTTTTTAATTTTTTTGGGAAATATTTTTTGAAGAAAAGTTTTTCGAAGAACATTTTTATCGGAGAATTTTTTTTTTGAGAAAAAATTTTTTTCGTATAATTTTTTTTTGGAGAAAACATTTTTTGGAGAATTTTTTCAGAAGAACTTTTGCGTATTATTAGCGATAGTGTCACCTCAAGCGATGTCATTCATTTTGGAAGCGGACTTACGGATTTCATCACACTTTACCTTTAAAGAAGTTTTTGTAGTCGTTTTGGAAGTTTGCAGTTGTTAAAACTAAATTTCACGAAAAAAATTTTCTGTGAAAATTTATGCGAAAAAATTTTTTTCTCCATAAAAAAATTCTCCGAAAAAAATGTTCTTCGAAAAATTTTTTCTCCAAAAGAGAAAATTTTTTTTGGAGAAATAATTTTTTTGGGAAAAAATTTTTCGAAGAACATTTTTTTCGGAGAATTTTTTTTTTGAGAAAAAATTTTTTCACAGAAAATTTTTTTCGTGAAGTTTAGTTTTAACAACTGCAAGCTTCCAAAACGGCTGATATCGCATACAAAAATCTCTTAAAAGGTAAAGCGTGATGCAGTCCGTAGGTTTGCTTCCAAAATTAATGATATCGCTTGAGGTTACGCTATCGCTGATAATACGCCAAAGTTCTTCTGAAAAAATTACAGCGCTTCTTTTAAAACAAAATTACGTTGTGTTAAAAAAATTGTGTCACAAATGCCGGACCTAACAACGAAATAATTTTTCTGTAATTTCAGCTTTTGCGCTGCGAATAGCATCAGCCTTTTTTTAATGGGACTGCGATCTTTGAGTTCATAAATCTAGTACTGTTGAAAGATTTTCGACCTAAGTCTTGCTAAATACTGCCTAAATATTATAGGAACATGTGAATTTTTGAAAAGTCAAGAATTCCACTTCAGTTTTGACATATTGTTTAATATCAGATGTCAAAAGTTACATAAAAATTACCATAAAATTGTACTAAATCACCTTTTTAGATCTTTCTGGAGACATTGTCTCCTGTTTTGCGTAGATAAAGATATTACTAAGCGAGTTAAAGAGAAGGAGGAAGGTTTCATACCTTGACTTGAGGTTATGATTTTGTTAATTTTTGAATCCTCACATTTTGACGTCTACTAAGTATAGTTTTTGATAACTGAACTGGGATTCTAGACTAGTCCCGAAAAAACGCTCGTGCGCTCGAGTTAACTTTAGTCGCGTTTTTTGGCTGGCAGCTCATCTGTATAAAAATTTGTGGGCTTTTTAATTCTGCCGGCTGCGATTGAATCACACAACAAAGTAACAGATGCGAAATTTTTCGTATTAGGCAACCCCGAATTCCATTCATAATCGAAAGTTATTAATGAAATTTAGTGTTGCCGTATTGGAAAAATTTCGCATCTGTCACTTTCGCATTGCACGGTGACGAAATGAGGAAAAATTTTTAAGATTTTAATGAAATCTCATACGTGATGTCCAGGGATGTCGCTATCGTTTAATTTTTTTTAACTTTGACCAACAAATATTTGCAATTTAAAATTAAGTTCGTGCTCTTTAATTCTATTGTCAGTTGTAAGAATTGAAAATGACATATCAAGGGATGAACAAAGATTAAATTCCTGATAGTACTTGTTAAATTAATTAAAATAGTTGTTTTCCTACCTTCCACCAATTTAATTGAAAATGTAAACAATAATTGATTGCAATAAAGCTATATTCGTAGTTGGTATCAATGGATTATATTCTGTATGTATACATTGTCAATTGATAATATTTGATGAATTTGAACAGAAAAAAGTAAGTATTTTTATAGGTTTTATAGTTAGTTAACGATTCGGTGTGTCATTTAGCAAACTAAAAGTTATCACAATACATAAAAATTAATGCAAGAAAACACTCTCCGCAAAATAAGCGACTACTTTGTCTGTTATTCTGTGCAAGTCCTCCAATTTTCTTAGGGCAGCTTCTTCTCTTTGAGTACGTGGCGGCGCGGCGGCGCGGCGTTGCGTTGCTGTAGTGGCATTTCACTTCTGTAGGGTCAACAATCTCGGACGAAGGTTTAGGTGGAGGATTATGTGTGCAGTTAAAAGACGGTTAAATGTTTTTGTTTTGGAATTCGTCATCATCTTTATTCTTACTCCACGCGGGACGTCCAAATCGGCTTCTCTGTCGCTTGTTACGATGCTTCCAAGATAGCAGAAGCTCGCTGTTTCGGTGACTGATTCTCCGTTGATCGACAAAGAGCACGATGCCGTTGTATTTATGCGCATTAGTTTTGTCTTAATCCTATTCAACCGCCGCCCAGCTTGCCCCGCATATTTGACAAGTCGTTGAAATGATTGTTCCATATCACGTGCTCTTTGTGCCATGCTAACTAGATCGTCGGCAAAATCTATGTCTTCCAATCGTTCAGTCAGCGTCCATTGAATACCTCGACCACCACCAATCCAATACCAGTAGAAACAGAAGAGGCGATAGCACACACCCTTGTTTTACGCTGGATTCGACAGTGAACCATCGTCCGAGCATTCCACGATGAACGACAATTGGAATTATTGTTGAATTTTTTTATTTGCTTTTCGAATCATTTATTATGTTACTCGGTTGCCTTAGACGGGTTTTGCTTTTTTTGGGTACAATCAGAAATCGATCTTGCGACGTTGGCTTGGGCCTTGCGGATCTGCTGATTTGACAACTCTGTGTAACCATAAAATGTTTGCTTTTACCGGTAGATACGGATCAAGTTGGTAAGTTCAATGCTTTCGTAACAGATACATCCATTACTAATACTTTCCTAGCCCAATGCCCGTGGAATAACACGTGCCTGTGTTAGAGCTCTTTGTAGCGAATTCATTTAATTATTCCTGTCTGATATCACATAATTAGTTTAGTTTGTGGTCACGAAAATCACTAAACCATTAAAAATGTGTACGTGCACTTGTGATGTTTACTCTTTAAACGAATTTTCAAGTCTGAACTATTTTGATTCAACAAAACTTTATTTATGTTTCCATAAGACGATAAGACTTGGCACTATTTGAAATGAACTTAATATTAGTGTACGAATGTCCACTTTATTTAAAATAGTGAATAAACCTCAAGTGGGAAGCAGTTAGGGTGCAACAATACAACAATTTAATATAATAACATCACCGACATCCATTTGGCAGTTATTTGATTGTGATCAAAAGTGGCACTTACTGTACCTGCCCTAACAAAGTTGAAATAGAATGAAGACATTTTTCGTCGGTAGTGGTTTCAAGTATACATTCATGACGTGCCTGGAAGGGATGCTAACCATAATACATGGAACGGAAAGTGGATTATTCTTTTTATTACTGAAAAATCTCGTTCACGGTAAGCATTGCTCAGTAGCTATTTGTTATCTCAGTCGTAATATAACAAGATGTGATGTATAGAGCATATGATATGAACCAACATACATGTGTATATTAAAAGTGTAGGCGAAATCACGTACCATGCATGTGGCGCATAATGTATGACTCAGTACCTTTAACATTATTCAAAATGACAAAAGCTTTAAAGTAAAAAGAATAGAAAAAGTGCTTGAAAGATTCATCTTATGCATCCAATCTGTATAGCTAAAGTGATCTACACGACGAGTAATAGCGAGTTCTTTTTTTTATTGTCATACCTTCCTTTTCGTCTTACACTTCTATTCATAAAACAAAATTTCCCCAGATAACAATTTAACCCAAAAAAGTCTACAAAAAATCTACACCACAAATCGAAGCTTTTGTTTGTGGCTGAAAAGACACGATTGAAGCATTAGATTGTGTTATTAAATTAAAAGACTTTCGTAAACTGAATTTCATCAATTTATTCTTGTTTTCCACACGTCGCGTCGCATATTCGAAACAAACACAATTACAGCTAGTTTCACGCGGAATAGAACTTCATAAAAATGAAATTGTTGCTCAAAGAAGTTTTTACGACTGATTGGGATTATTTTCCATCAATTCTATAGATATTGACTGACTAACAGGATTAGCTATGAGGGCGTGTCCCAGCCAATAAAATTTTTGTTGTAGGCAATGTCAAACTTTCGTATGGAGATTTCGACATTGAATTCAAATGACCAGTTAATTTTACTAACAAATGATTTTAGAGAATTTCAACAAGAAAAATTGAGTGAGCGAAAAAACTAAAATATTATTGGATAAATATTCTTTTGTTTAATTCTGTCACTCTCTCAATTTTCTTTTTGGAATTATTCGGTAATTTGTTCTAATATTGTTTGCTTATGACAAGACGGTAAAGAGTGACCGAAGAATTTTCCTGTTTCGCCACCCACGAAACTACGGCTTGAACTAATTTTATACGAAAGGGGAACTGCACGAGTTAAAATAAAAGTTTCCAATGTGAGTTGCTTAAAAACATAGGAGCGAGTTAGCGAGTTCACAAACTTGATTCCGAATTAATGAACGATTTCCAAGCATCCAATGTAAGTTACTTTTTTGGCTGTACCATCCGGAAGTTGAGCATTATATGCATGTTTATCCCCTAAGGCAAAAGAAAAAAAATCACTGTAGCAGCATTCCAGTTTACATTGTATCAAATTTTAGGTTAAAAACACTCGGGATTTTTCATAACACGTGGTAACATCGCAACATAGTTACGATGGTGTAAACGATATCGTATTACATTTTCTGAACAATAATATTGCGTGGTCATCGGCTTTGTTGTCGTAATGTGCTGAGAAACAAATGAAAATTTGTCTGTGTAAGTTTTCGAAATTTTGACTTTTGTGCATGTGATATACTTTGAAAACATTCAATTCGTTCTAAAAATGTAAGAATATTGATCAAAGAGGCATTTGGATTTTTGTATTCGTTTTTCTTGTGCTAGAAATGTTACCGACGAGTTCAACACGAAAAAAGCACGGATGAACAATGCAACAATGGAACAGCTACATGTAATACACTTTCGCTCCCTAGGAACGTAAAACATTTTACCTCCCTTGTTACGAAAGTAACTTTCGCGACGGGTTATTTGTGTTTCTAATATCCCAAAAGACCCTACATGTAATGAACGATTACCACTGGGATTAGGCATCAAACCTGCATGTAATGCGAAACTTTCCGAGGGGATGGTTTTTTTTTATTAAAATTAGTGTTCTATCATAGGTAGAAAGTGCACGGAGGCCTCTGTATGGGCCCATTGCGCTCACTATTATTTTCTACACGTTTATTGCTTTGTCAAATCTACCCGAGCTAGTAATGTAGCTCAGAATATGTTGTGGGTGTAGAGATTTAATTAGGTCATACCTAATTGTGTAGCCGCCCAGATGCTTCCTCCTTACGTTTATGAAAGCGGGACAATAGCATAGGAAGTGTTCAGCTGTGTCCATGTGTTCCCCACATAGATCACAGCTTGGATCAGTACGTTTGTCTATCGTTGTTAGGTGTTTGTTAAATTCAAAGTGGCCGGTCATCACTCCAGTGAAAGTTTTCAGTCTTGTTCTGCTAACGTTGATAAGGTATTTCGAGTTACTCTTTTTTATTCTTATGCAGTTTTTCGCCTGGCGACAGCCTTTAATATTGTTCCAGTATGAGACAAACTCGGATGTCCTCTTGGATTGAATTTTGGTTCTAATGTACGTTACGTATGAAGTGTTATATTTGCCGGTTCCGGTCCCATAAATGTACCTTTAGCTCTTTTTTTGCTAATTCGTCTGCCCTGTCATTGCCCACTACGCCGGAGTGACTTGAAACCCATAGTAGGTCTACACGGTTCGATGAAGCAAGAATGTTAAGGGCTTCCCAGCATTCGAGAGTAAGTGCTGATCTTAGAACAGTTGATGATAAGGCTTTGAGGACGCCGTAGCTACCCGTTCAGATGAAAACTATTTCATCCTTCAGGTTCTTTTCTTTTGTAATGAAGCATGCTTCTAGTATAGCTCTTACTTCTGCAAGGTATATTGACGAGTGATTTCCTAATGGTATGCTCACATTAATGTCTTGTTCAGAACAAAAAAGGCCTGCTCCTGCTGAGTTCTCAATGATTGAGCCATCCGAGTAAAATACCTTTCCATGTTCTGATGGCAAGATTCCCTCTGTCCAGTGTTCTTTGGGTTGTATTCTCACTTCAAATTTTTTGTCAAACCTGTGGGACGGTATTATTCTGTCTGAAGGCATATCTTTCCTTAAATTTGTCCAAATTCTCGAGTGGCTGGTTGTTCTTGATATTCTTTGATTTCTGTCAATTCTGCTTAGGGCAGCAAAGGCTTCAGTTTCAATATGAATGTGTAGTGGAGTCAGGTGTAGTAAGGCTTCAATTGCCGCAGTAGGAGTTGATTTCCAAGCACTAGTTTTATAGCTATGCAAGCCTTTCTCTGGAATTTGTTCAACTTGCTTTGGACATGTTTTAGTTTACATATGTGATTCCACAGAAATGAACCGTAAGTCATAATTGGCCAGTGCATGACTTTCGGCGAGAGTCCCCATGTTGTGCTATACGCTTTGCGACATTGCCACAGTGCGATCAGCGCTTTTTCTATCCTTGCCTCTAGGTTAGCGATCCAGAGTAGACTGTAGTCCAGAAGAATCCCCAAGTATTTGACAACTTTGACCAGTTTTATTGGAACTCCTTTTATGACTGGAATTTTTATTCCTTTAACATCTTTGTGAAGAGTATCATATGGGTCTTGTCAGGATTGATGCTAAGTTCATTTTCGTCACACCATTTTGAGACGATGTTAAATGAAGTTTGTAGCAGTTCAGGGGATAGTTAACAAAATATGTTTAATCGATGTCCCACCGAAAAATTGTCATTACACGTATATGTGCACCCAGCGGAAATTATTCATTACATGTATTTTGGGAAACTTCTCATTGCATGTATATCCGCATGTAATGACGCGTTTTCGGATATGACACCGATTAAAATAGCATACAGTAGGGAGTGCTTAGTAAGTCATCCATTCAGGATCATTTCGTGACACTCGCAACCTCACTCGCCCTTTGGCTCGGGATACAAACTCTACACTCGTCAAAAAACAGTTTTCAAAGCTTTTTGCTTAAAAACAACATCTTGAGTTTGGCTCATTTCACAAAATTGATCCCTCATGTAATGACTTACTTCCGCGTCCCCCACTGTAATCTACTATTTCGACTCGGGCATCGAATTCCGAAAATTTTTTTGCAAGCTTGGTTAAACTGAAGAAAGGTTTATCAATCGTATTTTTAAAAGAAAAACTCTTGCATTTTCGGGGATCGAACCCGGAAGCCGAATTCGGTGGAGGTTCAGTGTGTCACGCCAAAACCTCTCTGGTTCCTGATCAGAAGTTTCAGGTCAAATCTCCTTTGACAAAGGGTTACATGTATCAAACAGCTATAATTCTCTCCTGGGACCGTTGATTCAGTGATGAATGCACTGGGATTCCACCAAAATGGCCTAGTTTCACACCCAAACCTGTAAAGCAATTCTATTCGACTTTTCGACTTGAATCTTTTACGTGGAGAAATACATATATATTTGTATTTGTACTTTAGAGACTCCACTAACAGCTTTTTATAACCAATAACAAGTGTAGTCTGGACCACCGGCTTAACGTGACTTCCGAAACACGTCTCAGAGTAATGCGAATGTAACCTACTATTGAATTACTTCAAGAATTGTTAGACGCATGCTTATTATCTCGCCTAAATGTAAGCTTAGGGCACCAAATACACCAGCATTACCCAACTTTTGAAGTTTGAATGAACTTTAGGACGTTATTAATGCGCTACACTTCATAGAAAAATTCCATGTATAATTTTTCCGACACGGGATTTGAACCCCGATCGTTTTGGTGGAAGGCCAGTACGCTAACCACTGTGCCAACCCGTCCGTTGATATATACAGCGATATATTTGACCATGATTTTTCCACTGTTGAGTATTGTGGAATATTTTTCAGAATTCTATCCTGGACAAAACATGCAACACATTTGATACACATTTTAGAGGGTCGCACCCAATCGAAAAACGAGGAGTTTGTTATCTGGGTTCATGTTCTTCTACGGATTCACATTTTTTATTGTCATCGTTCAAATTCGAAGGTAAAAATTTTCCCATCTAAACACTTTCGAAATAGAAATGTTGGAGTGACTATATATAAGAAATTCCTAGAAGAAAGTATAAATCCATTACAGAATTTGCGATGTATGGGAGAAAAGCAAATGAAATGTTGGTGCAGTTTAAAATTGTTTGTTGAACTAACACATCTTGTGGAGTTTTTACGATGTATTAAAGCAAACAACAAGGTTTTTTTTCACAACAAAGACTGAAAAATGAAAAGGAGTTATGTTTTTATATTCGTATTTTATGTCTTAAAATAACATTCTTATGCCATGATTGTTTGTAAATACGTATGAATATATCGTATCTCGTTCGTACGTCGGAAATAGTGTAGACTTGCCCAGAAATATATTATCCAGTGTTATAACCACAGAACCATAAAATATTACATAAACTTGTCAGGAAGCATATTTTGTTAGGGTTTTTAGTGCATCAGGCAAATATGTTTTCTTTTTTCCATCCTTCTTCTTCTTGCAGCACCTCGACAACGCTTTGAGATTTTGTTCACATGAGGTTTTCCACAGCTGGAGGTTTATTAAACAAGCGAAGCATAAGCAAATACTTGTTTCTTTAGTATTTTTGGTATAGAATTTAATTAAAATTTCTATGATTTGAAGAGAGCAATTTAATAAGCAGCGTGAAAGAATTTTTAATGAACTTTGTTACTTTATTGAATGGTGGGAAAAGTGCTGTTAAGTACAGATGACATGCAAACGAAAGTTCGAAATATCATCGTAGTTTGTAAACGTGGCGATAAAAAGATCAATTTTGTTCTGCGAGAAATAAGTTAGTATTCAGATGAACTAGCCAAACAGGCAGCTGTGATGAACCCCAACAATCCAGAGCCTAACCTTCTCGTAGGAATACCAACCTCAATAATTACGAGAGAAATTAATACCTATAGACTCTCTAAATTCTACAGATACTGGCATAGCCAAGCAGGCTGCAAACAATCCAAAAATAATTTATCACTTAACAGGAAATTCTCCAAATATTTAATAAACCTAAGCAGAAGCAGATTAAAAGTATATACTGGAGTCATGACAGGACACTTCGACTTCAACAAGCATTTAGAAACCATAGGAAAAAGACAGGATCCAGGCTGCGAATTATGTGATAGTCACATCGATTCAGCCGACCACTACTTATGCCAATGCCCAGCATTCATAACATTAAGGTATAAGTGCTTGGGCAACTTCACCCTAAAATACGGCACAATCAAAACGTTACACCCCAAGGACATTTTGAATTACATTAGCAATTCAAAAAGATTCCTATCAAAATACGAAGAGTAACATCATGGCATACCGAAAAAACAAGGCAGCACAACAGGCCCATGAGAGGCCTACGTGCACGATTGACTGGTTACAGGGCAATCGCCTTACTTAATAATAGGGGTCGGAACGGATCGGATAAATCAGATCGCATATCGGACTTGATCTGATCCGTCATTGATCGGATCGGATATTACCGTTTTCGGATACGTATCAATCCGAACCTGATCCGTTCCAAGCCATACTTAATAATAATAATAGTCTTAACGAGTGTATGAAATGATATCAGGTGTGCAGGTGTAAAATTGGTGTATCCTAGGTATCCTAGATACCAGGAAGTTTTTCGGCAAAAAAGTTGGATACCAGGAAATCGGTTCGGGGAGAGAAGGAGAAGCAGGAAATGACTGGTAAAAAGGAAATGTCTGAAAAGAGGAAATGACTGAAAGAAGGAAATGACTGGAAAAAAGGAAATGACTGGAAAGAAGGAAATGACTGAAAAGAAGAAAATGACTGGAAAGAAGAAAATGACTGGAACGAAGGAAATGACTGGAAAGTAGGAAATGACTGGAAAGAAGAAAATGACTGTAACGAAGGAAATGACTGGCTGGAAAGAAGAAAATGACTGGAAAGAAGGAAATGACTGGAAAGAGGAAATGACGGGAAAGAAGGAAATGACTGGAAAGAAGGAAATGACTAAAAGAAGGAAAAGACTGGAAAGAAGGAAATGACTAAAAGAAGAAAATGACTTCAAAGAAGAAAATGACTGGAAAGAAGGAAATGTCTAAAAAGAGGAATTGAACTGAAAGAAGGAAATGAATAAAGGAAGAAACGGACTGGAAAGAAGGAAATGACTGGAAAGAAGGAAATGACTAAAAGAAGAAAATGACTGGAAAGAAGGAAATGACTAAAAGAAGAAAATGACTGGAAAGAAGAAAATGACTGGAAATAAGGAAATGACTGGAAAGAAGGAAATGACTGGAAAGAAGGAAATGTCTGAAAAGAGGAAATGACTGGAAAGAAGGAAATGACTGGAAACATTGAAACGACTGGTAAAAAGGAAATGTATGAAAAGAAGGAAATGACAGGAAAGAAGGAAATGACTGGAAACATTGAAACGACTGGTAAAAAGGAAATGTGTGAAAAGAAGGAAATGACAGGAAAGAAGGAAATTACTGGAAAGAAGGAAATGAATGGAAAGAAAAAAATGGCTAGAAAGAAGAAAATAACTGGAAGAAAGGAAATGACTGGAAAAAGGAGAATAACTGGAAAGAAGAAGAAACGACTGGAAAGAAGACAATAACTGGAAAGAATGAACTGAATGGAAAGAAGGGAATGACTGGAAAGAAGGAAGAAGAAGCACAATGTCAGACTAAATGCGTTAATTATCAGATGGCTAACAATGGGCCCGTTTCGATCGAATTTAGTTGTGCGTAGCACCCGAAACTTAGTAGGATATTTTTAAGAATTTAAGACACAATTTAAAATAAATAAAGTTTGTTTTTCGACTCGGAAGGAGCGTTGAATTTTATTTGAGAGTTCTACCATTGTGTCGTATTCCGTGTCCATTGGCTAAACCTTTTTATAAATAAAAATGGTTTTTCGATGCTGTAATGAAATGAACTAAAAACATACCTATTACTGGTTCCGTTCCTATGGAGACTGTTTTTCTGCTTTCTCTTGCCATTTGTCGTTAGGACTGAAATACTCGTTTGTTTTGATACTTCAAAGCCATCTAATTAGGAAAACGGAAATAAAAACATTTTCAAATTTGTATAAGTACGTAATGCAATCCAAGCATGCTGTAAAATTAAATTGAGATTGAAACATGCTTTTCATATAAAAACGCCTAATGAACAAAATGCATCATCCCTGTATACGATTCAAAGTAAAAATATTTAATTACGACCAGAGTTGTACTCTGTAACCAATTTTCTCAATGCTTTGTTAGCTTTGAAATATAAAAGCGACGCGACGCTAACTTACTTCGCTACTTCATCAAAAATTAACGCTGGTGTGTATTTTGCAATAAATTTTAAATGTTAATGGCTAATACGGTACCGTCACCTGGGTAACGAATTTCATCTCTTTCGCTCTTTCAATGTGATTTATATTCAAATGAGACAAAAAAGATTCGTTCGACAGGTGACATGGTAGCGACAATGTATGTGTTACCGATGAAATTAGCAAATGATGAAATCTTAGAGGCAAATAATCTTTCGTAATTTGCGTGAGAAACTTAACGACAAATTTAAATGAAAGAATTTTTTTTACAGAAGATCTTAGGATGATATCTCCACTAGGCAAAACAGTATCCGCCGCCGGTCGGGTGCTGATCAAATAACTAAATATAAAATTTATTAAAAGGTGAATGTCGCTAACATTGAAGCTAGCGAACTAGAGAAGATTAGAAGCCAGTGAAATTAATAGCGACGCTAATTGTTAGAGGAGCACTTTGTTCGAAAATTTATTTTTGCGGATACACATACTATTTGCTTGAACCGCTTCTAACAATAGGCTACGACACTTTGCATAAACGCTTATACAACCCTGACAAAAGTCCAATAAGAGAACGTATTTTCGTCATTTACACAAAATACTTGAAATTCAAAAAAAAAAAAAAAAATGTCCCGCTTTGCCAGAAACGCTGCAAATCCTATAAAACCCCATTGCATGTTTAAACTCCAAAGCTTTGCTTAGTTCAAATAACGTATACACACCCGCATTGTACGATCTGTGGAGATTTTATTCGTTTCACGTATGTCCACAGAATTGAAAATATTGAAAAATGTTTTCCATTGCTAAACCATTTCGTATTTGGGTACCTACCTTTCGCATGGCAGTTCGTTAACGTTAAAAACGGAATATGGCAAAAAACCCTTTTCCATCTATTTGATTGTATAGACATAAAGCCCATATTATTCACATACCCTGACCATCAGTTTCACACATTTTATCGTTTTGTGCTAGATTATCGTCATTGTGTGTGAAAAGAAAAATATTATTTTTTTTGTGATCGAAATAATGAAGCTGAACGGCGTATACAACGGGTGAGGAAGATTTGATTAAAATTATGTTATCCGTAGTGATCAATAAACGAAATTATTATGATTGCTTCTTCGGTCAAGTAATAAACCAGAGATTGATATAATTTTCGCAATTTCATATTAGATTGAGTGCGGGAATATGGGTCTAAATGTCATAAAATGGCACACATTATTAGCTTTTTGTGAAAGACAAAGAGTACCGTATAAGTACGTTGTTGTGAGCGAATATATAACATTGAAGGAGAAAATATTTGTTGCTACGTTATTTGCAAAGGAATTCCTTCAATTCCTATTCAAAATTCTGATAATGGAACGTACGAATAATGGAACTTTATAAGAGACTATTTGCACCCTTGTGGAAGTAGTGGCAGTATTATTGTAGATGATAGTTGCACCCCACTCGGCGCAATGGAATTGTTCTTTTACAAATACTATTCTCGCACGAGTTGGGTGCAAATAGCTTCTGCCATCCGACTGCAATAACACTGACATTATGTGCACCCCACTCCGGTGCATTAGTAGAGGTTCTTGTAGAACAAAAACCATCAATTTATGTGGGATATTTTGTCCATGGACAATTTGTCAGGGGATATTTTGTCTTGGGATAATCGGTCCTAGAGCAAAACGGCACAATTCTACTATGTATACTATTCTCATAGTAAAATTGTGCCCTTTTGCTCTAGGACCGATTATACCAAGGCAAAATATCCCCTGACAAATTGTCCCCGGACAAAATATCCCCAGACATAATGTGTACTCAGAAGTGGTGGATATAGGTAGGTATTATTAATTAGATATTATTTTACGCCCTGCCGTTTAAACCAGTGGTTGATATCGATACCCTGATTATAAAACAATTAACAGAGCTTTAAAAATCCTCCATCCATTTTAAAGTTTTCGTTGCAGAGGTAACTTTGGCGAATTGTTGTGAGGCGACTACTAAGGCCTCACTTTTCCACAAAAGTCATTTGTTTTACTTACACTTTAACTTAAAAAACTTTCAAACTAAAGGTTTTGGAATCAAATTTTGTAAGAATGGCTTGTTCTCTGTTCAATTTCCTGCAACTTTGCTGAACATTGGAACTTTCCATCTGAGGAGGGGAAGCATCCAGGAGCGATTTTCCACGACAAGAACAAAGTTTTCTGAAAAATGTAAAATAATGTCATATGCAAACAACTTTGAAAATAGATTTATTTCCTATGAAATATTGAAAAGGCATGTCCGAAAACAATATTGGGATACGGAATTTCATATATTCCTCGAAAATACTCCTCATCCAGAGGGTCCACTACTCAGAACAGTGTTTTCTAAGCGATATTTGTCTAATTTGTTTTGTTTTCTCCTGGATTTTTGTCATATCCCTTCAGTGCGACAACTCCTTCGTGTACCTCTTGCTCCATACACCCGAACTCAAGATGGTATTCAAGTCAGTCCAAGAGAGTATGAAACAGTATACAGGTCTCCCGCGTTTTATGCGGTGTGAATAACAAAAAAATTACAGCAGAAAAGTGAACTAAATCAAATCATCTTCATCTGTCAAAGAACAAAAGAATGTGACAGTTCGAGCATACTTGCATAAGGGGCCAAGGGCCATCCATAAATGACGTCCAGTTTTTTCAGTGCTGCCAGCACATTTAAATCGTTAATAACTCGATAAATATCCATTCTGGCGAGTCGAATGTGTGTTCTACCCCCTAAATACCCCCTCTAATTGGGGGGGTAGGACACATGTTTGATCGCCAGAATGGATATTTATCGAGTTATTGACGATTCAAATGTGCTGGCAGCACTGAAAAAACTGGACGTCATTTATGGACGAGCCCTAATGCCATCTATTATCAAAGAGAATAGGTAGCCGGAGGCGTGTGATGAATAGTGAAGGCATACTTTAAATATTTCATTTCACTGAAGAAGCAATATGTTAAAGAACCTTATCAGGCCATTTTTGGAGTTAAATGTGGAAAACTCATTGGGCGTTGTAGAAAGTGCCGGGAGTTGAAAGGTAAAAACATAAAAAAATAAATTGGTTTACAGTGAAAAAAGTCGCTTCAAAGTCACGTTCCCTTTTACTACACTTTCTGACATAGTCATCACATTAACTGTAAACTCAGAGAATTATAACTTTGCTCAACTCTTAAAAGACCTGTCTTTTGCACTTTTTCCACTGACTGTAGAATTCTGAAATATGTGGATCAAAAATAGATCGGACGATATGAGTAGACACAACCGTTTGTTTACGAGTCAACTTTGAATTTAAATCAAAGTTTGGTGAACTGTTCTTGAGAATAAACGAAAAGACCAGACAGTCCAACTACGCTGTTGCCAAACATAAAATTCTTCCATTAACATTCATTGCACATTTTAAATTGCACAAAATTATGAAAGCCCAAGTTGTGTGTAACCTACATACGCGGCACTGCTGGAATTATGTCTCGTTTGTGTGTTGCACAAAAAGCTTATATGTGTCATTGATGTATATGGAATAAAATATAAACTGTTAGAATCCTCAGACAATATATCATGTGCAACTCATTCGATTTGATGAAGCCTTTCGAATCCGATTACTAAGTCATGTAGAAAATTGGATATGAGCAAAACAAACTCCATGGTATTTGGTGTTTATTTATACGTATGTACGAAAGATAGTTCTATTTTTATTGAATTGTTATGGGGAACTTTAGAAAAAGAAATTTAAAAATGTCGAATAAATAAAATAAATATACGTATTGTGTGTCTACATTTAGCAGATCGTTCAAGTATGATTTGGAATAGAATTATTTTATTCTATTTTACTTATCTCATATGAGTAGAATCAACATTCATTCTCTTGAATTTTTCACTATTGAAGATTTTGTTTTATATCTCCAATTCTGTTTGAAAGACAGTAATAATTTAGACTACCTGTCTAAAGTTAAACATGGGTGCAAAGTGATCCCGGCAATTTTATTTGACCAAAATCCATCGGGTCGAAATAGTTATTTATGCAACGCATACTTGAGAGTGACAAAAAGTATATATGAAATTCCATAATGCAACTCGTTTTCAATTTCAAGTACTTTTTGCATAAAACGTTGTATGAAACACGTTGCGAAACGGAAAATTTTTGTCGCACGATGTGTTTATCATACTCGCTACGCTCGTTCACATCTCTTGACAAAAATTTCTCGTTTCGCAACTTGTTGCATAAAAATTTGTATGCAACTCGATGCGTTAAGGGTTTTCAATGCATACGATGTGATTGTCCAACTCGCCTGCGGTTCGATAGACAATTTCAAATCTAGTGCATTAACATACCCCCTAACGCAATTTGTTGCATAAATAGCTATTATGCAACAAGTTGCGAAAAGAAAGTGTTTTCTTCACTAGATGTAAAATTACATCGTGTGACGGAAGCTCCCTCTTTTCGCAACCTGTTTCATAGTACGTTTTATGTAATTTAGTTTTTCGCAATTCAAAGGTAATGACAAAAAACTGATTGGACCCGTGCGAAGTACAAGTCCCATGCGTTTAGCACTACGTTCGTAACCAGTCGATTCGTGGGGGTGGAGTTGGGGGTTAAGCATCGATCATGGTCCTTAGATGCCAAATCCGAAAAAAAAACAAATGAAGGGCCCCGTACGTATCAGAATAGATGAGGCAAACAGAGTTGATGTTACGAAAAGACTCGAACGTATTTAAATAAAAATTGCCTTCACCCTTAAGTGTTTGAAATTACGTCCACATTAAGTTGTATTGGAAATAGCCGATAGGGCAATATTGAACAACCCGTCCGAAAAAACGGTGTAAAAAAATCCTCCCGAAATCACAAAATTGATCTCCAAATAGACAAACATGTTCGTCTCAATTTTCTCTAAAACATAGCAAAAACCAATTTTTTTGTTAAGGGCCCGGCTTTAGGACCGACTTAGGGCCATAAGAAAATACCTCTGATACATACTTCCAAAGACAAAAATGTTTCCCTCAATCTGCGATATGACATAAAAATGTTTTTTGGTTAGAGCCGACCTTAGAACCGACCAGAGGCCCACTTGAGCCCCAAGCACAGGCCCAAATTTGCTTATGAATATAATTCGGTACACGGTTACCTCTCAAATAGAAAAAGTCGGTTAGGATTTTCCGATTTATGTAAACAAAAACACGTTGGGCCTAGTTTCAGCGTCCTGGCTGAGTCCAAGGGCGTCTTATCAAAAAACTTTCTTCGATAAAATGTGAGACATTCCCAGACCTTTCGATTAAATTTTTTTTTTTGAAAATCGGAAAAGATTTACTCGAATTATGTACAAAAAAATGTAGGGCCCTAGCAGATGCTCATTTTTAGTGCCCTAGCTAAGTCCAAGGGCTCAAAATCAAAAAAGTTTCTTCCAATTGTCGGCCAGACCTTCCAAACAAAAAAAAATTATGAAAATCGGAAAATATTTAATTGAGTTATGTACAAAAGACCAAAAACCACTTAAACGGCCCTAGCTCGACGGTGACGCACGGACGGACGGACATTTTTTTATTGCTGATTCGTCATCTAAGGTTACAAACGGCGTGGTAAACGCATAAGACATAAGGGGCTGTTCATAAATGACGTCACGCTTGCTATAAAATCCACAAAGTTCGTAACTCTAAACTGGTGAGACATTTTGTTTATAGTACTCCGGCTACCCCCCAAACACACCCCCTGTTTGGGGGGGTAGGCAGAGTCCTATAAACATAATTTGTTGTCCAGCATGAGTTATGACCTTTTTATGGATACTCATTTTTTATAGCAAGCGTGACGTCATTTGTGAATGGCCCCTAAGACCCCTTTTCGAGGAAGTTCGTTCTTCGTACGGGTCTAAAAATTTGTCCGTCCGTCCGGAAACACGATAACTCGCGTAAAGGCATGCCCGATAATTTATGAAAGAACATTCTTTGATTTGGAGTCGTTGGACTCAGCCACGGCCCTAAAACTGAGTCTCTACCAAACGCTTTTTTCTATATAAATCGGGTAAATTTTATCCGATTTTCAAAGTCATTATTTTTCCTGAAAGATAATTGCAAAGTGATAACGAGTTTGAATTTCGGCAAAATCGGTTAAGAAGTTTCGAAGTTATGGTCAAAAAAGTGGTCAAAAACGTGGCTTTTTGCAGATTGGAGAAACTTTTCGATTTATATCTCCGCGAAATTAGAACGGAAATAGCTCCTCAAGGTTTTATTCAACAGATATGGACGTCAGAAAATCACGAACATTAAATTAGTGAAAATCTGTAGAGTGGTTCGTGTTGTAGAGTCCTTAGTGTAAGTCCAAGCCACGCTACTCGACCCTAAGCAATATTCGGTGGTTTTTCGTGAATATTTCTTTCATATTTATTTCTTGTTCAGTGTTGTAGAGAAAAAAGTAGCGAATATTTTTGTCCATGGAAGTATGGGTCAGAGGCCTCGATTCGATTCTGTGGGAATTTTTTTTTTCAAACTTTGAGCTTTGTTATGGATATGAAGAGGTTTTCCAATCCAATTTGTAGATGTAATTTCATACACTTAAGAGTTAAGGCAATATTTACTTAGATACGTTCGAGGCTTTTCACAACATCTATTCTGTTTGCCATATCTATTTTAATGCGTACGGGTCCCTTTGCATGTGTTATTTAACTGGCTGTGTTTAGTTACGAAAAAGCTCTACATTCGCAACGAAATTACATAATATAATTTATATGTTTAGCGGATATAAGGCGCACTTTATTTTAGCGAAAAACTCGATGTAAAGAAGGCTCTGCAATTCGTTTGTAAACATACCACATACACCAATACAACGCAAAAAAAAAATTACGACGTATCGGATGAGAAATTTTCATATATTTTCTTTCACAAATTCTCCTCGCTATGTTTTTTTTTGCGTTGTCCGGCAGAATATATAAGCTTTACACTCGAACTTTAAAAGCATATAAGCTTTACAGTAGAACTGTAAAGATACATAGATGATGCGTTTATATGGAAACACAATGTGTGTTCTGTTTTCGACCAAATAAAGTATAGCAGACGCAGTGCCGCCTTTACATAGGGACCAGGTATTTTTTTTGCTATTCTCAACCCATTCAAAATTTAATATTACAAGTTTATTAGCGGAAAATATTTTCGCTCGCTGAGCTCGCGATTTAGGTATTTACTCACAACAAAAGTTTGTTCTTCAAACATCCTTTAGGTTGTGTGGAACTTTCTAGCAGTATTTTAGAATTTATAATGTCTGGAAAGTCTTAGGGCCGCCCCGAGAGAATCATATAAGGCGTCCAGTTTCTTATGAAAGGCCCAGTATAAAACTATCTACGCTGCAAAAACTGTACGGGTATTTTTTGTTCGAGGAATAGTATATGGTTCGAGGCGTAGTCGTGGTCTTGTAGTACAAAATACTATTCTTTTGTTGACAGCTGATTTTTATGCTAGATACTTTAAGCTTTTATACTAGTGACGGGAATGGCCCTATTGTTTCACACATTTTAAAGTGGCAAAAATTATATGCAATTGCCACTTCATACGTTTATTGAACTAAATAAAATCCGTAAAGAAACATTAAACCCGCGAAATATAAAAAACTTTTCTGAATATCAAAACTTTTATTTCTTATCGTTACCGAGTTATCCACACATCCAATAAACGAGCGTTACAATAGAAGACACAAATTTCACAGGGCATGGATATTACTAAAATGAAAGAAACAATTGAAAGTAAATGCTTTTGTCAATTCCATTGTATTTTTCGCTTAACACTTCGCTAAGTGTGAATGCCTAACAAGATGCTTGTATGTACTTTTCATCGGGTCACATTGCTTGAAATGGATATTTCATGAGAAGCAAGAATGTGCGAGTACAATACAGATGCTGGCAAAAAAGAAGTCACATAAGCTTTCTTTCTTGCTTGAGACTACAACAAAAAAAATACTTAGAATTGCGACAGAAAGCCGTCGTAAAAGTAATACTTCTTAAATGTCTATGCCGTTCTGTGTGATACTTTTTTTTGTCTTTGTTTTGTGTATGAATGTAATGCGTGCTTGAAATATCTAAAAAGCTTTTTAAGGCCATTTCGGGAAATATGCCGCGAGTGAAAGATGAGTTAGAAAATTGCTTCACAGTGGTTGTATGCGTTTTGGTGTGTCTTGTCGTCTCTTCTGTCTTATTTGGTAAACATAAATAAATGTATGAGATAAATGTAAATAGGGTGCTACACCATTCAGAAAACATAGTCTAATGGAACGATGTTTTTAATGATAATGTTCAAATTGGAGATTTCTGCTTTTTATGTTCTTGTTGTTTTTCTTAAATGTTTTATTCTATCTTAACGCAAATGTTACGGCAAGTAGCATGTTCTACCTGACTTACGTTTTACGATACATTTTTAACGACCTCTAAAAACATAATTAGATTTGAAGATACTTAACATTTTTGGGCTTGTATGATGTATTGGTCTATCAGAATGTAACATTTCGCAACCAAGGGAGCTAAAAGTTCGAAAAAGAGAATAAGACAAGAGGCTTATTCTACGTTCCCAATTCACATTTTTGATAATTTTATACTTTCAAATATAAGTCAATAATAACCACAAGTTTTGAATTTCAATTGACAAATTTTTTCGATTTGAAGAATCATGCCCGGAGCGGTAGCGGAGCGCGTGACACAGTCCCCACACCCCAAAAAAACGTCCACAAACCCAAAAAACTCCATACAAAAACCTTTGGGACAAGGAGCCATATATAGGCAAGATTTTGAGTTTTATCCTCACGCCCTCTCCCCCTGAAAATTATTTCAAAAAAAAAACTACGTCGCAGCAGCTTTCCAACGAGCCCACACTCATCAAAATCGGTTGAAAATTGGCTGAAATATCGAGGTTAGAAAATGATATTTTTGTATGGAGAATAAATTTTTCTATTGTTCTCATCATTATGGAAACTTTTTTCTGATCTGTCGGTTTCTATCTATCTATCTATCCATCTATGTTCTATCTATCTATTCCATCTATTAATAATTTTCGATCTCGAAAACTAGATAGTTGATCTTCATGAAATTTTCAGGGATTGTCAGTCTCGGCCCCAATTAAAAAATTTCATATGCGCTTTTCCGGGAAAATTCTGGAAAAGCCGTGGCATGTGGAAAAGTGGTCAATTTTGAGGGTTTTTTAGGTAATGCTGGAGTTTTCGAATTTTAGCTTCGGAGTGACAATAGCTCGAGAGTTGGTTTCTTCGGGAAAGTTATAGAGTTTTGTCAGGAGAATTTTTTGGGATCTTAAGAAAATGGCTGCCAGCAGTCAAACCGGTGCCATCTTGAATTTTCCCAAGCAATAAATTAGGGTTTTTTCGGTTTTTGAATTTTAGCTTCGGAATGACAATACTTAGAGAGTTGGTTTCTTGGGGAAAGTTATAGTGTTTGGTCAGGAGAATTTTTTAGGATTTTCGTTAAGTTAGGTTAAGGTTAGGTATAACTTAGGCTTCTTTGGGTTTTCGAATTTTAGCTCCGGAATGATAACACTTAGAGAGTTGGTTTCTTCTAGAAAGTTATAGAGTTTGACCAGGAGAATTTTTTGGGATCATAAGAAAATGGCTGCCAGCTGTCATAGCGGCGCCATCTTGGATTTTCGTTTATGCTTTTTCGGTTTTCGAATTTTAGCTCCGTAATGACACTACTTAGGGGCTGTTTGGGGGTGTAGCCAGAGTCCTATAAACAAAATTTGCTGTACTGCAGGAGTTATGACCTTTTTATGGATACTAATTTTTTATAGCAAGTGTGACGTCATTTGTGAATGGCCCCTTAGGGAGAAGGTTTCTCAGGGAAAGTTATAGAGTTTCATCAGGAGAATTTTTTGGGGTCATAAGAAAAAGGCTGCCAGCTGTCATAGCGGCGCCATCTTGGATTTTTTTTCAGTTTTCGAATTTTAGCTCCGTAATGACACTACTTAGAGAGACGGTTTCCTCTAGAAAGTTATAGAGTTTCATTAGGAGAATTTTTTGGTATCATTAGAAAATGGCTGCCAGCTGTCATAGCGGCACCATCTTGGATTTTTTGCTAAATTCTGTATAAGAATACCTAGACAGTTGGTTTCTTCAGAAAAGTTATATGAATCAGTGGGAAGAATTGGTGACACGAAGTGTTCCGAAGGTAGCCGAAGGTGACACGGAGTGTTCCGAAGGAAGGCGAAGGGGACACAAAGTATTCCGAAGGTAGGCGAAGGTGATACGAAGTGTTCCGATGGTAGCCGAAGGTGTTGGAGAACAATTTTTTTCGGAGAAAAACTTTTTTGTATAAAATTTTTTTTGGAGAAAATTTTTTT
>CM055403.1:68004575-68040045 GCA_029228625.1 Pseudolycoriella hygida
CCGACCCGGACCCAACCAGACACTCAAGTTTTTCGAAACTCACATGTGGATGTGAGTAAGTAGATTTAGGCTACTTGCACAAGCTGATGACACGGTTAACCAAAGTTAACAATAACGATGCAACTTATTTATGCAAATGTTAAAACATAAACATTTATTGAGGAAATGTTTATAGCACAAAGAATTTGTTGACGTTCCACTTTCATATCAATGGAAGCGATGGTTATTATATAAGTAAGATTATACAATGTAACTTTAGTTCTTAACCAGACTGAATCGAATAAACACGTGATAAAACGACCAGTTTGCATTATTAACTCGAACAACGGGAACTAGGCCTGGCCTAGTTTCCCACACACAACCCAAATTACTTCGAAACAAAAATTATTTCAAGGCCCGACGGCTGCATTCTTCGCGGACCTTAGACTAAAACAAAATTCGTGTAATGTAAGATGATAAAATTTAGACGAGTTTTGTAAAATATAATAAAGGATCGGGACCCGAATAAAATGATACAACAACCCGACCCGGACCGAACCCGACCCGATAAAATTTTTCGAAACCCGAAACCCGAACTGTTTCAAAACACGGCCCGGACCGAACCCGACCCGATTAAAATTTTCCAAGCCCGAAACCCATTAACCCGAAAAAAACATTTCGTGTTCTGGTTCGGGTCAGGTTTTTCGAAGTTTCGGGCAACCCGCTTATCTCTACAAGGAAGGAAGGGGGGTCTAAAATACGTCTTTTTTACCGTGCGCATTATTTGAATGACCCCTAAGTTGCTAACCTCCTTTTTAATTCAATTTTTAAAGAAAATAATATTTTCCTGTCAGTATAACAACATTTCACCATGAAATAATTTTCCGATAGATCGCTTCATTGGATTCACAAGACAAGGAAAAGTTGTGGCCTTATTGTGAATATTTGACCGAAAATTAATTTCAAAGCTTTTGCCATATACATAAACATCGTCATGCACTTCTCCCATAAATAACCATAAATTTTATTATCAAATATTTCCTGGATCTCAAAAAAATCACATAAATTATTAACGTAAATTATGTTCAAGGAATTACGTACATAATATAAAACACATATAGAAAATCGCATTTAAACGGAAAAATAAATATCGATGTCAGCTAAGATTAATGAATTTTTCGCGCCACAACTTTTCAAAAAAGGAAATATCAACACGCGGATATGGAAAAGGGATAAGAAAAAATTATGGGGAAAATGTTTCGGGATGGTTATTAGTGTGTGTAAAAGATTTTTTTTACATCGCTTCACGAGTGCTATGCACAAATCAGAACATTTATATTATGTAGCTATAGAACCGTGAAATATGGAAAAATGATTAATACTGAAGCAGCACTGTTATATAACAGATAGAGGATGGAATTTTCATTATAATTGTATCATACACTCCAGTTACTCACTCCACGGTCTGGGGCTTATGGTGAGGAAAAAAGATTTGTTTTATTGATAGTTCTTGAATATTGTTAAGGAGGTTATTATATGTGACAGTAATTTCTTTGTAATTTCGAATTGATATTTTCTTTAATCAATTGAGACTGAAGTATATGTATTTTATCTTCGAACTTTTTTGCATTTTTGTTTTCCTCGTTATTCTCAAAAGATAGCGGATGTATAACTGAATTGGGTTAGTTAAAGCGTTTTATATCAGGAATACAATCTATGAGATGAGACCACTTTTGTATTCATTCATCCAAACTTTCCCTAACCGTTTTATTTGATATTAAATCTGATTTAATTAAGTGCACAAAGTACGAAGTGGGGATTAGGTTTTTCGAAGGAAACAACTTCACAAGACTTTTTTCAGTCAACATCCTACATTTTATTCGCTTTGAAACAATTACCTACAAAAAATAAATGAACATTGAATATGAACTCTTTTACGATTCCAACTTTTTCTGAGAATTCCTTTGTTCAAATAAAAATGTCTAGACCGTGTCACGTTGAAAATAAATATAAATAAAGTTCAAGGAAAATATTTCAGAATAGCTTTCTTGAAAGGATTCTTGTCTAAATATCCCGAGTCTTATATCATCTTTTGCGCACATTGTTCGCTTTTCGATATTAGCTTTCGTACATACATACCTTGAGAGTAGACGTCCTTCTAGATATCTGTACCATTTCGCAGGCAAAAGTTGAAGTTTTCGAATTATTGATGCGTTCATCGATTTTTCATACCATTTTCATATACGGAGATTATGTTGGCACTGCCAATAGTCTCTCTTGAACACTTTTGGCACGCCAATTTTTGCCAATAGCACCTCTTGGACACTATAAGCACGCAAAACTTATAAGAAAAGTAAGTAATATTCGATTTCAAATATTTCAGTGAGTTACGGGAAACGTTAGTCTCAATTTTCATGTATTAACAACAAAGAAATTGTATAGAGATAGAACGTCGATATAAAGCAAAACAATGTAGATCAACATGTCTCGAGTCTACATCATTTTATTCAATACCGGTGTTCTATACTATGCAATTTCTTTGATTATCAATCGGTTCAATTTAACCAGTTTATGTTTTCAAACAAATAATTATTGGTCGATAGCAATTTTCAGTGAAACTATCTGCTTTTTGTGCTTCGGACAATATTCAAAATCCGGACACAAACTTTAAAAGATTCTTTATCCTGTCACATTTGGACCAGATTTGCAAAAACTGTAATTTGTTGACAGTTTAAAATCTTACGTCACATTTGGACCAGATTTGCGAAAAATGTAAATTTATGGCAGAAATTTAAAATTTAAAAAAAGGTTTATTCACTCAGAATCATTGGTTGCCAATAGTCCCTTGGGTGCCTAAGGGAGACTATTGACACGTGTGTGACAATAGTACCCAAGATAGACTATTCGCACTGCATGCAAATAGTGTCCAATTGTCAATATTTGCACGCTATTCTAACTCGAGTAAAACTCAACCGATTTTCAAAAAAAAAATTTATGTGATTGAATCTGGGCACTGCGGGCCGTTTAAGTGGTTTTTGGTCTTCTGTACATAACTCGAGTAAATCTTCTCCAATTTTCATAATATTTTTTTTGTTGGAAAGGTCTGGGCATGGCCGACAATTCATGGAAGAAACTTATTTTGATATTGAGCCCTTGGACTAGCTTGGACTGGACTGGGGCACTTAATATGAGTCTCTTCTAGAGCCCTGCGTGTCTTTTGTGCATGACTCGAGTAAATTTTTTCGATTTTCATAATTATTTTTTTAATCGACAGGTCTATGAAAGCGCAACAATTTTTAGAATAAACTTTTTTAAGATTAGGCCCTTGGACTTAGCTACGGGCGGCATAAAAACGATTCTCTGCTAGGACATAACTTGAGTAAATCTCTTCAGATTTCCAAAAAAAAAAAATTTAATCGCAAGGTCTAAGAATGTCTCACATTTTATGGAAGAACATTTTTTGATTAGAAGCCCTCGGACTCAGCCAAGGCCCTAAAACTAAGTTTCTACTTGGGCCCAACGTGTTTGTTTGCATAAACCGGGTAAATCCTTACCGATTTGTTGATTTTTTTTCTATTTAAAAAGTTACCGAGTACCGAATTATATTCAAACACAAATTCTGGCCCCTCGCCTGTGCTTAGGACTGAAGGAGGTCTCAGGTCGGTCCCAAGGTCAGCCCTTCACAAAGAAAAAAAATCGGCTGTGTTGTAGAGAAAATTGAGTGAAACGTTTTTGTCAATGGAAGTATGTGTCCGAGCCATTTCCTTATGGTCCTAGGTCGGCCCCATACAAAAAAATTGTTTTTTGTAGAGAAAATTGAGGTATACATTTTTTTGTATGGAAGTATTTGTCCGAGACCTCTCCTGAGGGCCCTAGGTCGGTTCTAATGTCGGCTCTAGCCAAAAAGATGGATTTCTACTATGTTGTAGAGAAAATTGAGGGATATAGATATAAGAAATAGAAATAGACTTTTTGTCTCTCCTGAGGGCCCTAGGTTGGTACCAAAAAATGTTGTAGAGAAAATTGAGGTCTATTTGGAGGTTAATTTTGTGCTTTCGGAAGGATTTTTATACACCGTTGCTTTGGACTGATTTTTCAATATTTCCCTCTCGGCCATTTCCAATACAATTTAATGTACACGTAATTTCATACACTTAAGAGTGATTTTGGGAAAACTTCGAACGATTTTGGGACAACATGTCCTACTTTTTCCCGATGAATGTACCATTCGATTCCTTGTGCTATTGTAAGAAAAGTAATTTCTCATTTTTGGAAAATTTGATATTTTGGGGGAGTTATGGTGTGCTATGTAAGTGCATGTCAGGGGGTGGTAAAAATGGGTTTTTGGCTATAACTCATGTAAAACGAAATGAAATCAAATGAAATTTTATGGGATGACAAGCCCCAATGATACAAAGGTTTTTCATCATTGGATTCCTTGGAGCCTTCCCCCACTCCTAAGTTATTAGTCATTTTAGGTGAAAACTTCGGGAACGCTTTACTGATTGAAGCAGCGATGAACCGAAAAACTGAGTATGGTATGTTCTAGTATACTACCCCTACTACAAGGCCATACAAAGACTTCCCCGGTTTAAGGCTGTTGCACCGGTCTGGAACAACTTTTGTAAGAAAGGTCAATTTTTGACACTTTTTCTTGACTATTTTCAGCTGAAGAAGTCTGTATAACTGCCTTGAAACATCATCTGGATATGCGAAAATGAGCTGTTCACTAGTAACAGTGTACTCTGCGGAAGATGGGGGGGGGAGGATGTTGGCTACCAAAGAAAGCGTGAAGATGTTGACTTTTATATGGAAATTTAGAACGTTTTGAACACTTTTTCTATGTGAAAGTGGGGGGGGGGAATTCTATAACACAGAGTGGGACGTCATTTGTGAATGAACCCCCACAAATATTTGATTTTGGTCTAAATCTGACGTTCGTTGATATCAAATAAAAGTCAATTGTCGTTACACACAAAATTGTGCACTGGTCAGCGGTGGCGGGCGAATATTCATGAGATTGTCTATATAGTACGACTCCCACGCGTTTAAGTATTTTTCTTTTCTGACGTGTTCTATCAATTGTCTGTTTTCTTTGATTACTTTATGCGACGGGTTATCGAAAATATGTTTAGCCACTGCCGAGTTTAAATCATTTTTCTTTATAGCTTTTATATGTTCTTGCCATCGAATCTGACAGGGACCAACATAAAAATGGCCGCAGGTTTCACATCTCATTTTGTAAATACCTGATTTTTGTAACATTTGTCTTGTGTTTATTGTTACATAGAACATTTTTAATTTTGTTGTTACTAGCGAACACCGTCGAGATGTCAACTGATTTTAAAACGTCTTTGCTTTTATTTGTGAGGGATGGAAAATGAGAAAGTCTCATCCACGCTACCGGTTTCTGCTTAATCGGTTTTTAAGTTGTGTGCGACTTTATGAACAGCGACTTTTTTTGTTTTTCTACAATTTTTTTAATTAGAGGCTCTCCATATTCATTTACCCTTGCGATGTAAAAGATTTTTCGTGCCTCTTCTTTTCGATCCTTTTCTGACATCGCGCAGTGTGACATTTCTTTCAAAATGGCGGCGAGTGTCAAAATCGGGCCCTACGCCAAATTTACTAAATAAGGCGAAAGCGGATAAGGATGTTGAATCTATTATGAGCTATAAGCAACGCTACTGTAATTTTTTTTTAATTTGTACCGATTTTGACTTATTTGGTAAATTTAGCGTAGTGCCCGACTTTGACAAATGCCTCCATTTTGAAAGAAATGTCACACTGTGCATCGGGATGTTTAGCATTCTGTAGACCATGGAATTAAAAGCTGCCATTTTTGTTTAAAGCTGGTGCATGGACTGTTCTAGATTTCGTTTCAAAAATCGTTTTCACCTCTCACACTTGTTGCTTTCGTTTCAAAAACCGTTTTCACCACGTATAAATAGCTGTGGTGAAAGCGAGGTGAAAACGATTTTTGGAACGAAAGCAACAAGCATTTATGACACGAAATCTGGAACAGTCCGAGCTCTGTGCAGTCTGCTACCAACATTTGAATGAATGAATGATTTGGCTAGTAAGAATATGTCTCACCATCACACATGTCAAAACAACTAATTTCCGACGACATCAATACAAAGTGTAACTTCACAGGAATCTCATGAATAGATAAATATATCCGATCAAATGACCTTAAAACATGGTGCTCCCCCATTTATCAGATTTGCCAACAAAATATTTTTAGCTTTGATAAAAAAATATTTACGGTTCAGAAAATTTGCGGTTATCCGTTTTTAGGTGTTATAAATAAGATTTTTGAAATGTTATTAAAGAAGTTATGCGAAGAAATCGTTTATGTAGAATCGTTCAAATAAACAATAAATTCATGGAAGTCAAAAGGCCGTTTTCATTGAAAGACAGATGAAATGAGAAGATATTATCTTCCATCTTCTCGCGGATGATAGTATCGTCCTAAAGACAGTAACAGCCTTTATCGTCGATAATATCTTCCACCTATTATAATTTCCACCACGCGATAATAATATTCTATTGGACAATCAAACACATGGTAGAATTGGTCTATTTGCGAGCACGTCTTATTAATGATGAATTACATTATTGTCCAGTGGATATTAGCGGCCGTGATAATGGTAATATATTATCCAATTGGACTATATTATTTTTCGTTGAACGTTGCAACATCCACTGGACGATATTATCATTAAAATTCTAGTCTGCGATAAATTATCATAGCACCGTAAGATATTCAGTTGGACGATATTGTCTTCCTGAAAGATAACACTAGGTAGTTTAACCTCGAGTTTAACCCTCGTCTATCGCTAAAATTGAATAGTGCAAATCTAACTAGACGCCGTCCGTCGGTCGGATATATTCATGAAAAGTAATTTTGAAAATTTCGTTTTGAATGAGCTGTTAGCAATCTTGTCATCTACGTTTCATGCTTTTGCTTTTCCATTATTTAAAGTTAAACGATAAGCATTTATCAAAGCATTTTGATGTACGGTTTACGCTCAGTCACCGCTGCTATAATAAGCCCCCACAAAGATCTAAAATTAATTTTCACTACATGTAAATGACAGATTTGAGTCGACATTTTTGAAGTTTATATTGACATTCCTACATTTAATATACTTTTCACCGAAGCATACATGTACGACGGGATAATGATATCGTTTTGCACATAAACGACACAACACCAATTTTTAAGATAATTTGTAATCTTCAAAGAAATGGGATACTTTTCGCAGAATATGACTTTCATGAATATTTCCATAAAGGAACGATATTATCCCTACACTCACAGCATCTAAAATGGGAATATTGTAACCCAATTTAACTTTATTTATACTTCAAAAAGGTACGTTTTTAATAAGCGTTTTTCCCAGAGTATGAAATATTGATTCGATATCCGTTTACTTGCCCTAGAGAAAAGGTGAAATTTAGAGGTGCACTATTTTAAAAATGAAATTAGATTGGCGGGTTAATTATATTGTGACTCAGTTAGAATTTTTATCTAGACGGACATTTTGCAATATCTTACGCAAGAAAAGAAAAGCGTTCCTAAAAATAACTTAAGAGCACGTCGCAAAAATGTGAACTGTCAAATTTGCGATGTTTTTTCAGAACAGAATCCTGCGTAAGCAAAAAATTATTCAAAATTATAACTAATGTACTGTGAGAGGATGACTCTTACCCAAATAATAGATAGAATTCAAAAACGTTAAGTATGAAGATACAAATTTGCTCTGAAATAACATCGCAAATCCGCTTAGAATGCGATGATTTTTCAGAGCAGCTTTCGACCTTCTTACTCAAATTTTTTGAATTCTGATTCATCTATTATTCGTCTAAGAATCATCCTCTCACAGTACATGAGTTATATTTTGAATAATTTGTTATGAAGGATTCTGCTCTACAAAAAACATCGCAAATTTGACAGTTCACATTTTTGCAGCGTGCTCTTAAGTTATGTTATATTTTCTCCCATGAAGTACATCACAATAGGAAAAAGCCATACAAACTTTTTTCAAAATTATCTATGTATTTTCATATATACCTTTGAAAATCATTTTCCTCGGTGGCGTTTTCTTGACGTTTTGTCAGATGACAAGTCAAGTTCTTGTTTTCCCGGAAAAATAGAAAATTCTAACAGAATTCCATATTTTCTCCTCTCGAACAACAAATAAATTGTTTAAAGAAGCGGATGTGAATGTGCCTAAGGCCTATTCAAATTAAATTCTGCGTCATTTTCACTTAAAGTGAGTGAGAGTGAAATTACCATTAATTATTGCTTCATTTCGAGAAATCACTTCCCCATCATTTTTACATCGAGTACATCAAAATTCGATCAAAATAGCCATATACACAGTTCTTACTTTAAAACTCACTATTTTTAGACCCACTCCTTCTCTTCCCCTTAGCTCGAACAACTCCTCCCTCCCTTAAGGGCGAGCATACTTTATTGTCTGCCTTATTGTCTACTTTAAAATTGCATAAAAGTTACATCAAATTAACTTCTTTTTTAGCGATTACACTCCTTAATCGAAACAAAGTTGAGATGTATGTGTGCATATTGTCAAAGGATTTTGTTGGTGATGCAAAATGCCGAGCCGATGCAAAGTTAACCTAATACAGACTATAGCGTACATTTATCATTTGAGAAGGGTATACGCTTCGATCGCGTCAGCTTCATATTTGTCATAAACAGTTATCGCCTGTATCGCCCTGTTCCTTTATAACACGAAAGCATTTAGTTTGAGATCCATAATAGGGCCATTCCACGAAAACTCCGTTCCTACGCTCGAAATGCTCAGTAGTTACGTAAAGATATTCATAGAAAATGATGCACTAGAAGGATTGATCCTTCAACTAGAGGTTAGTTATTTTTCTATGACTATCATTTTGTAACTACTGAGAATTTCATGCGTAGGAACGAAATGGTTCGTGGAATTGCCATCCTACGTTACATTTTATCCAACTACAGCGTGGATAACTTTATAATTATGGAGGATGGATTTTGATTATAAAGAAAATATCTTGAAGTGCATGTAAATCTGGTGTATTTAGTAGACACAAGTTGAAGAAAAATCATTTGCAGAATTTCCCTCGTCCGGATTGAACCCGGATATTCTTGGTGGAAAGCCACTACGTTACCAGTGAGCAAAACCCGTTCCTATAGTTTTACGACAACATACGATAATTCGATTTGTTGTCGGATTGACTGTAACGAACGCCTCTTGGTGGTCGATAAATAGACACCTTACGAGACCGCCTCTATTTGATTTTATGGAAATTGTTGAGCTACACTTTGGCAGCTTGAGTTTCTCAAGAAACCAAACTGGTTTCCAACCAACAATTGTATAGTCTCATAGCCGAGTAAATGTCTTCAAGAGCTTTGGAGAGCGCTGGTAGGCAATGTTAGTCACTGTTACTGCTATTGTGTGTTATGTTCAGCATTCCTTTCAATTGTTCCGATAGCTTATTAACATGCACATAAAATTTTCAATAATTTTAAACTTGATAAAAAAGCGAGTGGTTTGATAGCTCGGTCTAGGCATGTCGTTATTACGTTTGCAGATTGATTTTAGTTTTTAAATTCATAAATCAACAAATTCATAAATCAAACATTTTTGTTTACATTTCAGATATTCGAAAACAATAACATTTTATTTATTCAAATCATTCATACAATTTCAAAATTACTGTAACAAAATACTGTTGGCATTCGCTTCGTATTATTTGTAAATAAATAAAACGTACTCATCTTTCGTATATTGTAATATCAATAGGAAATATTCGAATCTACCCTTTCCATCAAACCATAACCACATTCAATGATCCAATGTAACAATGGAACCGGAAATCAATAATAATAAATCAGAACTGTGACTATCAATCAACTCTAACGATATATTTTTTCCCCGGTTCAGTACCGATCGGAATATGTAATGTATACCAGTAGATGGAAGCTACATTCGTGTTTTAAATTTATTCAAGTTACATGCATTGTATAAGCGACTGAGCAACCTCCACCACCCCACACGTGTTTAGTGTGCACCTTTGGTAAAAATTAATTGAAATTTCAATTCTATGCTTCGATTTTTGTTCACTTTACGTTCGCGTAATAGAAACATTTATCAATAAATGTGTTTCAATTCATTTTTTTTTTCAAATCGCTTCCATAAAGCTTTTGAGATGAATACAAAAAGTTTTCTGCAATCATTTTCTCTTGCTGATGGCTGCCTCCGTCAATACAGTCACGGATTTTTTTGTTAAATAAATAATGAATGAAATGAGCATCAATTCAGTAGAACACGATATTTCTATTCCATGATTGGATGATATTAACAAACACAAATGTATGTTTCAATATTGAAATTTTCAAATTTCTGTTTCTAACAGTTTAAACTGTATGCATTGTAGATATGTGCTTGTGGATGTTTAAAAATACAATTGTCGAAAAGTTCGAGACTTAGCTTAGAATATGGTTGCAATTTGTCCCATAGAATAAGTTTCTATGGGTTGGACGAAATCCAAAGGAACCATAGCTCAATGACGATAAAAACAAAAACGTATCGAGTTTTGAATGCACGCATTACACGGTGCGGCTGAAGTAGTTTTTTTGAAAAGTTCGGCGAATTTGTTTTTCCAAATTGGAAATGTATGGAGAAAAGTTGTTTTCGTCAGTTTTTCCAAAAAGTATTCGACAAAACATTCTGAGACACTAAAAACATTGTTCAGCACAGGAATCCCATGTGCCCGAACTTTTACGAAAAAACTTGTTCAGCCGCAGCGTGATTACGATTAATTAATCGGACGCCTTCGGTGATTTTCATTTTATTTCTATAAAATAAGTGATTTCAAGATAGACTTTGTTCTGCGACATATCTTGAAAATATTTATATTTTTTTAAACTCAATTTCAGTTTTATGCATTCAAATAATTTGCGCGAATATTACACTTATAGCAGTAACATTGGTACCATCCTAATACGATAAATTACATACATTTATAGAGGTAAACTGTCAGCATACCAGATAACATTCCACAGATATGAGTGGGAAAAAATTGAGTTTCTCAAAACGAATAATTTTAATGAGACGAGAACCTCAATTTTTTTATATTTTTATATGGTACCGAATGACCTACACGTTAATAATCTGCTTTCAAAAAAATTGTAGACGCTTTAAATATTTTGATACTAACGTTGAAAGTTTCAAAATTCACACACACAATGAAATTACTTGCACCTCAGTTGCCCCTAGCGCGTATAGATATACACTTTTTTCACTAATACATGCACAAGCTACAATGGGATGTGAATTTTCGTTTCAATTTTTAAAATATAAAACGTAAATATTTCGATATGTCGTAGAACACCTTTTTTCTCAAAATTAAGTTCTTCAGAGAAAAAAAAAAAATAGAAAATGTTGACGTTCCCGGCTTATTAAATAAAAAAATTAAAATGTAAATATTTTTTTCTTTCATTTTATCAGAACATATCGCATGCAGATTCATGTAAAAATATAAAAAAATTTACAAGCGCGGGATTAATAAGTCCATAGGTTTTGGAACACACTTGAAATCCGGGAGTTGCGGGAAATGATTTAAAAAGTAGCTTTCCGTTTGCATTTTCAGTATTTTGTTATAATTAGCAAGTATAAATTTTGATTATAAAGAAAATATCTTGAAGTGCATGTAAATCTGGTGTATTTAGCAGACACATGTATTTTTGATGTATGAGTGTTATTAATGATATATTGTTGTTGTTTTGATGTCGTATATTTGATGTGTTCATGATGTATGAATTGCATGTGCGATTCCACTACATCTACATCCTTTATACAGCACTAATACATCCCTAGTACAACAACAGCACATCACCAATACATCTATGCATGATAAATTTGATGTATTTTTGATGGATTAGTGATGTATTAGTAATGTATAAGTGATGTATTAGTGTTGTTTTGGTGTGATAGTGATGTGTTGTTGATGTATGATTCGTATGAGTGAAATTTTCAGAAATCACTACTAATCTCTTAAGGAAGAAGTAAGAATTCTAAGTGAAGTATAAAAGTTACAATGAAAGCCGCTGAAAAAATTAAATAAAATTAAGGTTATTACCCATTGGTCCCTAAAAATGGGGCACATTTTTTCAGTCCCCTTTAGTCTATTGAAGAGTTCCCTTAACAATTATCTGAAACTATTCGATGAACGTATTTATTTTTCGGAATCTAAAAATAAATCCAATTTTGAAGCTTATTTTGCTTAATTTTATTTAATTTTTTCAGCGGCTTTCCTTGTAACTTTTATACTTCACTTAGAAATCTTACTTCTTCCTTAAGAGATTAGTAGTGATTTCTGAAAATTTTACTGATGCGAATCATACATCAACAATACATCACTATCACACCTAAACAACACTTAATATCTCACTTATACATTACTAAAAAATTACTAATCCATCAAAACTACATCAAATTTATCATGTATAGATGTACTGGTGATGTATTAGTGATGTGCTGTTGTTGTACTAGGGATATATTAGTGTTGTATAAAGGATGTACATGTAGTAGAATCGCACATGCAATTCATCCATCATGAACACATCAAATATACGACTTCAAAAAAACAACAATATATCACTAATACAGCAGTTACAACACTCATACATCAAAAATACATCAGAAATACATCAAAAATACATTGAATATACATCAAATTTTCATTAAACTTACATCAAAATTGTCATTTTGAAAATGATAATTCTGAAGTACACTCGAAAAAATGCTTCCTAAACATTTATTTATTTATTTATTCCAATGAATAAAAATACACAAATACAAAAATACAAAACCTTTACGTTCACCACAATTTTGACTAGATTTGAAAGTAAAAATAAAATAAAATAAAATGTTGATATTTCGAAAAGGAGTTGAAAATGAAAATGAATTTAATTCGTATTACAGGTCGATAACTAGATCTTGCAGCCAGTTAATTGCATCATCGGTTGCCCGGTGAATTTCTGAAAGTGTTCCACTGAATTTATGAATCGTACAAGTACTCACGATGTGGTCAATTGTCTGTATCTGCCCGCATTGGCAAAGTGGGGAATCGATTACTTTCCATTTGTGTAGCAGCGAGGCACAACAACCCTGGCCAGTACGTATGCGGTTGAGTCTTCTCCAAGTACGTCGTGGAAGATTCATTCCTACGACTTCTTCAGTGGGATCATGAATTAGATGTTTGTTGTGGACAGCAGTATTTTGCCACCAGGCTTTCCACCGGTCCTTTAACTCGTCAATGTTTTCGACATTTCTGTAAAAGCACCAAAATGGTTTGCGGGACCGTAGTCTTAGAGTGACTGGCGCTGTTACGATGTCCTTGTGAATCGGTAGCTCAGTGTCTATAGCAATTTTTTGGCTCTCTTTGATTGCGGCTTCCTCTCTCGTTATATGGGCGGGAACGATGTTGCTGAGCACATATAACCATTCCAATTCTGTTGGTTGGACCGCACCGCATACAATTCTCAAAGCGGAGTTGATTTGAGTGTCAACTTTTTTCACATGGCAGCTGTTCATCCATACAGGCGCGCAATAGTTGGCCACTGACATTACCATTGCTTGCGTTGTTATCCGTAGCGTTTTACCAGAACAGCCCCAGTTCGACCCGGCGAGCTTTTGAACTAAATTTAACCTCGGTTTTAGTCTCTTCTCGGTGTTAACCAGATGCAGACGATATGTGAGACTGCGATCCAAAAAAACGCCCAGATATTTCGGATTTGGGTCGTGCTTAATTCTCTGTCTGTTCATTCTTAATTTCAGCTTTCGTGACGATTGCTGGTTGTTCAAGTGGAAGACGCAAGAGACTGTTTTCGTGACGTTAGGTTTTAGTCTCCACTTTGCAAAATACGTACCTACCCTTGAGGGAGCCCATCATTCACAATTCGTTTGCGGCTTGTCTTGTCGTTCAGCTCCACTTGAAGGCATCTGTCGCTTAACATGTTTGAAATCAGCGTGAGTGTTTTGCGGCAGGGAATAATTTTGCTCAGTTTCATCATTAGTCCTCGCTTCCAGACTGTGTCGTATGCTGCGGATAAGTCGAGAAAGACAACGCCGGTTTTTAATCCTTTCTCGAAGCCAAGTTCAATGTAGTTGCTTAAGGCGAGGACTTGATCGCAGCAGTTCCTATTTTTTTGGAATCCGGCTTGGTCTTTCGGCACAGTTGTCTCTTTGACTGCATCAAGTCTTGCAAGTAAGGGCCGCTCGAAAAGTTTTAAACTACAACTGAGAAGCGATATTGGTCTGTAGCTGGACGGATCGTTGGCTGGCTTTTTAGGCTTTAAAATAGCAATGACCTTGGCCTTTTTCCACGATTTGGGCATTTGACCGTTGGTACGAATGTTGGTGAACAGCTTGCTCAGCCATCGCACCGCGTTCGGACCAAAGTGCTTCAGATAGTCGTTGAACACATTGTCAATGCCGGGAGCCTCGCCACATTCTATGGCTGATATTGCCTCGACGACTTCGACAGTTGTGTACGATGCCGAGAAAAAAGATGTTCGCTGACTGCTCCGAAAATTGGATTTGTAACGTTTGTTGATTTTTCGCTTTTGTGCGGTTCCAACAGTACCTTTCGAATTTTCAATCAGTTTTGCAGCAATCTGATCGGGTGTCACCGGGTAAACTTTCTTCGTTCCTCTAGCTTTTCCACTGAGGCGGTTAATCAGATTCCACGTCTTTTTGCTTGACTTCGTGAAATTGAATGATTCCATTTTATTCTCCCACTCGACTTTTCGATTTTCGTCGATCTTCTTCAAAAGTTTCTTGCCAGTTTCTGTGTCACCGGTCTGTTGGAATTGGTCGAAAAGTTCTTGACATTCGGGCCTCCAACCCGGCGTGTAGGTTTCCCTGTGTCCTCTTGGAATTGTTTGTTTTGCTGCCGATTTGATTAAGCCGAGAAAACGATCGTAATTTCTGGCGTAGGCGGGGATCCGTAGGACTGTCTGTTCAATCAATTGACTGAATTTGACCCAGTTTGCCTTTGTAAAATTCCATCGATTCTTTTTATCGGCGCGAATCATTGGAATTTTCAAACCGACTTCGATGATAACTGGTCGGTGTTCTATTCGGAAACCCGTTAAGGACACGACGAGATGCTGGAGTTGGTAAGCCGTTGATGTCGTTCGACACAAAGCAGAGATCTGGTGAGTATGATCTGTTCCAACGTGCTGAAAAGAAAGATCCGGGATCACTCGAGTTGAACAAAAGCGAGTAATCTTCGCGCATCATCCAGTCGGCGACTCTTAAGCCATCTTCGTCTGTGTCGTCGTAGCCCCAAAGCGGATTGTGGCTGTTGAAGTCACCGATAAGGAGTGATGGATTGCTAAATTTTGGCAGCACATCGCTTCCAAATTGTGCAGACGGTGGCTTATATACGTTGACGATGGTTTGATCGCCTAATTTGATGACTGAGTGGAATGAGTTTGGTGTAGGTGCTTGTAATTGCACCGATGGAAGCAAATCATCCTTAACATAAGTGGCTAACCCGAATTTTTCGTGGTGTATGGATGCCACCATGGTATAACCTTCAACGTGCGAGCGAACTCCTTCTTCCACGATGTGTGTTTCCTGTATAAGGGCAAAGTCGATGTTTTCCCAGTGGAGATCGTTTTCCAGCACTCTACATTTACGTTCGGAGATGCCTTCGATGTTCAATTGGTAGATGCTTAATACACCTCCTATTTCAATATTTTCGCTGGTATAGTTAGCGAAATTCGCTGTTGAGTTGTGGCTACCGATTTGTGTGTTGTTCATTGAATCCATTTAAAAAAAAAAGTTAACATTTTGCGGTGAAATCAATGTGAATGTGAATGTTTTGTTTTGTTTTTGGTGTTTTTTGTGATCGGGAGATTTCGAAGGAAATGTTCGGTCGTCGATTTGATGACATTTGATGCGAAATCTTCAAAGACCAATGTACGTTATCAATTGGTTGTCATCACCTCTGAACATAATCCAAATAGCTGACGAAGTGTTTACTGGATATTCATTGAGGTTAGGACTACCCGTTCAATTCAGTGGTGTTGCTACAGCGGTTAAAGCGACCAGCCAATTCAGAAACTTGTTCCAACTGTTCCTCATTTAAACTGCAAGCCATCCCTTTTCGAAATTTGCCGAAACACATAACCTTAGTTTTCCCTGTACTTATCTTCATCCCGTACTCCTCACATGCAACGTTCAGACAGTCAATCCCCTCTGCAAATCCTGCTGTAAGAAATTTTTATAGTGAGTGAACTCGCGTCACTTATACCGTCGAATCATGATTTCTAGCTTAGTTTAAATGTTCAAATGCTGTTATTGTTTGTGGTGTTCTTTGTCGAAAATCGAAGAAGTCCAAAATCTTATTTAGTTACATCCAAATATAGTATGAAATCCAGTCCTTTATCCATTTCGTTAATGTTCTCAGCGGATCATATTCAGTCTGTATGACTTATGGAGTTACAAATATTAAGTTTACAGAAGCTACGTATTTTCTATGGGAAATAATCCTCTAATACCACAACTAATTCCAACCCAAAAATTTTCCTTATATGAAGCAGATCTGAAAGCTCTTCCACAATACGGAACAAATGATTTCGTTACATGTAATTGTCCACTGTATTCAGCCACACACGATAAAGTATATCCAAATCTAACAAAAACTGTATAAATGTTGAAAATTATTTTAAATACATTTATAAAATTGCTTAATACCCATAAAATAATTTCCACTAAGTCCCTCATGGGAAATTATATGAAATGAAAATTTTATCTATAAAATATTGTTCGTTTCCATATTCAAAATATTTCGGTTATAAATTCATGTTTTCTGAATAAAATTGTTGGATGTAAATGAAATTTTTACTTTATGAGAGTCGTAACTGCATTAAAATTGTTAATGTGCTACAGAAAATATGTTGATAGGATAAATTGGATCAGCTATTTTCTTCCCGCGCTAAATTCGTTCTTTTTTTTGTGAAATAATGTAATTAGCTGAAATTAACAACTTAAGCTTCATTAGTTGATTCAGCAAGCAAGCGTTCATTCGCCGCGTATACATTATTTCATTACACGTTTATCCCTGATCTATATTTGTTCTGTGAAGCGACAGCTTTAAATTATTACATTGCACATTCAACGATTAATACAACAAAATAATCCCAAATCCTTTTCTAAACACTAAAATGTATACACTAAGCTTACCTCCGATATATTTATAACATTTCATATGCACAACACCACCACGATGATATGCATACATTTTAAACCGTTTTGCATAAACAAAGAGAAAATTATTTTGAAATAAATGTGCACCTCTAGTAGCATTTTAGTTTCAGCTGCTTTTATGCTCGCTTATGGGAAGCATGGCATGGCGTAATACAAAAACAACATCGACATGGGTATGTTCAAAAGGATGAATATGAACACAATGTGGGAAACAAATTTGTTGTTCACATATTTTGTTTGGATTTGTAATTAATAAACATCCAACACCGATTTTGAATTAATGACTTTAACATGTGTTTATAATTAAAAGCATGTCAATAAGTGAATAAGAACAAGTGCAAGGAAATGTAATTCAGAGGTGGCTCTGTACTATATTCGATTGAAAATCAGAAACACGATGTAGATCATCTCTTCGAATCAGACAAGAAATGGTGAATTTTCTTGATATTAATTCATCACATGTGTTGTAAATGGTGATACGAGCCTTGTATTTGTATCCAGAGAAATTTCTCAATGTGATCTCTTACACTGCCAAAATAAACATTCGCACAAGAAACGGTGTTACCAGAGAGTAATGTATGATGTTTGGCTGCCGTTACGTATACCAATAAGCTCGAAAGACGATTTTCGAATCAAAATTTGCAAAAATCTTGCCTAATTTACTTTTTCGGCGCTATAGCTACTTGTGAGCCTTGTACTACTCGAGGATTCTGATCCAACGTTGCCTGTTCTTTGCCATGTTTTGCCACACAGTAAAACGTCGGTAACGAAAGGATCTCTAAGAGAATCCATGTGAGGAGAAACTCACAAAAAATTGCGGAACTAAATAAAATGGTCTGGCCTCTGCAGTGCCTGTATTCGTGAAAACATTTTCTTGATTTTCTCGAATTTTTGCGATTTTCTTGCATTTTCCCAAATTTTCATGAATTTTCGCAAATTTTCATAAATTTTCGCGAATTTTCACAATTAACACGAGTTGTGCCAAAAACATCTATAAAATGTAACAGAAGTGTGAAATTCCTCATTTATTTCGAAATATTGGCAGAAAACAATTTCGAATGAAACATATGCAAAAACACGTGCGTATCAGAATATTGATATTGCAAAAAGGCATGTGTACTACATAGGGTGAAAAGTCCGCGGCCTTGCAATGAAAGAACTAACTTTTACATATGAAATTAATTTTATTCTTCAACGTAGTCTCACTGAAGGGAAATTCACTTAGTCCAACGGTCCTGCAACATTCGGATACCTTTGGTATAATAGGATTTCTCCAACCCTGCAAAATAGGCCTCTGTTTCGGATATCACCTCATCATTAGAGTAAAATCTTTTTCCCTGTAGCCATCTTCTTAAGTTTGGGAACAAATAGTAGTCGCTGGGGGCCAGATCTGGAGAGTAAGGTGGGTGGTGGAGTAATTCATAGCCCAAAGAGTCCAGTTTCACAGTTGCTTTTATGGATGAATGCGCTGGTGCATTGTCATGATGAAACAGGACCTTTTTCTTCTGCATATGCGGTCGTTTTCTCTTGATCTCGTTGTCGAGCTGTTCCAATAATGTGACATAGTACTCGCCAGTTATTGTTTTTCCTTTCTCCAAATAGTCGATAAATATTATGCCATGCGCATCCCAAAAAATCGTGGCCATAACCTTGCCTGCAGAACGCTGTGCCTTTGGGCGCTTCGGTCGGCTTTGACCAAATTCTAACCACTCTGCAGACTGTCTATTGGACTCTGATGTATAGTAATGAATCCACGTTTCATCAATCGTGACAAATCTACGCAAAAACTCCGTTGGATTACGCTCGAACAAAGCTAAATTACGCTCTGAATCATCAAGACGGTGCTGCTTTTGATCAATTGTTAGAAAACGCGGCACCCATCGCGCAGAAAGCTTTTTCATGTCCAAATACTCGTGTAAAATGTGTCGCACCCGTTCTATTGATATTTTGAGGATGTCAGCTATATCACTAACTTTAACTTTCCGATCAGCCAAAACAATACGATGGATTCTTTTGATGTTTTCTTCAGTAACTGCTTCACTTGGACGTCCCGAACGTGGGGCATCATCGGTGCTTGTATTACCTCGTTTAAATTCAGCATGCCACTTCTTGACCGTTGTATACGACGGAGAAGATGTGCCATAACACTTATCCAGCCATTCTTTGCTTTGCACCGTATTTTTTCCCATTAAGAAACAATGTTTAATCAACACACGGAATTCATTATTTTCCATTTTTTACGAACAACAAAAACCTGCGTCACTCTATTGACAGTAATTCGAAAACTATGACACCAAATGTCAGGAAATTTTGGCTGTAGACAAGTAAAGGGTGGTACTACTGAATGTTAACAAAAATTCTGAAGTAATGACGCCATCTCTATGTGAGGCCGCGGACTTTTCACCCCATGTAGTACACTACGCATCCGAATACACGTTTACTCAGCGACGTAGCAAAAAATTCAATGTTGTCAATTCTCTTAGAACTATCTGAATTGAACGACCCACAGAAATTACAGAAAATAATGTGTAGAACCCAACCGAAGTCCCCCTAAAAAGTGAGCTAGGACACTGTAACGACTCCCACGAGAACCATGGTACCGGCAAAAATGTTCTCGTCAACATCCTCTACAACAAACCAAAAAACATATGCAATGGACCCCTACGCATCAGGATAGATATCACAAAAAGGCTCTAGCGTACCTAAGTAAACATTGCCTTAACTCTTAAGTGTATGAAATGGTGGCCGTCAAAAATCCCGAAAATCCAAAATCTCGAGTAACAACAATCCCAAATGTACAAAAATCCCGAAGAACAAAAATCAAGAAAATCTGCAAATCAGAAAACCACAATCAAAACTTGAGCTGAGGTAGGAAAAAGAAAAAAAAGCGACGTCGAGGAGCGGCAGCCCCCCTTGCGGGGTTTGGGGCAGAGCCCCATGCACGTTAGGCCGCCTGCAAGCCGTAAAAAATAAGCCCGCCGCAAGCGCGGGGGTTAGGGGGCAGAGCCCCCCAAACTCAAATTCACTAGTATCAATCAGGATTTTTAATATTTCACGATCATTCGGGATTATGGTTATTCGGGATTATTGATTTTCGGGATTTTGGATTTTCGGGATTTTAATTTTCGAGATTTTTGACGGTGGCCGTATGAAACTACGCCCACATTTAATTAGATCGGAAATTGCTGAAAGGGCAATATGGGAAAACCCGTCTCTAAATCCATAAAAAAGCCCAACATTTACAAAAAAAATCAAAAAAAGTTTGAAAAAAAATTGTACTAGGGCCGATCTTAGAGCCGACCTAGAGCACTTAGGAGAAGCCTCCTGACACATGCTTCCTCAAAATAGAACAATTTGCTTCGATAAGTTGTCGGCCATTCCAAGACAAAAAAAAAATTTTTCAAATTGGAAGAGATTTACTCGAGTTATGTACTTTTGTACACCACTTAGGCGGCTCCAGCTCAGTGGCCCCTCGTCCAAAAATGCCCATCTGAAATGCAGAAACCGCTTTTGTTGCTACATTTCAGGGCAAAAATTTTTGAAGATCAGTTAAAATAGCGTCTGACGAAAGGTAAAACCTTGTCAAACCAAGGCAGCCTGGTGCTGGTCTGACCACGCCAAATTGGATGAACTCGTAAAGTTAATAGTTTTTAGTAACACCATCGAAGTCGGCACCAGGCTGGTTGAGACCTATAGCTGAGAATAAAGAAGGCAGCCTGGTGCTGAAATCGTACCTCGCGTACTTTGTCCGCAGCAGAACAAATTCTAGAAATGGCTTTATCCATGGATGTAGTGATTTTGACCTCTTACACGCTTTCATTTGACACCAAAATGAACAATTTCCTTGCCATACTTACCGCTATATTTGCGAAAAAGTTTCACCGTAATTCGAAAATACATGTCTTCGAACACTTCTTCCACCATATCTCCGACCGATTTTGCTCATTTTTGAACTTGAATGATGGGAGGCATATAGCTTTCAGAAAAAAAGTTTAGATTAGTTTATTGAGCCGTTTAGAAAAAAAAGTGGAGACGGAAGACCGGACGGATTATTTTTGCTGATTCGTCAACTATAGACGATAATAAATGTATCCCCCTTCAACAAACTACTATACAAACATGATAGTTATGAGTTTTTTTTGGAATTTTCATGAATTTTCGTGAATTTTCATGAACTTTCGCGAATTTCATGAATTTTCACGAATTTTCGGGATTTTCGTTAAAAATTTTCACGAATACCGACACTTAGCCACTGACCCGGGCGGGCTGTAACGGCGGATTATTATTAATGTAAGAAACAACGTTAGCTGCCGGTTTTTCTCGAAATTCTTCTAAAGTGAGGTAGAAGTCTCCTAGGCATTTAACTCTTAAGCTTGTAAGGGCTGGACAGTGGAACAGTAAGTGTTTAGCTGTCTCAGATACGTCCCCGCACTGTCTACAGTTCGGGTCACTGCTGAGTCCCATCTTGTTTCAGATGATATCTCAGCGTGTTGTGTCCCTTTAGCATTCCTACTGTCCACCTTAAGTTTCTCCTGCTAAGGCACAGAAGATCTTTACTAGTCTGCAAGTTGCATCCTTCCAAGAATTCTTTGGCCTGCCTGCAGGAGTGTAGTCTTTCCCAAGACTTTTGATGCCTCTCGCGAGTCCACCTTTTAACGAGTCACATTAACAGTTCGGTGTGAATCCCAAGGGCTGGTTCAGGACCCACGAAGGTAATTTCGCTCGCTAGTCTTGCCAGCTCGTCGGCTGTCTCGTTGCCTGGAACGCCTGAGTGTCCTGGAACCCATCGCTTCAAACATGGTGCGAAGTGCCTTGCGTTCGAACGTTAGGAGCAACTGTTCATCACTTTTTTTATCGCCCAAGATTCGCATCCGTAGATCAATAGAATAAGCGTTTTTTAAATATGGCACTTCGTTATCTTTGATATTAGAGCGTATCTAATCTCCATATTTATTGGCTACCGGACTCGGCTCTGTCTTCATGTACTTGGTTTTAGATTCGTTTATCATCAATCCCATTCTCTCAGCTTGGATTTTCAGATTTGTGAAAGTATCAATTCCTAGCGAGATCCAAGTCATCTGCAAAGCCCAGAATTTGGACTATTCCATTCACCAGCGTTTTGTTGGTTTAGATATCAGCACGCCTCCTTGCGATTTCCAAAGCCAAATTAAAGAGTTCAATCCTTCTCTAACAGCAAACACATCTGACATGTCGTTTTGCATTTTACAAAAATCTTATTGAGCCAAAAATCCGGCTGGGGCCGCATTTCGTCTCTACGGTTCCAAAGAGCGGTCAAAATTTTTGCAGATTTCCCATTTATAAATAATTACAAGGAAGTAAGTGTAAAAAAACCGTCTGTTTTGTCCACTTTGTACAAGAAAAGATGATATATAGATAGAAAAAGATAGATAAAAGATATGATTTCTACACGAAAACGATGAATTTGTACAAATAAAAATATAATTTGCTGCACAAAAGCTTGAGTTTTTCCTTACAAAATTATCGCGAAGAAGAATATTTAAATTTTCCTCGATTTTTTCGTAAAAAAATTGGTTCTTATTTACGTTCCAATAAAAAAATGAAAAACGTCCAATAAAAAAATGATTTTTTTCGAATAAAAATTATAAAAGTAAAAAAAAAAATCAATGTCCAATAGTCAATTAAATATTCTTTCTACAAAATAAATTTATTTTTTTATTGGACATTTATTATTTTTATTGGACAGAAATTACGTTTTCATTGGACATTTATTATTTCTATTGAACGGAAATCATTTTTTTATTGGAAGGTTTAATACGATCACAAAAAATGTACCCCTAACGTATGGATATCAACACTTTCATTGATTGGCATTAACTGATGTCAGCAAACGTTGGATTATCTTTTTGCCTTATACCGTATATACCGTATAAGAACATTTTCTGTGTAATTCCTATCATTTTATGTGGCAATATGTGACAATAAACGAGTTAAATGTTAGTAACGCTAAAACAGACAAAAACTACATTATAAAAGTTGCAAATATTAAAACAGAAAACTTTCCTCAACATGAAAATTTATTAAAACGGCACTTAAAGTTGTGTGTCTCTCCCTAAACTAAATAAAAAGTTACGAACCATGCATTTGATGATAATAAAATAATAAATTCCCTTTTATATAATTTTTAAATGCAAACAATTCTACCGAAAATATTGTGTATTTTTAGTGCTTAAAATTGTTTAATTTCTATTTTGTCATTTAAAAAAGGGAAAACGACGAAAAAGATTTCGTCCTGAACTAATTCTGAAATAGTTTTATGTATTCCTCATGTCCATAAATGATTATTTGATGCAAGAATTAGCAAGAAATACACATTTCCCTCAGTAAAAAATGGATTTTCCCTTTTATGAAAGCTTTTCATGTGACTTGCGGCCGCCTGCAAACTTCTCAAAGGGTAAGTGCTATTGACTCCCGGGGGCTAGTAGTATGTAGAGTTAGTTCTTAATGACTTTTACATCAATTACTAACACATTAATATCACACAGAATATGTAACGCATCTATAACTTTCCTATAATAAAACCAGTCAACAATTAGAACTTTTCACATTACATAGTGCATTAATATAATAACCTTTCCGTTGCAACGTATGAGGTAAAAATTAAATTGTGCAACGTAGTAGAGAGATCGTGTTTTGCAATGAGCAAAACTTTTTCATCGAAGTAATAACTAATTGACGAAAATGAACTGTACGTTGAACACAAGAAACTTTGACTGACAGTCAAATATTTTCTCAGAATTCAATTGTTCGACAATAGAATTTGAATACACACAGTAAAAGTTTCTATTTATTTTGCAATGAATGTAATACAATTTGCCGGTGAAAATTTATATTCAAATTTCTTGGTGTATATTTCTCCTCATTTTTTTTTAATGATGGAAATATATTTCATTTTGGAATTCAGTATTATATCATTGAGAAAGTCAAATATAGACACTTGATGAAAAAAAAAGCAAGAAAAAGTTGCTCAAGTCGTCTGTATTGATACAACTCAATTCTTTTAATTGAATTTGAGTCGGTTTCACTTAGTGAAAGGTAAAATTAAACAAAAAATACAATTTATAAAAAGACTAGAGTTTTAAAGATAGTTCGTATATGAGTGTAAAAAGCTTTAAGCAACGGAAAAAAGCGGAAAACATTTTCTACATAGCAATTTTTTTGTACAAATAATTCGCGTGAAAAAAGGACCAAAAGTGAATTGCGATGAAAAGACGATCACAACAAAAAACCTTCATAAAAGGGAAATGTGACGCAAGTCCTCGTCCCTTCTTCCAAAACAACTGATATCAATTTGGGTGACGCAGCTTCGAAACGCAAAAAATTTTTATGAAATATTTTCACATTTGATTTAAAAAATGCGTTACAAATGCCGGACCCTCCCAACGTCATAATTTTTCTGCGCTTTCAGATTTCACACTCCAAAAATTTAGCTTTTCGTGCTGTATGGGGTACCGGTAGTCAAATTTTTGCGTGTGAAATCTGAAAGGAGCACAAAAATTATTACGCTGGGAGGGTCCGGCATTTGTGACGCATTTTTTAAATCAAAAGTGAAAATATTTCTAAAGAATTTTGTGCGTTCTGAAGCTGCAAGCGTCACCCAAATTGATATCAGTTGTTTTGGAAGAAGGGACGAGGACTTGCGTCACATATACCTTTTATATTTTGAATTTTTCACTGCGTTACAATCGAATTTCGTACGATAAATTACGTACGGTATATGCGTAAAATCAGCACACAAACAATAGATTTTTATAGTCAAATGTCAATGTCAAATTACTCAAGTTTCATTCAAAATTCAAATGTCGAGCGGACTAAAAGTGTCTATTGTTTTTGACGAATTATATATAGGATTTTTTTCGAGCCGCCGCACAGCGGCGGAATATGTCACTAATGTGAGCACACTCAAATAAGTGTGTACGACGGTGAGATAGACATTTTTTGTCTTGAGCAAACTTGTTCAGCACAACATGAGAAACAACTTTGCTGAAGACACAATTAGCCGAAAAATTCAGTATCAAGAGTTATGAGCTGTTGAAGATGACCTTTCTAAAAAGTGCAATTTTCTGGTCTAATTTGCATAACTGTTCAAGTGTTTGAGATAGAAATATTTGATCTTGAGCAAAGTTGTTCAGCATAAAATAAACAACAATTTTGCTCAAGAAATATTTTTAATAAAAATTTTATTTTGGAAGTTATGATCACTTAAACTGGGAAAATATTTAAATGCAATGTAAAGTCTAATTTTCAGATTTCAACAGTTCGTAACTTTCAAAATAAAATTTCTACTAAAAATGTTTCGTCAGCAAAATTGTTCCTTATTCTATGCTGAACAACTTTGCTGAAGATCAAATATTTCTATCTCAAATACTTGAAGAGTCATATTAATGAGACCAGAAAATTGCACTTTTTAGAAGGGTCATCTTCAACAGCTCATAACTCTTGAAATTGAATTTTTCAGCAAAATGTGTCTTCAGCAAAGTTGTTCCCTATTTCATGCTGAACAATTTTGCGGAAGACCAAAAATTTCTATCTCACAGTCTTATACAGTGCGTGCCCACATTATCGACATATTCCAGACTGTGCGCCGCCGCCAAACCGATGCGCGGCGGCTACTACTTCCATGGACGAAAATGATCTACTAAACATACTACACAAAATATGAAGGTGGCAGCTACTACTTCTATTGACGGAAATGATACCCTTAACTTACTCTGTCACATATCAAAAGTTTTTTTTGAGCCCCGGCTATTTTCCGCCATTTTGGCGGTCACCCCGGTACACTACACACCCAACTCGACAACTTTCTTTTTGACACCATAGAGGTTTGGTCCTTGTCTCATACAAAATGTGCTACCATACACATTACACACACAAACATATATGGGCTTTATATGGTGCCTTCTAAAAGCCCTGGCGCCCAAACGAGTCCGGTACCTCTCCATCCCCTTTTTTTAAATTTCATATGGCGTAGAATGTTAACGAGACGCTTTCGAGCGGAGCCAAAGAAAGTCGCTTTCCAGTGTCAATCAAAAACAAACTTTTTTAACATTTTCATTTTTTGGAAGTGACGTAATTAGTGAAAAATGTTCAATGCCCTCGTGCCTTTTAAATGTTGGAATTATTCGTGGTCGACTTTTAGACTCTAAAATTTAGAGTGAAACGGCCTACTAGCAGTAGTACACTAGTAGTATAGTAGAGACTATAGTAAACTCAAATAAGAGAATTATTCATAGAGTCAATTTGAAAAGAATATAACGGTATCAATCGAACTAAAATCATCACCATATATTGAAAAAAAACTACTCAAAGCAAATTAAGAAGAACAAGAAGAACAAGATCAGTGGTCAACGAGGCGAAGATGATGATCAGACAGCGAGTTACATCATGGCGATTTGACAGCACTCAAAAATTATATTCAATGATATTTTTGAATTTTAGGAGTCCATTATATTGGACGCGATGCGAAACGCATCGCGTAAGGTCTGTGTGAAAGCTAAACTTGACAGAACAAACTTTTTTTGTCAAGTTAAGCTTTCACACAAACCTTACGCGATTCGATTCGCATCGCATCCAATATAATGAGCCCTTTAGTGAGTTCTTTTCTCTGAAAAATTTGACTCCGTGTACCCCTGAACTCAACTATCAATTAAAATCCATAAATATTTGATCTTCTGAAAGCTCATAAATTTTCATTAGAATTTCATTTCTCTTCGCCGATAAAAAGTAAAATTCATCAATAAGAATTAAATGCTATTTCAGCGTTGTCATCATCATCGTTTTCACGGGGAATTAATAAAGATTAATAACAAGCGCTCTCACAGCTGAAAAAAAAACTTTTAAAATTTTATTGTGCGAGTTAAGGGAGCTTATTAGAAAACGAAAACTTTTTAATTAAAATTTATCATCACCGCACATAGACAAAGACAATCCCCACCAAATCTTATTCCGCTTTCTCTCATCGATACTTGCATTAACTTTATTGAAAAATCTTTAAGTGAAATGCTAAACTAAGAACATAAAAACTTACATTAAACCAATTGCGTTAAATTATGTAATTAATTTTTTCTGCTTTCTCTATTTACAGACATCCAACAACGGCGGCAATTACTTAACAATTAATGGCTGCTGGTGGTATCGCTAATGAAGTGATTTCGTTACATACCTCCATCGTTAAAACAGAAAAAAAAATGTTTAGTTTCACATGCAAAACTCACTACTAGTCTTTTAATGGGTGTAATGATTAATGAGATCTACATACAAGAAACATGCATTGAACTCTTACAATTCCATTTAGTAATTAGGAAAAATTATTTGTTTTTCCCTTGGCCGAGATAGAAAAACAGTTTTCATTTAGTGAGTGAATCAAACTAAACAGAAAAACACTAGACGTGATGATGAATGACGCGTGCCAGTATCGGAATTAATTGACATACACAAACACTTATTGTTTTAGTGTATGGATGCATTTCAAACGGGGGGCCAGTAATGTCCCCCTTAGAACAATTTAGAATAACATGCAGGCCCCAGTTGGGCCGAATTATATTTGCCTCATACAATGGGCTGTTCTACAGTGTGTGTTTTTGCTGCTGACAAAAACTGTTATTGTGTTAGCTGGTCCACGGTATAGTTCACGCATTGTCGAAACGAAATCCGGTGCTATACGTGGTGTAATATTGGAATTAAATTCAAGGCATTTGGAACCAGTTGAAGCGTTTAAAGCTATTCCGTACGCATTGCCACCAGTTGGTAATCAAAGATTTGAGGAACCCAAAAGTTTACCCCCTTGGAAGGGCACCAAATTAGCTGATACATTCGGACCAGTTTGTCCACAGGTAAGTTACGTTTCTTTTCAATATTTACGTTTCCTTTTTTCGATTGTTATTTTATACAGTGAGTAAGCCGAGCGAGATGTAGATAATCGTGTAATTTGAGTGCAGGATTTTTTTGATTGCCCCGTGCGACCCGTACGAAGAACGAAGTTCTTCGAAAAGGGGTCTTATGCGTTTACCACGACGTTTGTAACCTACCCAATTTCGACCATGGAACAGGTGGGGGAGCATCGATCATGGTCCTTAGTAGACGAATGAGCTAGAGCCGTTTAAGTGGTTTTTGGCATTTTGTACACAACTCCAGCAAATCTTTTCCGATTTTCATAATTTTTTTTGTTTGAAAGGTCTCGACATCTCTGAGCATTTCTAGAAGAAACTTTTTTTAATTTTGAGCTTATAAACTCAGCCAGGGCCTTAAAATTGAATCTCTAGTAGGGCCAAACTTATTCGATTTTCAAATACCTTTTTTTTCCTGAAAGATAATCAAAAACTTGATTAAGGGATTGGATTTGGGCAAAATCAGTCGAAACTTTCTAAGTTACGGTCGAAAAAGTGGTCAAAAACGTGGTTTTTTTGAAGGTTGATGGAAGTCGCTCTTCAAGGTTTTGAATGAAAGATGTGGACATCAGAGAATCACTAAAAATTAAATTAGTGAAAATATGTCGAGTGATTCGGGCTGTAGTGGCCTTAGTTTTGGGCCAAACCCGCGCTACGCAACCCTACATGATATTTGGTGGTTTTTCGTGAATATTTTGTGTGCTCTAGGTCGGTTCTAAATTCTGGGCTTTGTTTAAGGGTTTGGAGAGATTTTTAGCGCCGTTGCTTCGTACGGGGTTTTCAATATTGCTCTTTCGGCAATTTCCAGTCAAATTTTATCACAACAAAAACCCTTTTGGCGAAAAAAATTCGGCGAAAAAAAAAATTCGGCGAAAAAAAGTTGGCAGCGAAAAAAAATTTCCGGCGAAAAAAAAATTACCGGCGAAAAACATTTTCGTCGAAAAAAGTTTTCCGGCGAAAAAAATTTCCTTCGACACGAAACATCTATCTTCAACAAAAATTTTTTTTAAAAAAACCAATACTAACTTCGGCCATTTTGTTGGTCACCCTGACACACTCAACCCAATAACTTTTCCTTTTACACCAAACATCTATCTCGAACAAAAAAATTTAAAAAAAAGTTTATTTTCCCCCTAAGTTCGTCCCATACCACCGTCGGCCATTTTCTTGGTCACACTGATACACTACACACTCAACCCAATAACTTTTCCTTTGACACCAAACATTTATCTCCAACCAAAAAAAAATTAATTTTTTCCCTAAGCCCGTCCCATACCACCGTTGGCCATTTTGTTGGTCACCCTGACACACTACACACCTAACCTCAGATAACAATTGACCCCTCGAAATGTACATAAAGGGCCATCGGAATATGTACTGATCCCATTTAATGTGCTCCAGTTCCAGGACATTAAATGTATATTAAAAAGCGTCCTTACCGTGTGAACCCATTTAATGTACATTAAATGTACACTGAAGTGTGGTACATGTATATGTGCATCTAATGTACATTTAAAACACGTTGAATACACATTTAATGTACGTTTAATATACATTTTAGTGTAAATTACTAGCACATTTAATGTTATACAAAAAAAGAAAGGAAAATTTAATTTTTATTCCGACTTTTCCATTTCGGTTTTTCTTATTCTGATGATCGCTACGTCCTCCATCTACAATTTTTTTATGCCAAGACGCTCGGGACTATGAGTCGACTGCTTTACCAATTGTGCCACCGGATACTTATGTGTTGGTGTGTTAAATTATAGAAAGAACATCACAAGCACATTTTTGGTACATTGAATGTGATAGTAATAATGTACACCTTATCATGCACATATAATATGCGAAAGATGTACTTGTGATCTAGTGCAATAATTTTATTTACATCAAAAAATGTACTACATCGCAAGCATATTTTTGGTACATTAAATGTGATAGGAATAGTGTACACCTTATAACGCATATAAAATGTGCGGAAAATGCATTTATGATCTAGTGCAATAATTTCGTGTTTTAATAGCACAAAAATGAGCCTTTTATTTACATCGAAAAATGTACTACATCACAAGCACAATTTTGGTACATCAAATGTGATATAAATAGTGTACACCTTATCAAGCATATAAAATGTGCGAAAAATGTACTTGTGATCTAGTGCAATAATTTCGAGCTTTAATGGCACAAAAAATGTGCTTTTTATTTACATCGAAATATGCACCACTTTACAGGCACATTTTTTGTACGTTTTATGTACATATTCTCAACAACATTGGATTTTGCACATTTAATGTACATTCAGTGAGCAACCACATTACAAAGTGTGATCTGTGTTATCTGGGAACCCATCAACTATTCCTTTGACACCAACATCTTTCTCCATCCTAACAAAGTCCAAAAATTTTGTACATATTTGACTAATAGTTTGAATACACTCACACACGCATACAAAACATATTTTTATATGGGTTTTATATGGTGCCTTCTGAGAGCCCTGGCGCCCAAACAAGGCCGGTACCACCCTTTTTTAAAATCTCATATGGCGTTGAATGCCCACCCGAAGGTCACTGCAAAATTTCAAGAAAAGCTATCGAGCCGTTTTCAAGCACGAGCCAAAAAAGTCGATTTTCATACAAATGGCACTGGAACTAATAACTATCTAACCCACTAACTAACGTATGATGTTTCCATTAACTTTGGGCTTCTATGAAATAGCACATTTTGTATGGAAAATGACGATTTTCTAAAGGTCATATCTTCGGATCTGGACCGATTTTAATGATTTCAATCAAAATTTTACGTAGAATCCGAAAAACTAGGTCTCAAGGGGTACGACGCAAGGGAAAAAAATCAAAACTTAGCTGCATTCATACACACAATCTTTTTCAGACAAACTTTTCAAAATTGTGTGTGTTAATTTTTTGATCGTATGGGTACTTGCGTCACGAGCGCATCGCTACCGCGCGCCCATGATGTGGTCGTAATTGTATTTACTTCAGAGTTAAGGCAATATTTACTTGGACACGTTCGAGTCTTTTTGTAAATTATTTTCCATTTGCCACATCTATTCTGATGTGTACGGGTCCCTTGCATATGTTTTTCTATCGTTTACTCTGATTTTCAAGGATTTTCTTTGTCAATTTTCGTGGATTGTGAAGCATTTTTACATGATTTTTAAGGATTTTCTTTTGATATTCAAGGATTTGCTTTGATTTTCAAGCGTTTACTTTGATTTCCAAGAATTTTCTTGCAGTCCAAAGGATTTTTTTGAGGATTTTCAATGAATTTGAGAAGTTTCTTAACAATTGATTTGCTTTTGAGTGTAAAAGAATTTTCTACGTTTATCTGCCCCTCGCAGGAAACTTCAAATCATAAAAGTCGGAAGAGTTCTCCCCAAATAAATTTTCAATTGAGCTTCTGTACAAACCTGTCATTTTTTCCCACAAAGCGCCTGAAAAGTCATTAGCGAATGCAGCCCTAGACCTAAGTTTAAATAATGAATAAAGTTCGTTACCATTTTAAGTATTTTTGCGACTCATTTATTCTTATATCACACTTTCCAATCTGGCGGCATGGCAGCACTCGGCACATTGTTCTTAATATTCAATTATATTTTCAAAACAAACGCTAATTTAATTTCTTTCCAATATAAAGTTGGAGTACACTTTCAACACGTTTCTATTTATTTAAGCTTTTTCAAATATTTTCTATTTGGAGTTTCAAATGTTTGACTTTTATTCGCAGAATTTTCCAGACATAACAAACCGAACTGCTGCATTAATGTATATGCCAAAAGGACGTTATCAGTATCTGAAAAGGCTTATACCGTTGCTGGTGAATCAAAGTGAGGATTGTCTAACATTGAATGTGTACATTCCAGGCAGTGGTAAGTGCTATATTTACAATGTTTTTCATGTTTTCTACGAAAAAAAATGTAAAAAAGGGTGGATTTTTGTCCTGGAAGGCAATTAAAACTTTTCCGTTTATGGCTATTGTTGTAGCTGTTGTTTCTGTTGACGCTATCGTTATCGTGTTATATTTGTATTTATTTTGCTTTTGGCGTGCTGTGGGAGAAGGCAACATTCGATAAACAAAACATCCCATTATTGTAATGTACATGAGAGTTCGTCGACACATAATGCGAAAAGTCGTTTTTCTTCAAGACAAACATCATACTCTCTTCTACGCCATAAAATCATTTTCTTTTCTTAGTGAGACATATCTTTATATTCGAGTGGGAGTAATTTTATAGATGGAAGGTCGTTTTCTTTTGTTTGGTGATATAAATCGGGTTGACACGTTAAGTTTTATTCATGAACTGACACAAGGGGACATGTCGATTGTAACCCCCCTCTCTTCCATTTTTTGGAAGTGTGTTGTTCCTGTTCATAAATAACGTCTTCTTTGAAGTAGTAGTAGAAGCGAGAAAGAAAAAATTCAGATTTTAGCAAATTTTTCGTTTACTGCGCCTCACACACAATCAATAATTTATTGAACGGTAAAATTAACTCTAGTGTAATCATAATAAAATCGATATTTATTAGGGTTGGTGCCGGATATGAGCGCCGCTGAAGCCGTCAACCTTTTGAATATACTTCATCGGCTGAATTTTACTTTAAGTCACAAACTTAGATAACATTTTTTTAGGTGGGCGAAGGTCGCCAGATGAAAATAAAACAAAAATAATGCCACGGAAAACCTTCACTAAGCTCCCAGTCGTCAAACAAAAATATTTTTGGAAAAATTTTAGTTTGTGGGACATGCCTAGTTGAAGAGAAGGGACTAAGGAGGAGGGAATGAAAGGAGACATCCACCAGATCACAAATATACAATCGGTAGGTGGCGCTCGTGCTCCGTTTGGGAGTTATAGCGGTTCAAAGTTCAAAATTTCGTATGCTCCAAAGCTTCATAAAATGACAAGCAAGGAGGAGACTATTCGCACAAACGATTCCCCCTAAAGGGGAATGCTCTCTAGTTTTGTTTACCAAGTCTCCTCCTTGCTTGTCATTTTATGAAGCTTTGAAGCATACGAAATTTTGAAATTCCGATTGCATATTTATTTATGATCTGGGGGAGGTCTCCTTTCATTCCCTTCTCTTCAACTAGGTATGTCCCACAAACTAAAATTTTTCTAAAAATATTTTTGTTCGACGACTGGGAGCTTGGTGAAGGCTTTCCGCTGCCTAACTCTTCTTGTATTTTCAAATGATGATCTTCACTCACCTAAAAACCTAAAAAAGTTGATTTCGAGCTTTTGACCTAAAAATCCTCGAGGGTAGACGAAATTAGAACCGAATTTATTAAGAATAGCGGACCGGGTGGAATTCAATGGCTGTGTAGGGTTTCAAATTTAGCCATGAAGTCCTCAGTCGTACCCGCTGACTGGAGCTTCAGTGTTATTGCTCCGATCTTTAAGAAGGGCAACCGTAGAGTTTGTAGCAACTACAGAGGGATTTCACTTTTGAGTGTGGTAGGAAAGGTATATGCGAGTGTTCTTGTAGATCGGGTTAGGGTTATAGTTGAAGATGTTTTGGACGAAGGTCAGAGCGGTTACAGACCTCTGAGAGGGTGTCAGGATCAGATCTTTTGTCTTAGGCAAGCTATAGAAAAGCTTTTTGAAAGAAATGTTGATCTATATTTGTGCATCATCGACTTGGAAAAGGCATTTGATCGGGTACCGAGGCAAGAGCTGTTTGAGGTTCTTAGCGAATACGGAATTAATGGAAGTTTATTGGGCGCCATTAAAAGCATTTACGCAGGGAGGCAAGGTAAAATTTTGCCTACTTTATTTGCCGCGCCGGTCACCGCTAAAAAAATTATTCGGAAAAAGCTCATCAACAAAAACGGTTGAAATTCGGCGTTCAATCGGCAGATCTCGCTTTTTTCACCTAAGCAGAAAACTCACAACACCGAAGTCGAATTTCTCATTGTTACAAATGTAGTGACAAATACTACACATTTCTTTGTACTGTCATCATAAGGAAAAAAAACTTAGAGAAAATCAGCGAAATTCGCCGAAAACAAAAGCAAATTAGCAAGTTCGTCAACAAGATCGGTTGTAATTGGGCGTGCAATCGGCACATTTCGCTTTTTTTCACCTAAAATCAGAAAACTTACAACTCCCAAGTCGAAGTTCTCATTGGTACAAATGTAGTGACAAACAATACACATTTCTCTGCACTGCTATCATAAGGAAATAGTAGTTTGTCGGCCATGTTGCGATACGTTGATTTTTTCAGCATTAGTCCTAATATTGTCCATACGAGCCAAAGGCTAGTTGGACAATATTTAGGACGTATGCTGAAAAAATCAAGTATCGCAACGAGGTGGACACACTGCTTTTTGCAACAAACAAATCGATTGAGAAGAAAATAACAACCAAACTTAAAAAAATCACTCCACAGAAACCATCATGGGCGCGCGGTAGCAATGCGCCCGTGACGCAAGTCCCCACGAGCAAAAAATTCGGAAAATTTTTTTTCGTAGACTTCGGAACCATATATACAGCTAAGTTTTGACTTCCCCCCCTTGCGACGTACCCCCCGGAAAATATTTTTCCTGGATTCTACGGAAAATTCTAAGGCGAAATGTCTTTTCACGCATTAAAATCGGTCCAGTGGATCCGGAGATATGACCTTTAGAAAATCGTCATTTTCCATACAAAATGTGCACTTTCATAGAAACCAAAGTTAATGGAAACATCCTACGTTAGTTAGTTACTTAGTTAGTTAGTTCCAGAGCCATTTGTATGAAAACCCACTTTTTTGGAGTTTTCTCGAAAACGGCTCGATATCTTGAAATTTTGCAGTGACCTCCGGCTGGGCATTCTACGCCATATGAGATTTTAAAAAGGGGGGGTACCGGCCTCGTTTGGGCGCCAGGACTCTTAGAAGGCGCCATATAAAGCCCATATGTATGTGTTTGTGTGTGTGTGTACGGAAGCATATTTTGTATAAGACATGGTTGGGTGTTCGAGATACAGGTTTGGTGTCAAAGGGAAAGATATTGGGTTGGGTGTGTAGTGTATAGGGGTGACCGCCAAAATGGCGAAAAATGGACCGGGGGCTCAAAAAAAAACTTTTGATATATTGTAGAGTAAGTTGAGGGGATCATTTTCGCCCATGAAAGTAGTAGCCGCCGCGGCTCGGTTTGGCGGCGGCGGCTCAAAAAAAAACTTTTGATATGTTGTAGAGGAAGTTGAGGTGATTATTTTCGCCCATGGAAGTAGTAGCCGCCGCGGCTCGGTTTGGCGGCGGCGGCGGCTCAAAAAAAAAA
>CM055403.1:68040545-68071361 GCA_029228625.1 Pseudolycoriella hygida
CAGAGTGAGGGAATGCATTTGCATGCATAGTCTCGATTGGGTAGAGAATGGGCGTATGTCAATGTGTATGTGTATGTATGTGTGTGTATGTGTTGGGAGAAAGACAGACAGACGGACAAATTTCGTCATTAAGCCAAAGACTCACCAAGTTTCTAGTATATACAACTACGACCAGTTACAATTAGAAGTGAGCGGGCCACCCGAAAATCCAAAAAAACTCGACCCGAATCAATTTCACGGATCGGGTCGCGTTGAGACTTCATCGGGTCGGGTTTTACTTTGATCTTGTCGGGTCACGGATCAGACTCGATTAAGGATTGGTCGAGTCAGGTTGTAACCCGCCTTAACGAACTAAGCACTAAGTCGTATCTGCACTTCATAAAGCCAGCTTACTTATTTTTTGAATGATGCAGCCTAATCAGCCAATATTAATGCACTCTAATATAAACGTTAATCTTGATTCAATGCATTGTCTTTTGAAGTACAATTCTGCAAAAATGATCTGATGTCTAGTATATGAATGTCGTGTCAGTAACATATTAAGTGTAAATTTTGTGCCTGTAATATTCATCATAGGTCATGGAGGCAGTAGTGCCCCCTTACGACGTTCCTTTTTGAAGCTAGGATTTTTGGATTCTACGCAAAATTCTAGACAGAATCGCTTTTTCACTCATTAAAATCGGTTCAGTAGATCAGGAGATATCAAGTACGGAAAATTGGCACTTTGTATGGAAATAGGTCAAATTTAGCTATCTGAAGTGCCTAGAGAATAAAAATTTTCCGAACACCTGTTTGAGGGTTTTCCCGGAAAATGTCAATAACTTACAAAACTACTGATATCACAAGTCCTCATCTCTGCTTACAAAACATTCAAAACATTCGTTTAAAGCAAAATGCTTCAACTTCCTCTGATGTTACAACTTTTGTAACTGGAAGAAAAATGTTTTGAGAGTAGAGATGAGCGGCTCGACCATTTTTCGAAACCCGACCCGGACCGAACCCGACCCGAAAAAATTTTTCGAAACCCGAAACCCGAATTGTTTCAAAACCCGACCCGGACCAAACCCGACTCGATTAAAATTTTCGAAACCCGAAACCCGAACTGTTTCAAAGCCCGACCTGGACCGAACCAGACACTCAAGTTTTTCGAAACTCACAACCCAAATTACTTCGAAACAAAAATTATTTCAAGGCCCGACGTCTGCATTCTTCACGGACCTTAGACTAAAACAAAATTCGAGTAATGTAAGATGATAAAATTTAGACGAGTTTTGTAAAATATAAAAAGTCAATAAAGGATCGGGACCCGAATAAAATGATACAACAACCCGACCTGGACCGAACCCGAACTGTTTCCAAACCCGACCCGGACCGAGCCCAACCCGATTAAAATTTTCGAAACCCGAAACCCATAAACCCGAAAAAATCTATTCGGGTTCGGGTTCGGGTCGGGTTTTTCGAAGTTTCGGGCAACCCGCTCATCTCTACTTGAGTGGTAAAACTTTATGCGTCACACCCTTTAGATATCAGATGTTTTGTGAGCACACATAAAGACTTGTGACACACCTCCACTTTTGAGGTTTTTGGTTATAAATTTTCGAAGGAAAAAGTTCAAATAAATACTACAAAATTCTATATCATTTGGGATCGGGTTCGGGTCGGTTTGAGCTTTCATCAAAAAAAACGGATTTCGAGTTTGACCCGAAACTTTGGATCGCGTTCGACACGGGTTTCCGTTATATATTTTTTCAGGCTGCGAGTCCCGACCCGATGTTCACTTTCGGGTTCGGGTAGGGTCGGGTTTTGAATAAGGTCGGCCCGCACACCTCTGGTTAGTCGTTGTAAAGGCATAAGCTCCTGATACTTCGTACGGATCTAAATACTTACATACTTACTCTCATAAAATGTACTTTGCCTGAAATTTTTAATAATTTTGCTTCAAGTCAAAGGATGCTCCAAACAAGCATCTTAATTTTACATCTGAGCAATTTTTCAGCAGTAGTTATGCTCTTCGAAAAAAGCATTGACGCAACTTAAACTTCAGTTTTCCATATTGAAACTTTAATAACGAGTCTAGAGCAAAATCAAAGAGAAAGACAAGAAGACAACCTTTGGCTCTCAATCAAATCATAATTACTTTCGTTAATATTACTTTTCTTAGCTAACTGAAGAGTTTTTCGTTCCTTTAAAGCATGGTCTCGACGTAAAGTGACATATATGATCATGTTGTACATCTCATGGGGTTTAAATAAGATTGTGCTACCAATTTCCGTTGACTTGATATAATACTTTTGAACAGATACAAGTAGTTACCTACAGCTATTCTGGAAAAAATCATGATATTGACTTTGATATTAATCAAGTAGTAGACGAAAAGAGCAAATCAAATCAATCATTAGTTATGCCCATAAATCAGAAGAAAAATAAATTTATATTTTCATCTCTATCCCTATTGCCTGTGTGAAAGCGGAAAAGTGGAAACAAAGAACATTATTCGTTTGTTAACTTGAGTTGATTTACTAAAACGAACTCCAATTCAAGTTCTAATCAAATCTATTTAATCTAATTAGAGATAATTTGTATTCCTTTGGAACTTTTAGCAGAATCATTGGAATAAAGAGATATAAAGTTAATTCACCAATTATTATCCAAATCTAACAAAAACAGACATAATTTTCCTATGTCATAAATAAATATTCTATTACCTTCTTAGAGCATATATTCATTAAGCAAAGCCAATAATATTTATTCGTATAAATGTTATCTTTTAATCTCAGTGCTCTTTGGCAGCCAAAAACCAAACACAAAACCATAACGAAATGAAGGAAAGCTCTTCCAAATTTAACCATCTATTATTATAGTACACCACACACTCACACACACACACAGAGCCATACACATTGCCATATTTATTTTCTTATGCTCCATTCCATAAACTACACTATTCCCAAGCACAACTTCCATATGATGATATTGGCACATAACCTCCACAGTGCACTATCATATCAGATTCACTGCTTCGTAACGTCGTAATGGAGGATGGTTGTTGTAATAACGTTTTGGCAGATACACTGCCAAACTTTAATGGCAAAACCACCAACAATCTATTTTCCTTTTACCTCTTTCGCCCATATCACTTTCGTAGAAGGAATTAAATATACAAACATTGGTCTAGCTATCGCAACGTAAGAGAGTAACATTCATACGTTTAAGCCACATTTGTATGCACATATTATTTCCATCGCATAAATATAGTGAAAATTCTTCGATCGGAAAATTGGAGTGACCTGGAAAATACTAAATGTTAATAATTCACTATTGGTTTTACTTACTATCATTTATATATAAAGTTTCTCTTTATAAACTGTTTGAATGTGTGGTTTGTTTGCATTGCGCTTTTGCTACCATATTTCTCCCACAATGTAGTTCATATTAGCCTGGAAAACAGTCGACCGTACGGTTTTCCATATTCGATTTTCTTCCGAATGAAACTTGTGCTTGCTTCTCGAAATTAATAACAGCTTTTTGATATGGTATCCACAACGAACGATATTCACTTCAAAATTTTAGACGTTTATTATTTATTGAGTATCGATAGCTACTTTATGTTTTCACCCTTCCTGTCCGTCTGTCTGCGCACCGTCACATTTATGACGTAAAGAAAATGACGTTGCAAAAATGACGTCACCAAATGACATCACAAAAATAACGCCACATAATAATAATAATAGAGCGAAGTTTTACAAAAGCGGGCTAGGCCACAAATGTCAAAATTATCTTGTATCTCATTTTTCGTAATTCTTGAATCTAATAAAAAAAAGGGATGCAAGATACTTTTGAAATTTGTGGCTTAGCCTGATTAGTCGGGAGCAGCACTGTAAAGTGTCTGGTTCGACTGCCGGGGTGTTACACTGAGTAACTGCCAGCTAGTGTGGATTAACCACACGAGGGACCACATGCTTAACGTGTATTCCGAACCACGCCTTCGATTGAAGGATTATTTCTTTTTCCGATTTTGTCTCGCGCTAGTATATCTGGCAACACCTAAGCGCGCATCGAACACATTCGAATCCAACCCTAACGGTATGGAATTTCCCGGGTTCATATCCCGGTTGAGCCCTAAGTCAAAGTGGACATGTAATAAATATCTGCACCAAATATCTACACAGCCAATCAGCACTTAAGGCTATAGATTCTCATTTTCATCAGCTCTCAAGTGTAGAGATTCCCTTCAGCTCATTGCAGCCCGAAATCAAGTGAACTTGATCTGGATTCCTAGCCATAGCGGCTTCATAGGAAACGAGATTGCAGATAGACTGGCCCGTGAGGCGTCTGTGAAGGGCCTTGTAGGCCCGGAGCCGGGAATTGGAGTCCCAATTGCAACGTTTCAAAGCTGGGTTGACGAATGGAAATTCGTCTCCTCCGCGAGTTATTGGAAATCGATAGGATACCCGAGACAGGCCAAGGCCAGATCAAAAGAAGCTCTATCTCTAAGTAAACGGGACTTGAAACGAGTCGTAGGGATTTTAACAGGACACTGTCAGCTTAGGGCCCATCTCCACGTTATGGGAATCGTCGAAAACCCGAGTTGTGTACAATGTGGCGATCCCGAAACTGCCGAGCACTTTCTATGTAAATGCCCGGCTTACATTATGAAGAGAGCCAAGTATACCGCAATTCGTAATTAACAGAAAACATTCGTAGGTAAGCACAACAGGCCTATTGGCGGCCTAGGTGCAGGAGTCCCTGAAGGCGGCACCCACCGAATCTAATCTAATCTAACGGTATGGAATTTGTAATGACTTTTTTTGACGTTTACACACCAGTGGCGCCGACTTGGCAATGTGAGTAGTACATTTTGATGATGATAAAACTATTTCATTGTATTCTTTAAAGTATTTTAGGTAGATTTTCTGGGGGTGGCCCAGAACAAAAGTCGTTTTCTTCACACTCAAAAATCAGTTTGAACTCTCAAAAACACGCAATGTTTTACTAAATTTAAAATACATGAATTTTGCCCTGTTTTTCGACGTTCAAATGGACTTTTAAGGATGAAGGATACGACTTTTGTTCTGGGCCACCCCCAGAAAGTCTACCTAAAATAATTCAAAGAATGCAATGAAATAGTTTTATAATCATCAAAATGTACCGTTACTCATTTTGCCAAGTCGGCGTCACTGTTACACACACCTTAATGTAGCAGCGGGATAAGAGCCTGCTTGCTTCGTACACAGTGTATCGAATATGGGTGACGTCATACTTCATTGTGTACAAATCATTGCGATATTGCTACCCCAACTACCCATTTATGAAGCTTGGGTGAGCTTAGGAACGTTACTTTCATGATAAGCGTTGATGAAAAATCCTATACAGAATTTGTCCACAAAGCCAGTACGTAACCACTGAGCTAATCCGTTCCCCGGAATGCCACAAAAATGACGTTACAAAAATCAGATCACCAAAATAACGTCGCAAAAATGACGTCACATAAATTACATCGTACGTCACAAATACAACGTCACAAAAATGACGTACCAAAAATGACGCTCCAAAAATCTATCGCTACAATAGTTGGAAAATTGTGACTTTTCTTTGAATATAGTAGTGTGGAAGTAAAGTCGGCCGATTTTGAGGGAATTCAGTGCTCCGTCGCAAGGTGTGTTTGCTTCCCGAGCCGGCTCTAGGAAGCAGCTTCGGACCTGAGAAAATTTCCTCTGAGTTTTCTGTATAAAATCGCAAAAAATTGTTTTTGGGTTTGGGTTGGGCCTATCGTTTAACTGACCTACAGGCCTAAAAAGAGGTCTCCGAAACATACTGCCCAAATTGAAGAGCTTTTTAACGCCTCTTCCATGCTACAAGTAGAAGAAAGATGCAATGCAGAATTTGACTCACCGGGATTGAACCCGGATAAAGCTAGTGAGCTAACCAGTCCCTTACCTTATTGTCCACGCAAAAAATTCTATTTTTCACAACTATGATCCGAAATCAGGACCCCACGGTAGTGAGGGGCCATGACGCAAGTCTTACATGCAAAAAATTTTATTTTTTCTTCTGTAGGTGACAAACTTTTGACCCTTAGAAGAATTTGTGACCAAAATATTTTTCCCTGCTTAGTGATAATAATTACTTTTATGCTCGCTACTCGTTAGTATTAGAAAAAAATGTGATTCCACTTCAATAATTATGAAAAATGTGAACTATACAAAGGAAATGTACCCCGTTTTCTATGTTTTTTGAAGGTAAGCAATAACCAAAAGCTCAAAGAAAATACTCGATGAAATTAAACATAAGATTGTCTTATTTCTCTCAATTTAATCGCTCAATAGCATTCATTGATGAACAATTTTTTCTAAAAAATTTAATTTCCATTGAGAATCAAGACATTTTGTAAACTCTTTATTCTGAGAAGACCTTTCAAATTATATATAAAATGTAGAGATAAAAGGACGAAAATAGAACATGACGATTTTTTGCTTTTATGGGATACATGCGGTTCGGTTGGAACGTGATTAACACATAGAAAATGTAAAATCCCAATTTGAAAAACGAATAATAAAAGAGAAATAGAAAAAATTAATAGAAATGCCATTGTGCACCGACCATAAAGCCATCGAAAACGTGAAAAAGTTCAATTTTTTGTTCATATGGAAGTGGTTTTATTATTTTCTATTCAGGTCTCTATAGTTCTTTTAGACTTATGCGACGACGGACGGACGCTGACTGTTGTCGATAAAGTGACAGTCGCTGTTTCTGACAAGAATCTCTACAGCCAGCAAAATGAACAGAGCTGCACATTTTGTGTTTCGTTTGTTTCTCTTTTTCTCTCTTCAACCATAAGCAAATGCATGGTAAATACTCACGAAACGTAAAAACTCACAAAACAGAGTAAAAGAAAAATTTCGCAGTTCTGTTAATTTTGCTGACTGTAGCGTAGCGTCACACAGATCGCTGCCGAAGTGATTCGTTCGTAGGGGATCCCTAGGTGTTATTAAAAATCAAATGAGCCCTGACCCACCCCTGACCACAATACCCCAAATTTTCTTTGCTAAAAATGACAATTGACACAACTGGATTTTGCTTGTTAAAGGATAGAGTAGAAATTACTTACAACTTAATTATTTCAGAAAATTGTGACCATCGAAGTTTGTCCTCGAGCTTATCCATAGAGTATCGAGTTTTCAAAACACATATCGTCCGTCTGTTTTATTAGGAAATATCAAACTCATTTCTCTTCACTAAAAATTTTGCAAAATTTACTGGGCTTTACTTCTGCACCATTTAAATGTGAAAATTAACAGAATGCGCAATCTGATGTTAAAGTACAAAATAAATGAAGTCCATAAACATAATTTCTTCCAATTGCTATTATGTGGATTGTTCATTGTAAATGTTAGGGCGACAATTACTTTAAATAATTTGCGATGTTTTACGTTTGATATTCCATTGTAAGTGCGCAAAATTTGCATAAATTTCACAACTTTCATAATGCACAAAATGAAAATGACTAATGAACAATGTTCACATTTAGAATTGTTATACTTCTGCACCGGAAAATACAAATAATTCATGCAAAATGAACATTAATCTTGTATTGTTATTATATGGTCAACCATTGTGTGATTGTACCGGGCATTCCGGATATCAAAGTATTGTGGTTTCACATAATTTAGTCCAGCTATTGAGATTCGAGTACCAATGCGTGCCGAGTCATGAATATATTCTCTTGGCTGAAGGTCAGTATAAATTTATTTTGAAAAGGACAATATTTCGTTCATAGACAATATCAACTTACGAACACAACGCCCCAGCTACAGGGGACTGTCGGGCTCAGTCTAAAGATAAGTTGTTATCCGAAGGCAGAACATAGGAATTTCAAAAAGACAAATTGAATGAAATCTTTATCGTCAAAATATTTATCATCATCACCTTTCGGTGTGAGGTCCTTTGTTGTCATAAATAATGCTTCTTTATTGAATGCCAAAGAGATGAAAGCACTATAATCGGAACAAATCCGTCTGCGGTTGAGTTTCGAACCAACGCACTGGCAACTCGATCTCATAGTAGCAAGCAGACGTTTTAACCAATATTTAGCATTCATTTAAAATAACAAAAAATGTAATTCCCGCAGATCCCCTGCATTCAAACATGTAACGTTACCTTGCACCATTTACATTTTGTTGATTTGTATTGATGAAATAAATAAAAAACAGACCGCAGACTTTATGTAGGAAGACAAAGTAACTAATTTAAATTTTTAGCTTCAATTTCCTTCGAAAATTCAATCCGGCTTTTGCTTTTAAAATAAAGGGGCAATGCTATTTACGTAGGTAGATTAGCAGCACGCGTCGCTTATTATAATAACAGATGAACAAATAATCAAATTGTCAGCATCTGGAAGACGGTGTACATATATATCTACCTCGAATCCATCTGAAAGCAGTTAAAAACGAAATGTTTTTGATAGCTATTACTGTTTTTTCTCTTGTGTCTTTTGGTATTTTGAATACGTCCTTGTACTTTTTTCATAATTTTTTCACAAATGGATTGATACATTAAGCACAATTCACAAGATCACAATGTGCATCAGTTAATCAACTTGTTTGTTACGCGAAAGAAAATCCTTTTGATCCTACATCTTATGGAAAAACTTCTTCTGGACGTGTTTTTCCCAGCATGTTAGCCACACAAACTGTCGGAAAATGGGGACCGACTTTACTTCAATATGTTTATCTCATTGAAAAACTGCAATCTCTACATCGGGAACGAATCCCACCACGAATTAGTCACGCTAAGGGTGCAGGTGAGAGAACCTAATACATTGTTGTGCATTTCCTGATTCCTGATGTTCTATACTTGTCGCATTCAATTGTGGGAACAGATAGGGACAAGAAATTTGAAAGAACGACATGTTGCATTACACTTCACCAGATCAAGTAGCGCATTGAACCGCAATTGTGTAAAATTGTATGTAGTCGAATTGTTATAAAAATTCTTTTCTTTTTGAGTTGAAATAAACAAGTCTTCATTTAAATTGTACCAGTTTTTTATTCGGAGTGACTTTTGGCACTCGAGTGCCAATAGCCAGTCCTCATTGGAGTATACTATTGGAACTCGCGTGCCATTAGCCAGTCCATACTAGCTGATGCTATTGGCACGCGAGTGCCATTAGCCAGTCCTCACGGGATCATGCTATTGGCACGTGCGTGCCATTAGCCAGTCCTCACGGGATCATGCTATTGGCACTCGAATTTTACGTTAGAAAAAAATAATAGTTTTTTGGTAACAACATTTATTAATATATCAGAATACGCAAAATATGCACTTAAAAAAATGTTGCTAAAAATGATTATTGTTCAGAGTTCGAACGTAATTTTCAGAAAACGCAAAATAGCAAATGATTTATTTCTTGAAAATGATGATATTCCAGATCAGTACTTCAATAAATTATATTTTGAACTCAAGAAAACTAACAGTTCACACAAAAAAAAGGTAGTTTAGTAGAGTTGACACATTTGATATGATGCCAATCAAGGCAACTTTCACAAAGTACTTGTTTTCCGTTAAGTTCGCTGTGACAGGTCCCACAAGGCCAAAACGTGGACTTGGTTTCTTTCACACAATTCAAAAATGTAAGACAGTTTGTGTCGACAAACTTTTTCAAAATCGATAGATTTACTTCTGGATTTTTCAATCTATTCAAAATTAAAGGGTTCGGTATAACTTTTGAAACACATACCCTTCCTTGTATTATTTCGCTTTTTTCCATTTTCGTTAACCATTGCAACAAAGTCAAAGCCTGATCATCATCAGGCATTTGTATAAATCGAATTTTCGCCTGATTAGTAAACGAATTATCACATAGCCTCTTGGCGATTACAGCAGCTCGATTATTTTCCTTTCTTTTCGTTCCAATTACAGTTGTCTTTGAACCTTTTGGACGTCCAACAGGGTTTACTTTTACCGGAAGCTGAATCGACCGGACAATTTCATGCTGACTTTGGTAGAGATTAAGCTTCGCTTCGTCGGTAGCAGTCGAATGCTGATGACTGCTTGTCATTAAACTATTGGGCGTTGACGACGACGGTTGAATCGATTGGTGATTGTTTGTGACGTAGGTGGAATTATTTGATTGCTGTACGTCTGGCATAGCACGGCTATCCTAACAAAATATTTGCGCAGCTGAAGTAATCAAATTTGCCAACAACTCATGTTGTTCATGCGAAAGTGTTGGCAAATTTGAAATTTGTGTCGATTGAGCGTTAGTAGAAGAGTCGATATTATTGGCTGGTGTCTTTGTCATTTCATGCCTTGTACCTCTTAATTTTTCGTAAAAGTAGGTGAATTGTCCCGTTGACATAGATGATGCGATGTTATTTATTTCAGCTGTTATTTTCGCTGTTTTCTTGTAGCGGTCCTTTTCCTCTGGAACACGAATTATTGCTACGTAAACTGGTCGCGGAGCCGCTACATCCAAAGCAGAATTCAGAACCGGGTGTAATATGCTGTAAAATTTCTTAGTCCATCTTTCTGCACAAATTTCAGGCATAAACATCTCGAAATTGTTGAGACTCAAGAACTTAAAAATATGCTTGCACGGTAAAGTCATTGTAGTGTAGAAGAAGCAGGAGCATTTTTCTTTGGAAACGCGATATAGTCCAATACTGTCCACTGTAGCATGTTCTTGATCGACTGTTAAAAATTTAACAAAGCTTTTAATTTCATATTGTTCTTTTACTTTTTCGAATATGAATGGTGTTAACAGAGTGTAGTACCTGGGAACAGAATTGAACAAAATCAATTAAATACAAGATGATGGAGGAGAAAATGGGAGTGGATAACTAAAAGTGAGAGGAGGAAGGGGTCAAAAAATCGCTTATTTAGCGTAGGATAGTTCCTAAAAGATCCAAGGTTGCGAAACCTATTCACCATTTTTGAAATTATTTTAGTTTGAAAATGAAACAAAGTCAAAAAATATTGCCAAAATAAAATCTCAAAAAAAGGACGACATTTTTTTTTAGTCCGTACATTTTTGAGCGACAGGGTGAGGGGAGTCAAAATGTAAGTCAAGAGAATTATACAGGCAATGACGCCAATGACGAGTGCTGCCAACAAACAATTTCGTTAGGCGCACAGCTGCCATTGGGATCAGGACGAGGCATCAGACCTCATAATCGGATTATTTTGAAGAAAGTGTCTTACCTTTCCAAAACTAGATCCGTGAATCGAACTCGTAATGTTTTCATGTCGCTTTGAATAGTTTTGATGTTCTTTCCGGAGTTCAATCCCAATAATGAAACGGATAAATTTTCGAAGAAAGTGAGCAGATTTGCGTATCTGTTTCCCAAAATTTTCAGCTTAGAATTAAGACTTTCGAGCCGATTATTTGTTGAATTCAAAAAATTGGCATGTTTGTTACGTGCATGAAGAACCCATTCGTTTTTGATGACATGCCAATTTTCATTGAAATAGCTGATAACTTCAGGCAAATTCAAATTCAATAACTCTTTATGAAACGTTTCGTACTCCTCCTCCGTACGATTTTTTGAATTATTTCTAATGCCTGATCGCGCTGTCTTTTCGTAATGTTGCATTTTGATATAGTTATTTCGCGGTAAAATGTTTTCAACACATGAAATAAGCAAATCTGTAACACCGCATTTGGAAAATTTTCAGTATAAATCGCCCGATCTGAAAAATCTTTATCTCCGATGATAACTTTGACCTTTTCCCACGCTGGATTAGTTTCTTTAAATATATCGATCATCGCTCCAATTGATTCTTTTGATTCGCTCTTACATACGAATAAGTTGACGACTTCAGTATTGCCATTTCCATCAACACATGACTGTATGAAAAGCGGCATTTTGCGACTGTTCATGTTGTTTGTTGCATCAAAAAATAACACTTCCGGAAACTTGTCAAACATCGATGGGATCAAAATTAATTATTCCAGATTGCGTGTGCTCTTAAATTATTACCGAGTAACTCGTTTTGTTCATTTCTTACAAGACGAACAATTGCATCTGGAAAACTGTTCAAATACTCCAGCAAATGTTCTAACTCATTGTCAGGAGTAAGCTGTTGTTTTACCATTTGCATTTTAGTTTGCAAGTTATGTAGTGCTTTAAGTGGTAAGGGAGCTCCTCTTCTATTCATAATCTCGTTTTTGATGCGGAGCTTGCTGGCCCCACAAGAAATTAGCTTCTGCACTTTCCGAATTTCATTTTCTTTAAGCCTCATATTTTCGGGATAGTGTTGAAATGTTAACAAGTCGGACCGGTGATTTTCATGGATTAAATGAGATTCCATTACATTAAGCTTGTTTTTCACTAAAGCGATCCTAACCTAATTTTGAACATTGCCATGAATTTTCCTATAAAACTCAGAAAACTCTGAAAATTACCTTAAACAGACATTGTCGCTTGTATGTTGATGACTTCCGAATTCCTTTGCTTTTGGATGGCCGTTCTTTACCGGCTTTACATTCTAATTTTAGTCTTTCATAGACGATTGAGGAAACGTAATCACTTTCGCCTTTCAATTTATGCGAATCGGAAATAACGATAACGTTATTTGTTTCGTTCTCATATTTTGTCTTTACTTCAAGGAGATGTTTGTAATCATTAAAGCGAGAACTTAATTGAAAATTTTCCATTTTTTCACACAAAAATTCGACTTGCCGCTCATCACGTTTCGAAAAGAGTGCTAGCATTGTATATTGAAACAATTGAAATCCAGATTTTGAACATTCACAATGAATCATTTCTAAAAAAACTCGCACCAAGTTAAAGAACATTAATTTTGACGAACATTTTTCCAGACTAAATGGTGGGAATATTCGAATAGTTTTGTTTTTCTTCAAAAAAAAATTAAATAGAAAACGAGTTCATTCAAAGATTCAAATTGACAAAAACTTTTTCGAATTTTGCAATTTCGTCAAATGACTTAATAAGAAACGAGATCAGTCACACCAGTGGGGACTGGCTAATGGCACGCAAGACAAGATTTATAAGCATAATAAAATATTATTTTCGCGCGGCGCGGCGCGAAAATAATATTTTATTATGCTTATAAATCTTGTCTTGCTTGCCATTAGCCAGTCCCCACTGGTGTGGCTATTGGCACTCGCATGCCAATAGCATGCTCCCGTGAGGACTGGCTAATGGCACTCGAGTGCCAATAGCATGCACCGGTGAGGACTGGCTAATGGCACGCGCGTGCCAATATCATACTCCAATGGGGACTGGCTAATGGCACGCGCGTTCCAATAGCATCAGCCTTTTTTATTTAAACAAACCAACCGCAGTTTCAAGGATCTAGTGTCCTCATCTTCAGGGTATTTGTTCTCAACTAAAGGTATAACTTAAAAAATCAACTAATCAGGTGAATAAGAAAATAACAGAAAATGAAGACAATACATTCCTTTACATTTCATATACAATAAAGTCAGTTTGAGGAAATGGGGGGTTAATCAATATCTTATTCACAGTCCATGTATTCATCATCTGATGTCTCGTTTTTTTCGGTTTCATTTGTCAAGTCATATATATTCTTGTCCTCTAACCTCTCGATTGTGAACAACGTCAGTAGCGGCGATGTTACATCTCCTAAGTTTTCGTTCAATAATTTTTGGTGTTTGTTTTTGTAGATGTGAACTGCTTCGTAAAATTCAATTTTCCAGTGATCCCGTACTTCTCTTATCAATTTTAGGTCGCTAATATGCACTTTATGCTTTGATGTGAAAAGGTGTCTCCCCACTGCCGTTTTTCTTTTCCATCTCATAGAGTTGACATGCTCGTTGAACCTGATGAACAGCTTCCTGATCGTCAATCCAAAATAGAACCTGCCGCAACAACTGCATTGAATCCGGTATATGCCGGATTTATGTAAGTCAAGTTGTGGGTCTTTTGTTGACCCGACAAGTTGTCTTAAGGTACCTACATTTCTGTGGACTAATTGGTACCCATGTATCTCGTAAATTGGGACAAGTTTACTGGTTACTTCTGGGTAATGTATAATTCCCATTCGTCTTTTTGGTTCAACTTTGTTTATTGGTGTTAGCATCGTGATTTCTCTCAAGGCTTTCTTGTCAATATGTTTCTTAATGATGTGTTTAATTGTCGTTTCTCTGTACCCGTTTGCTAATCCAATGTCAACAATCTTTCTAGTTTCGTCAAGAACTTTCTCTTCCGAAAGTGGAAGGCTTGTCATAAAGTGCGCCATCGAATGGTACGCGGCCATCTTATGTTTTCTGTCATGATAAGAATCGCTGGTTATTCGCCTTAAAGTGCTCGTTAGTTTTCTGTAAACCTCTACTGTCAAGGTTCCATTGACGTTTTTTACCATTACATTTAAAAACGGTAGTTCTTTGTCTTTTTCTCTCTCTATTGTGAATTTTATAGCATTAGGTTTAATTTCATCCATAGTTTTTTCAAATAGATCTTTTACTACGTCAAATTTTCTCGCGTTGTTTATTGCGAATATATCATCCACACATCGTCTATACAATCTAGGGAAAGAAGGATTTTTTATGATTGACATCTCGAAATTGCACATGAAAACTTCTGCCACGAAACTCGAAAGGGAATTTCCAATGCTTGTCCCTGCAGTCTGTCGATACCATTTTCCTCTGAATTGGAAAACATTCTGTCTCATACACGTTGCTGTCATGTCAATGTATGTTCTGATCAGGGTTGTACAAACTCCACATTTCTCTAACCATTCTTTCAGGTACAGAGGGTACAGAGGTGTAACATCATATGATCCCATTTCTTCGTTTCTGCTTATCTACATTCCATTTACTTGTTTCGCGAAATCTGTACCATTTTTAACGCTTAGGCCCTCGGGTGGGGGTAGGGCATTGAAGATTTTTGAGAGCTTCTTTGCTATCTTTTCTGTCGGGGCATTTGTGTTAGACGCAACCGGTCGACCTTTGTAGTCACCGTCGCTGTCTTTCTCTTTTTGTATTTTTAGGAGGACATACAAATCAGGGACTTTTGGATTGCTTACTTTGAAATTACGTAACTCTCTCTTCGGGTCTTCACACAAAATATGCTTGTGTTTATCTAAAAGGGTGTCCACTTCTTTTGACATATTTTGTAATGGACATTCATTTAATTTAACGTGCGGGTCATCCCTTATCGTTTTTATTACTATTCTTTCATAATCGCTCTTATTCATTACCACAACGTTGTTGCTCTTGTCGGCTTTAGAAATGACAAGTTTCTTTTCTCTGAGAGTTTTAATGACTTCACGCCAATTGTTATGCTACTATGATTAGTGAAGATCCGATTTCATAGTGTATTTTCAATTAGAGCTATCCGATAAGTGAATAGAGTTTTGTAGCTAGTGTGATTCCAGAACTTCGAGGCTTTTCTCCACGCGTAGTGTTTTAGTGTTGCGAAATTCAGTATGTTACACACGACTTCTGTCTTCATGATAGCAGTGTTGGAAGATCAGCATCATACAATGCAGTGTAATGGTTTGGTCTTAAAGATTGCAATATCATGTAGCGTAATGCTATTACATATTCGTTTATACAGGTGTCGTTACACTACGATGCGAATGAAAGCGTTAGGGTTGTTTGAAAGTTCAACTTCCCCACATGGACTCTAAACCTTCAAGTACTAACTCCAAAACAGGCGCAAAAACTTCCTTTCAGTCCATTTGATGCTACCAAATACTGGAACACGACAGAGTTTCCATTATTACCAGTTGGCAAATTGGTCTTAAATCGAAATCCTCACAACTACTTCAACGATGTGGAACAAGCAGCTTTCTGCCCAACTCGTATGGTACCTGGAATCGAACCTACACCTGACCGTATTCTCATTGCAAGAATGTTTGCCTATCGTGATGCTCAGATTCATAGATTAGGAGTGAATCGCGAACAAATTTCAGTAAATAGATGTCCTTTTGGAGCAAAGAACTATGAAAGAGTTGGGTTTATGAACGTTGGCTCGAACGGTGGAAATGGACCAAGTTACTTTCCAAACACCTTCCACGGTCCAACAAATAACAATAACGACTACAACAACGAGTTACCATTTGATGTTGACTCTCTCCGCGTAGATCGAATAGACTTAAAAAACGAGGATAACTTTTCACAATGCATGTTGTATTTGAATTCTCTTAGCGAAAGGCAGACGAACATTATTTAGTCTTGCCGAAGTTGATGCTCGTGTTATCGACAAGGTTATCAAAAACCTGATAATATCTACAGATTTCGAAAACAAAACAAAGAAAGCCTGCTACAATGAAGGGTTCGTAAAATAAGACTTTCATATTAAGAAAATTTACTTTAATGACAAATTAATGTATTCTAGAAAATAAACGATATTTGAAACAAACGATATAAAAAATCTTGAATGCAGACTGTAAGGGACCATTCAAATAGTGCGCACGCTTTTTTGTGGGGAGAGGGTTTGAGAAAAGCGTGCGCTCCTGACATTTCGATATTTTTTTTCATGTGTTTTGCGTGCAAGAAGGGAGGGGTCTCAAAAATCCGTCTTTTTTAGCGTGCGCACTATTTCAATGACATCTAAGTGTTCGGTCAAGATGAAAGTAATAACACAGATTGGGGGTTAGCTGTGGAGGGAAAATGGGCTAAGAATGTAATGTGTACATACATTTTTTTTGAAATTTTGACAAATATAGAAGTATTTATGCAACTACGGATGACATGTAGTTAGAATGCTAGGATCATTGAAAATTGAATTTTCTTTAAACAAATTGTTCATTTAACAACTTTTTCTATTTTTTGTCCAAAATTTTTTTCACAAAATTTTTGAAAAGTTGACGCCCCAAGCCCCAAGGGGAGGAGGGTGTATCGGAATATGGGACATGAGCTGACTTTGGGGAGAGAAGGTCGAAACCTAGAGTTTGTGAATCTCCCCTGAGGTGGAATGAATTGGATCGAAATTATATAAAAATTCAAAAAGGCTAAGAGCACCGGTTGCCCATAGTCTCTTTATTATACTGCGGCTATGGGATGGATGGTTCAGTGGTGGACGCACTGGAATTTCACCGAGAAGGCTCGGGCTCAAGACCCGTAAGGGGATGTGCTTTATCCTTACTCTCTCAGATCAACTGGAAGTCTTCTTTAATTGTCTCTCCATGCGCTTTGCAGCTTCCTCATTATTTTTGCAACTTCCACACCTCCTCATCGCGGCACATTTCCGATATTATGTTTTGGGCATTTACTCAACGTCGTCAGCTCACCTCGCTCTTGTTCGAAGCAGGGGCAGACAAATAACACGTCTCTCCCTCCCTCTCGCATGTCGTGCAGAAAGGTGTCTCTTTCTTTTCTCTTTTTCTCACTATTGTGATGAATCTTTGATTTTGATTTTGATTTTTGACTTGTGTTCGTACATTCCTTATTCTTGATTTTGTTCTTGTAAATTTTTACCATAATTATCACTTGGTTGTAATACTGTTAATAAAAGTAAATAAATTATAGTGTACCTATTCTTGAAAGATGATTATGTGAATCCGAACCTGCGCATGTACTTCCTGAAGCATCCATGGGCCGACAGAAACTGTGTCAGTTGGAAGTTAACCTCTCCATGTTTCCTCTGTACCCATGTCGTTATGTTTGGTATGAGTCCGTGGGTCAACCTTCATTCATTCATTTATTCTTCCTTCTATGACATTCGCTGTCTTCCGTCAGCGTTATGCATATGGGTATGGGCATCGTCCCGACTATGACACATATCGTTTCTAGGGATATCGTTTGGTATGCGCTTGCGACTCTTATGCTTGCCAGCCATTGGGCTCTCTTAAGCCTCCTCCGGTATCCTTCGTATCTAGCGCCTGTATCCTAGCTGGTGCCCCGTAGCGCAATAGGGTGACGCTTACTAGGAGCCTCCTTTTGCTGTTGCGCGCTCCAAGGCCGTTTGGTATTATTTTGGCCAGTGCTGCGGTGGCTTTCATTGCCTTTTCGCACTATTAACATTTTTGCGGTCGTCTTGCATAACTCCAAGGTATTTTAATTGGCGAGTGAATGTGATTTCTTCCCAGTCAATGTTCAAAACGATCCGCTCAGTTTTTTGCAGTTACTGACTAGCATGATCTCGGTTTTCTGGTGGGCCAGCTTCAGTTTTGCCGTTGTCATCCAGTTTTCGACAGCTTCTAGCGTCTCCATCTTCATCGTCCCGGATACCGTGAGGATCAAGTCGTCGGCAAAAGTAATAATAAATAAAACATATGCAAGGGACCCGTACGCCTCAGAATAGATGTAGCAAACAGAGTTGATGATACGAAAAGACCCGAACATATCTAAGTAAATATTGCCTTAACTCTTTAGTGTATGAAATTACGTCCACATTAAATTGAATTGGAAATTGTTGTTAAGTCCGAAGCAACGGTGTAAAAAAACCCTTCCGAAAGCACAAAATTTACCATAGACAAAAATATTTCCCTCAATTTGCTCTGCAACATAGTAGTAAAAAACATTTTTTTTGGCACCGACCTGAGGCCCACTTGAGCTCTAAGCACAGGCACCCGGTCCAAATTTATTTTTGAATATAATTCGGTACTCGGTTACCTCTCAAATAGAAAAGGAATCAACAAAATTGGTTAGGATTTATCCGATTTATGCAAACAAACACGTTGGGCCCTAGTAGAAACTCACTTTTAGGATCCTGGCTGAGTCCAAGCGCTTTTAATCAAAAAATTTTCTTCCATAAAATGTGAGACATTCCTAGACCTTTCGATTAAAAAACTTTTTGAAAATTGGAAGAGATTTATTCGAGTTATGTAGCTAAGTCAAAGGGCAAAATCAAAAAAAGCTTTTTCCATAAATTGTCGGCCATGCCCGGACCTTTTCAAAAAAATTTATGAAAATCGGAAATCAGTTACTCGAGCTATGTACAAGAGACCAAAAACAACTTAAACCACCCCAGCTCGGCGGCCCTTGGGCCGACAGTGCCCAGATTCAATCTTATAGAAGATTTTTCGATTACTTTTCAAGTAACAAAAAGTTGTGTGCCAATAGTATCCTTATAATGCTGCGGCTTATGCCACCTTGTGCGGAATAGCCGAAGTATTATAAAGAGATGATAAAAATCGTTAAAGTTATATTTTGTTGACTGTATACGAAAATTCTGACAAACTAGAAGTGGAATGGTTTTTCAGAGCTTCTGAACAGACTTTTTCGTGCTACGATCAATTTAAATAACTTCGTTGCAACAGTTTCGAATGTGAATCCTAAAGTAAATGTTATTCGAATCACGACCATATAATGGACAATTTAATCACGGCGTTAAACCCTATATCAGTATTTAACCTTAATCATTGGAGAAATAAATGTTCCACCATCCACAGCTTACTTATACAGATGGAGCGTCCGTTATAAATAATATTTAATATTTATTGAGGATGAAATATTTTGCAAAGTAAACCATTTCAAAATAATATTGGGTAGAAGCATAATGATGTGGGAAGGAACATTATTTATGAAATATTACGTTCCTGTATTTGATTACACTTCAGGATGGCTTACAACAATTTGGGTATTCAAAATCCATAACTCGTGTAACTATAACAGAAACAGCAAGTTCAAAGTAATTTTCTCAAAATGATTTCGTGCGTCACATTTAGTTATTCACATATTTCTTTGATGAGAGATGAATTTTGTAAATTAAATAGTGTTTCGCATTGTAAAGCAATATCACACAAACGATGCCCTTTCGGGTTCTTAAGACGTATAATGTTCCAATAATCTGTGAAATGATTTCTAATCAGCTTACTAAAATGTGTTCTGATAAAATTTTGTAAATATTGATTCAGAAAGGACTGAAAATAAGACTTAAGATAATATTTCGTTTACGTTAAATTAATTAATTGCAGCTGAGTCGGTGAATTTTCCACAAATGTTCAATCTTTGAAGTGTGTAACAACAAATTTTGTAAATTCCATTGTTTCGAAAGGTGAAAGGTTGCTTTTTTCGTATAAATTCTCAGAAAAGGTGAAATTCTGCAAATAACATTACATTGTTCAATTCAATGTTGAAACAACTTTATTTGTACTTCATGTTTCTGAGTAAGAGTTCGAGATTTTGTACTTTAAAGGGCAAGGGCATGTGTAGTGTTTACCAGTTTCTCCACAGAAGCAATATTGTCAAGTGAAATAGAAAATTTTATTATCAAAACATCAGTCGAAGTTTCTGCGTTTGAACTATAACCCCCCAGGAAGATGTAGGTTTGCGAAAAACATTAAATATGATTGCAAAAATTTTATTCACCAAAGCAGATTTTTTTTGGCTAAGCCCGAATTTTGGGTTAAAAAGACAATATTGAAAAGCCCGTCTAATTCCAAGGAAGTAAAAAAAATGTTTTTGGGCTAGATTGATCGCAGGGTTGCAGCGTAAAGAACCCACACCGAAAGGTAAAAACGGTCTTTAAAGTTTGATTTTGATGATGATAGGTGTTTCTCTTGGACTATAGATATACAAGGGGTTTATCTTATGACCGACCAAGAGCTCTGTAGAACCTTATGTTCTAACAATAATTGAAACACTGAGGTTGTATTTTGTGTTAATTATTTATTGCGTGTTCTCTGGTCAAGTGCCGGTAATGGAATGAATGTTAACTGTTATGAGGTGTGATGAGTGAATGTTTACGTATGTGTATGTGTGTTTTATAACTAAGTAGGGGTCGAGCCACTACAGCTCTAAGGACTCATACTTCCATCATCATCAAACTTCATAGACCATTTGTACCTTTCGGTGTGAGTTCCTTACGCCCGGTGATCATATCCTCCTATCCTGTGCCAAGGAGAAGGAGATTGTTTGTTCGCCCAGACAAAGTCTTCTAACTTCTAAATCTAATTTAATTGAGTCTATAAACCTTCTTCTTGGCCTAGCCCTAGGGCGGACACCCGGGACCTGAGCACTCAATATCCACTTTGGCAGCCTGTTACTATCCATCCTCTGACCACGCCCGTACCATCACAGACGACTTACCTTTGCCACCTCTTCCACTGACGAAATCCCTAAATCTTCCCTGATGTCGTCGTTCCTGTTATGATTGTCCCATAGTTCCCTCCGATCCACCTTTGCTGTTCTCCTAAAACCCTCATATCTGAAATCTCCAGGCCATGCACAAGGTAACCACAGTCCACCAAACTTTCACTACCATGTAAACTCGTTGGCCTAAAGATTGAGCAATGAATAGCCAACTTTGTGCCGCTACTTAATTCCTTCTTATCGAACACATGCGACCTCAACTGACTGGCCATTTTCCTCCTTTCTTCAAATTCCCTACCTAAGTTGCCATCCTCGGAGAAAATGCATCTTAAATATTCAAACTAAACCTGTTCCAACTGCTCCCCATTTACACTTCAAGATACCTATTGTCGAGATTTGCCGACATGCATAACCTTACTTATGCCGACGCTTATCTTCACCAAGTGCTCCAACATGCAGCGTTCAGGCAGTCAATCCCCTTTTGCAAATCATTGGCATCATCCAATAACGCGGTCAAGCCATCCACATAGGCCAAAATTCTCATGATTATTCTTTATGCGGGTTGTCAAGAACTTTGCGGTATTGTTACATCAGAGCATTTTGACGCCTGACTTCCGGTGGAGCTATATTGCACAGTGCCGGCAGCCACGAGACCGGTGTCGATCGTACTGTACCAGTGATTATTCGCATTGCTATATTCAATTCCGTGTCAATCTTCCCGACGCGACGTGAGCACTGTTCAACCAGGTGGAGCAGCAGTACTCCGTGCATGAGTACACCAGCGTTAATGCGGACGTTCTCAGAGAAGCTGCTGATGCGCCCCATGATGTTCCCACTAACCTGCGAAGCAAGTTATTCCTCGTGCCAAGTTTTGCCTTGAGTTTTTCGGCGTGTTGTCTGTATGTGAGCGAACGATTCAATTTGACGCCCATGTACACTGGCTCTAACTCGTGCTTTAGACATGTGTCACCAAATTTCGAACGTAGCTCAATATTTGCTGCTCTGTTGTTCAAGTGGAAGCAAGAAACAACAGTTTTCGTAGCGCTAGGGATAAGTCGCCATTCCTTGCAGAACCGTGCCAGAACCTCGAAGTCGCGTGTGAGTGCTGTGTTGACATCTGTAAATTTTTGATGCTGGTACGCATAAGCCATGTCATCCGCATACAAAAACTTTCGCGATTCTGATGGGGGCAGGTCGTGAATATATAAGTTAAAAAGAAGGCACGATAAAACCGATCCCTGGGGAAGTCCGTTGTTAAGCTTCCTCAAGCGTGTGCACTGGTCGTTCAGGAGGACCTGAAATTGCCTGTCACTAAGCATATTGCAGATCTCTTTGCAGATTTGCAGGCACGGTACAGCCTTAAGCAGTTTGAACAGCAGTCCTTTCTTCCATAGCGTGTCATATGCCGAAGTCAAGTCGACGAGAGCCACGCTCGTTTTCAGCTTCCGTTGATACCTCGTCTCGATGTGGTTGGTGAGCGACAGCACCTGCTCTGAGCAGCTGCGCTCCTTCCCAACTCCGGCCTGCTCTGTTGGAATGACTTTTTCGATTTCAGGAGCAACTCGGTTGTAAATCAATCGTTCCAGCAGTTTAAAAGTAACTGAAAGCAGCGCGATCGGTCGGTAGCTCTCGGGAACTAACTCAGGTTTTCCAGGTTTCAACAACGAGACGATCTTTGTCTTCTTAAATGCGGGTGGCAGTGTGTTTGAAATGAGCACATTGGAAAAGAAACGTGACAACCAGAGCCTGGTACGAGGTCCGCAGAATATCAAGAACTCCGGGTACACAGCATCAAAACCACTAGCCTTACCGCTCTTCATGAAGAGTATGGCAGTGTTGACGTCGTCGACAGTGAATTGGCTCGAGAGTTCACTGGTGGCATGTGTCGCTTTACGGAGGGTTTTGTATTCGCGGTTTAATTTCCTTGTGAATTTTGTCCATGAAAATTATGAACAGAAGAGGAGAGAGTCAACAAATCTGACGAACGCCCTCATTAACCTCGAAAGTCTCACTAATTTCACCATCTTTTCTTGTCACAGCCCTGCTCACTGAATAAACGCTTTTAAAAGCGCCCAATAAACTTCCATTATTTCCGTACTCGCTAAGCACCTCGAACAGCCTTTGTCTCGGTACCCGATCAAATGCCTTTTCTAAGTCGATGGTGCTCAAATATAGATCGATATTCCTCTCAAAGAGCTTTTCTATAGCTTGCCTGAGACAAAAGATCTGATCCTGACAACCTCTCAGAGGTCTGAAACCACTCTGAGCTTAGTCAAGAACCTCTTCCACTATAACCCTAACCCGGTGTACAAGAACATTCGCATAAAAATTTCCTATCACTCACAAAAACGAAATCCCTCTGTAGTTGCTACAAATTTTATGGTTGCTTTTAAAAATGTCCATAACACCGAAGCTCCAGTCAGCAGGCACGACTGAGGACTTCATAGCTAAATTAAAAATCCTACCGAGACATTGAATCCCACCTGGCCCGCTATGCTTAGCAAATTCCGTCATAATTTCGTCTACACGTGCAGATTTTCCTGGCTTCAGTTTGCTGACCTTTCGTGACACCTCTGAGTTAGGCATTGCTTGCTTCTCAGGTTCTACTACCGGATTAACAGAGGTAAAAAGATCCCTCCAAGTTTTGAGGACTTCACTCTTGTCTGTAATTAACTTGCCATCTTTACCTAAAATGCTCCCGCAGCCCTCTTTTTCACCACCACGCCTAATATCCATAATCTTCGACCGGAATTTTTTACCCCTTTCTAGACTCATACTTTCATTGAAAACAAAAATCCATTTGTTGTCGAGAGAATACAAAAAAATTGTTTGGAGGAGAGACTTTGGACCCACATTCCCATGAACATAAATATTCCTCTTTATGTTCCCTACAACACATACAAAGACATATTTATGAAAACCCACCAGCTATCGTATAAGATCGTGAAGCGCGAGCTAGATCCATATTGTGTATACATTCTGAACTACTCAACCGATTTTCACCATTTTGGTTGGTTTCTTGAGATCCATATATTTCATTCAAAACCTAGATTTCTAATCAGGAAGAGACAAAGAGAGAATTCGTATACCCACCCTGAGAAATCCATGCAAATATCTTCTTTTAATGTTGTAAAGCTATCATAAACTAACATCAATCATTCCAATATGCGTTCAACGGGATCACATTACATAATTATTTGGATGATTACGAAAATTCTTTCATTACTTTGACGAAAGCACGCACACAAACGCAACGTCTTGAAAATTCTTTCAGTGACAAAGATACAAGTGAAGTGAAAAAGTCTTCCCCAAATTTCGATAATACGCGTCATCTCACTTCAATTCAAATGACAAAAACATTTATGTTAAGCTATATATCTTCATCGAACAGCAGCATCGATGACGATAAGAGAAATCTACCAAAATTACCGCGTTTAATTTCACTTATTACAAAGAAATTCCCCATTCGAAAGCAGTTGGAATTTACTTAATCATTTTTTGCGTAGGTTGAAATGGCATTTTTATTGGATCGAAACACATGCCATTAGAGATACAATTGATTTGGAATTGGTTCTCAGCTACATGTGTTTCGTCTGAAATACTTTGAAATTTATTCTAAAGTGTAATCTTTCCCCATGATGGCTGTTATTTCATTTAAAAGACTTTTCGATTTTCTTCCTTCAACGGCAATCACAACAAAAGAAACTGAAAGCAGGACTTTTTCGTTTACTTGTAACAATTAATCTTTGTGAAAAAAGCGAGTGTGATGGCTTGTGGTATTTTTAAAATAACTTCATTTAACTGACGGATTGGAAGGCTGCTCAAGGACTAATATTTTCTGCTTTGATGAACTGATTTAAAATTGGTATTTGTGGGGAAGGTAAACTGTCAGATTTGTTAAACAGCGATACACAAATTTGAATGTATTTTACGTTTATTTTAATTGAAAGTATTTTTCACATTTTAGACTGGAAAATTCTCATATTCCTCAAATGAGGTGCGGACTTTGTTTTTGTGAAAAATGAATGTAAATAAACATACAGTTGAGGGATAATTCAATTTGTCGGAGTATGTCTATATGTCTATATGTCTATATGTCCAGCTGGTTCATTCAAATCGGACGAAACTGGGCGGGGAAGGGGTTGTGACTGGATTTGAAGAAATATTATTATAGCAATGTGCGGTCGGCGTTACAATTCGTTTAATTGAGTCTACAAAATAGTTTCTAAAACTTTCAATGAAAGACTATTTTGAATGTCCCTGGGGTGCCTGTGATGATACATAAACGAATTTTATGTAAATGAAAACCTACGTATTCATTCCAAAAGGTAAATTTTCTATTTCATTTGGAGAGTGTATTCCTTGTACAATCTATTTTATTTTTGATGTTTTTTTATGTTTACCAAATTTTTTGACGAAATTCACATATCAAAAACGTTTTCTATGACTTCTGCAACTGTGGGTCAGGTGTGGGTCGACCCGTTAAAATTGTGGGTCAGGTGCAGGTCGACCCACTCCGATCCTTAAAATCAAATGGTGTAGATATCAACTTCTCTTCTTCATCATGAAATTTCGTGGCACAGTGACGTTCATGTCTGCCTGGGCATTGAACTTTTACATGAATTGCGTTTTTGTACCGTATACCCGTACGAAGTACAACGGTCTTATACGTTTACTACAAGGCATTTTATTGTAACATGGGGTAGATCGAGGCGGAAATGAGGTGGATGCATTTAATATCGTTTAGAGATGTAGAATCAGCGAAAATAAATGTCCATCTGTCTGTACCGTCGTTTTTTTTTTAAACGGTTGCACCGATCACCCTGAACTTTTTTTCCCTGAAAGGCACGTATATCCCATGAATCAAATTCAAAGATGAGCAAAATCGGGCAAGTGTATCCGGGGGTATGATCGAAAAAGTGACCAAAAACATGTTTTTTCGAGGGTCAGTGTTTTTTCATAAATATCTCAGCAAGTATGACACGGAAATGGTTCATTTTGGTGTCAAATGAAAGCATTTGATCTCATAAAACTGAAAATAATTTTTTTGTGGATATTGGGTCGGCAATGTGGGCATTGGGACCAAAGAAATAGACGAAATTGAGTTTCTTGCCCAAACACGAAAGCAGATGGTTTTTCGTCTATATTTGCTCAACTATACAATATGGAGATTTACTGTCAAAGGCAAAGTTGTAGAGAATAAAACTTTAGAGAACACGTGTTTCAGGGTTTTATGGAAAGATGACCCAATCGTGTGATATGACCTGGGCTCGGAACAGGTCAAGTTTGACCTGACCTGAGCCTGAACTGAAAAAAACCTTATTTAATTCAGTTTAGCTTCAGGTTCAATCTGATTGAAGCTGAACCTAAAATTTATAATTTCAGGTTTGTAAAATACAGGTCAGGTTCAGGTTCAGGTCAGGTCAACCTGAACAGGTATGCTTTAAAACCAAAAAAATCGCCTCCGTGCGATTTGTCAACCAGATTTATTCACAAATCAATCTTTATTCGAGTCAAATCAACGGTGAGATTTTTGTTCGTTTTGTTCCTACCAAGCAAATAGTCAAATTGTTTTTTACAGTAAATAAAATCGGCATTGAGAATGTCTGCCATAGTGCGACGAAATATTTGCCAATCGTTCTGAAAAAAATGTTATAATGATCCTTACTCCAAAAAACCCGCCCAAAATTATTTACATTATCGATGGATCAAGAAGCTACAAAAACCTAAAATTTTAAAAAAATTTTAGGTTTTTCGAACAAACCTGTCAGGCTGACTTGACCTGTATTTTGCGAACCTGAAGCTTAGCTTTAAGGTCAGGTTCAATCAGGTTGAACCTGAAATTTGAAAAATCAAGTTCAGGTTGACTTAAGACCACTTCTAGAATTAGGAATGATGACCCACACCTCTAAAACTATGAGAGTCAGAAAGTTGCTTCCAAAGAAAAAGTTGTAGAGAATAAAATTCTAGCTAATAAGTGTTTCAGGCTTTTAAGTAAAAATGAACTAATCCCGAGATTTAGTCACTTCTAGAATTGGGAGGGACGACACATATCTCTTGAAATATGTCAGTTAGAAAGTTGCTTCCAAAGGCAAAGTTGTAGAGAATAACATCTTAGAGAAACCGTGTTTCAAGGTTTTAGGGAAAATGATTTGATCCCGGAATATATCCACCTCTATCATGGTCCTTAGATGACGAATTAACAATGTCAGTCCGTCCGTCCACCCGTCACCGCGATAACTAAACTTGAGTAAAACTCAACCGATTTTCAAAAACTTTTTTTCACTGAAAGGTAATTGAAAAATCTTTTATGCGATTGAATCTGGGCATTATCGGCCCAAGGGTCGATGAGCCAGGGCCGTTTAAGTGGTTTTTGGTCTTTTGTACATAACTCGAGTAAATCTTTTCCAATTTTCATAATTGTTTTTTTGTTGAAAAGGCCTGGGCATGCCTGACATTTAATGGAAGAAACTTTTTTCAATCTTGGGCTTTTGGACTCAGCCAGGGGCCTAAAACTGAATCTACTAGGGCTCAACGTGTTTTTTCTACCCGATTTAATCTTATCCGATTTTCAAAAACTTGTTTTTTCCTGAAAGATAATAAAAATTAAAATCAAAATCAAAATTGATTACGAGCATGTATTTGGGCAAAATCGGTCAAAAACTTTCGAAGTTACTGTCGAAAAAGTGGTCAAAAAGTTGTTTTTTGAAGGTTGGTAGAACTTTTTGGCTGATATCTCCGCGAACTTAGAACGGAAAACACAATTCAAGGTTTTGAATGAAAGATGTGACATCAGAAAACCACGAAAATTAAATTAGTCAAAATCTGTTGATTGGTTCGGGCTGTAGATTTCTCACTCACGCTACATGATATTTGTTGGTTTTTCGTGAATATTTCCTTAATGGTGAGGTTTTTCGTGCAGTGTTGCAGACAAGAAAGAGAAGAACTTTTTTGTTCAGGGAAGTATGGATCAGAGGCCTTTCCTAAGTGCTCTAGGTCGGTTCTAAGGTCGGATCTAGTGCAATTTTTTTCACATTTTTCACATTCCGGGTTTCTTAAGGATTGGAGATGTTTTTTGTGCCGTTTCGGCAATTTCCAATCCAATTTAATGTCGACGTAGTTTCACACACTTAAGAGTTAAGGCAATATTTTCTTAGGTACGTTCGAGTCTTTTTGCAATTTGCAACATCTTTTCTGTTTGCCACATCTATTCTGATGCGTACGGGTCCCTTGTATATGTTTTAAACTTTTTAACACTGAAGTGAATTTAAAATATAACATATGCAAAGACCCGTACGTACAGTCTTCACGTGCGAAAAGCCTCGATGTACCAAACTCTTACTCTCTCAGAAATTACCCAAAGTAATGTCGAAAGCCCTCCCGGCCCTCCCGAAGTACATTTTCTGAACTCTGGCACCAATCACGCGTTGTCTAATGTTCTTATCCGTCTGAGTTCTAGAAGTGGCTGAATCTCAGGATTGGGACATTTTTCGGGAAAACCCTGAAACACGTGTTCCTCCTCCTGTTACAGCCTTTTTATATCCACTGCTGGATGCAGGCCTCCCCTTGCTTTTTCCATTCGTTCCGATCCATTGCCACTTGCTGCCATGCTGTTCCTGCTAATCTCTTAATGTCATTGGTCCATCGTTCAGGCGGGCGTCCCATTGGTCGCGTTTTCGGTGGTCTCCAGTTGATGTTGGATTTGGTCCAACGGTCATTAGTCATCCTCGCTATATGTCCTGCCCAATTCCACTTGAGCGTCGATATGCGTACCATGACATCAACGATTTTTGTTTGCGCCCTAACCCATTGGTTCGTCATTTTATCTCTTAGGGATATTCTCAACAGACTTCGCTCCATCGCTCGTTGTGCCACTCTTAATTTGTTCGTTGACGCCTTTGTTAAAGTCATAGTTTCTGCACCGTACGCGAGGACTGGAAGTTCGGAGATGGTTTTAGAACTTTCCGTTGATGTTGATGCCCAACTCATTCCAATCCAATTGCTTGAACATGCTCTACAAGACTGAATTAAGCAATTTAGGCGAACTTGTGTCTTCTTGACGTACTCCTCTCCTAACCCTGAATTTGGTAGTATTTTCATGAAGCTTGACACACGTTGCGTTCTCATAAATATATCGGATCATCTTTGTATATCTTGAATCAATTCTACAATCGTCAAGAGCATCCAGAATGGTCCATGTTTCAATTGAGTCGAACGCCTTTTCGTAGTCAACGAACGCCAATGCTAGACCGATCTTGTATTCGTTGCATTTTTCAATCAACACTCTCATCGTCTGTAAGTGGTCATTAGTACTGAAACCAGATCTAAAAGCTGCTTGTTCAACTGATTGATAGAAGTATAACTTTTTGGTAATACGTTTAGTGATGATTTTCATGAAGAGTTTGTATAAATGCGACAATAGACTGATAGGCCGGTAATTTTCTAATTTCGTTATATCTCCTTTCTTATGTAATGGTGTGATCACTGCGTTCTCCCATGCTCTTATGGTCTTAGTGATAGTTCGATATTCGTCACTATCTCTCTTTCCATCTTTAACCAATTGTAACCTGTCAGCTATAAGCTTCAATGTTTCATCACTAAGCTTTGACTCTTTTACGTGCTGCACTTTACATCGCGATTCCATGAAACCATGAAACACGTGTTCGATAACATTTAATTCTCTACAACTTTGCCTTTGGAAGCAACTTTCTATCTATCATAGTTCTTGATATATGAGTCATCCCGTCCAATTCTAGAAGTGGCTAAATCTCGGGATTGGGTCGTTTCTGGGGAAACCCCTGAAACATGTGTTCGCTTAACTTTAGTTCCATGCAGCTTTGTCCCAGAAAGTAGCTTTCTAACTGCCTTAATTCTAGAGATATCTGAGAAAAAGTCTCACCTACCCCCAAAAAACCATGTTTTTGGACACCTTTTCGACCACATTTCCGAAACTATCCGATCGAGTTGGCTCATCTTTGAACTTATGTACCTTTCAGCGTTCAGGGTGATCGGTGCAGCCGTTTCGAAAAAAAGTGGGGACGGGCAATTTTTTAAATATGTGTGGGAGCCCTGAATTTGTAGTTGAGAGTTGAAATTACGCAAGGAATAATTCTGAAAGGAAAATTAATTGCGTTTGTGGATTAAATTAATGGTTTTAAGGGGAAACTCGCTAATGGAACATATAATCTTCAAATATTTATATCTGTCATCCATCGAAAGTGGGTACTTTTTTCTAAAACCTAACTTAAAGTTGGACGCGACTCTGGAGACAGTCGTCAACGACAGTCTAAAACGAGTGTTTCAGATACATTTTTAAAGTAGTGTTTGTGCCTCATACACAAAATTTCGGTTTTCATGCAAAAATCTTTTGTATGTGGCAAATCGCATGAACACAAAAGGGGTGTTTTTGAGCTTATCAATATTTGAGAAGATTGTAGAGGCAATGGGATTGTATTAGGTCTTCAGAAAGTCTTAAAAATTTCTGTAAATTGTGAAAAAAATGAAACAATTTTATATCGACCGAAATAAAACATTTCAAGACAGTCTTGTTTCTTCTTTTTGAATTTAAAGTCGCTTACGCCGTATGAATGCACGCGACCATATTTCCAATATTTTTAGACCCGTACGAAGTACGTAGGTCTGATGCGTTTACTACCACGTATGTTACATTGCGAATTCGAACCCGGGAGTAAGGGGGAAACTTTTTTTGTTGCCTCCAGATGACAAATCAGCGAAAAAAACAATGTCCGTCTGTCGGTCTGTCTGTCTGTCTGTCTTTTTTTTTTTTTTTTATAAGGCTGAGGAAATCTTCATAGACACCCGGTCTTTCTGAACCAAGGTAGTGTTGGATT
>CM055403.1:68071861-68127042 GCA_029228625.1 Pseudolycoriella hygida
GACGAACTCTACACCCGCCCGGTCTAAAGTTGTTTGTAGTAAACGTATAGGACTCTTTTGTACTTTGTACGGGTCCATTTTTTTTTTTTTTTTATAAGGGTGAGGAAATCTTCATAGACACCCGGTCTTTCTGAACCAAGGTAGTGTTGGATTCCATTCTTTAATGACCTACCAACTAAAACCTCCTTCCTTAGTCTTCGTGCTCTCTTCTCCCCGGAACCGCCTCACAGCATTACTTCGGGGAGGAGCTGTGCTTTCGCACCTACTCTCTTAGATCAACTGCCAGTCTTCTTTGATCGTCTCTCCATGCAATTTGCAGCTTCGTCATTATGTTCGCAACTACATTATCCGCCACTATCCACACCTCCTCATCGCGGCACATCTCCGATATTATGTTTTCGGCACTTACATCTGGCCTACTCACAGTCAACAGCTCTCCTCGTTCTTGTTCGAAGCGGGGGCAGACGAATAACACGTGCTCCGCAGTCTCTTCCTGCCTATCGCATGTCGTGCAGAAAGGTGACTCCGTGAATCCAAACCTGTGCAGGTACTTCCTGAAGCATCCGTGACCAGACAGAAACTGTGTCAGGTGGAAATTAACCTCTCCATGTTTTCTCTGTACCCATGTCGTTATTTTTGGTGTGAGTCTATGGGTCCACCTTCCCTTGTCCGAGGAGTCCCACTCTTGCTGCCACTGTCTCAGTGATTCGGCTCTTAATTTCGTCCTAACTGTTTTGGTAGTTTGACCCTCCATTCTCTTCTTTCTATGACATTCACTGTCCTCTGTCAGCGTTATGCATATGGGCATCGTCCCGGCTATAACACATACCGCTTCTAAGGATATTGTTCGATATGCGCTTGCTACTCTTATGCTTGCCAGCCTCTGGGCTCTATTAAGCCTTCTCCGATTCCTCTTCGTATCTAGCGCCTGTATCCACGCTGGTGCCCCGTAGCGCAATATCGATAGGGTGACACTTGCAAGGAGCCTCCTTTTGCTGCTGCGCGGTCCAAAGCCGTTTGGCATTATTCTGGCAAATGCTGCGGTGGCTTTCATTGCCTTTTCGCACGTGTAGTCCACATGGCTATTAAAATTTCTGCGGTCGTCCAGCACAACTCCAAGGTATTTTAATTGGCGAGTGGATGTGATTTCTTCCCCGTCAATGTTCAAAATGATTCGTTCGATTTTTATGCAGTTACTTACTAGCATGATCTCAGTTTTTTGGTGGGCCAGCCTCAGCCCCGCCGTTGTCATCCAGTTTTCGACAGTTTCTAGCGTCTCCATCGTAACCACCTCTACCTCCATCTTCGACGTTCCGGATACCGTGAGGATCAAGTCGTCGGCAAAAGCAATCGTCTTAGCACATCTTGGCAGTTTCCGCCTCAGCGCTGTGTCATACATAACATTCCACAGCGTTGGTCCTAATATGGATCCCTGTGGTACTCCAGCTGTGATGTCGACTGTCTTTTTCCCTTCATTAGTATCGTACGTTAGTACTCGTCGCTCGAAATAGCTTTTCAGTAGCCTACAGAGGTAATCGGGGACTCTCATGACATGTAGCGCCTTGGCTATCTCTATCCAGCTTGCGCTATTAAAGGCATTTCTAACGTCTATCGTCGTTATAGCACAGAAGCGGTTACCCCGTATTTTTTGCTTCCGCGCCTTGTCGGTGGTCTCTATGACGTTTTTAATGGCCTCAATCGCCGATCTCCCTTTTCGAAATCCGAATTGTTCGTCCGACAGTCCGTGCTCGCCCTCCGTGTGTTTTCTTAGTCTATTCAGGATCGCGGTTTCCAGTATTTTTCCCAACCCGTCCAACAAGCATATAGGTCTATATGATGATGGCTTGTCTGGCGGTTTGCCTGGTTTTGGTATTAAGACCAGCTTCTGTTTCTTCCATATTTGAGGAAAATATCCGTCGTCTAGACACTTTTGCATTGTCAATCTGAGCATGTTAGGCTTTGCGCATGCTGCTGTCTTCAGAGCTATATTGGGGATTCCATCTGGTCCTGGCGCTTTGTTATTTTTTGGCTTTTGTGCAGCCATCTCGATCTCTTCTACAGTGATCGACCGTTCAAGTCTGTCTTCCGCTTCATCGTCATAAGGAGTTTGCGGTCATGTGATCTGTTCGTGCTGTGGGAAGAGCTCTCTCACTATGACACCTCTGTCTGTCTGTCTGTCTGTCTGTCTGTCTGTCTGTCTGTCTGTCTGTCTGTCTGTCTGTCGGTCTGTCGGTCTGTCTGTCCGTCAACACGATAACTTGAGTAAGTCTTGACCGATTTTCAAAAACTTTTTTTTTCCTGAAAAGTAGTCGAAAAATATTTTATGGTATTGAATCTGGGCACTGTCGGCCCAAGGGCCGCCGAGCTGGGGCCGTTTAAGTGGTTTTTGGTCTTTTGCACATAACTCGAGTAAATCTTTTCTGATTTTCATAAATTTTTTGTTTGAAATATCTGGGCATGGCCGATAATTTATGGTAGAAACTTTTTTTTAAATTTGAGTCCTTGGACTTAGCTAAGGCACTAAAAACGAGTCTCTGCTAGGGCTGTATGTGTTTTCTGTACCTAACTCGAGTAAATCTTTACCGATTTTCAAAATTTTTTTTTGTTTGAAAGATCTGGGCATGACCGACAATTTGTGGAAGAAACATTTTTCGATTTGAGTCTTTGGACTTAGCTAGGGCACTAAAAAAAGTCTTTGTTAGGGCCCTAAGTTTTTTTGTACATAACTCGAGTAAATCTCTTCCGATTTTCAAAAACTTTTTTTTTGTTTGAAAGATCTCGGCACGGCCGCCAATTTATAGAAGAATTTTTACCTGTGCTTAGGGCTCAAGTAGGCCTCATGTCGGTCCTAAGTCGGCCCTAACATAAAAAAATGTTTTTTGCTATGTTGCAGAGCAAATTGAGGGAAACATTTTTGTCTATGGAAGTATGTATCCGAGGCCTCTATTTAAGGCCCTAGGTCAGTACTAAGGTCGGCCCTAGCCCAAAAAATGGTTTTTTGCTATGTTGTAGACATTTTTCTCTATTTGAAGGTCAATTTTGTGCGTTCGGAGAATTTTTTTACACCGTTACTTCGTACGGGTTTTTAAAATTGCCCTACGGGCAATTTCCAATACAGTCTAATGTGAACGCAATATTTATTTAAATACGTTCCCGTCTTTTCGTAACATCAACTCTGTTTGTCGCATCTATTCTGATACGTACGGGTCCCTTCTATGTTTTTTTACAAATTTTATTGCAAAAAAATGTTTTTTTTATAAACGACACTGGAAATGCAGTATTCGTTTTTTGGCTTTTCCGTGACTGTAGGAAGCTTTTTCCCGCTACTTCCAGAAAATTTGAAATGTTTTGATAATTCACAATGTAGGGAAATCTTCTCTGTTCTTCCATAAACTTCATTCAAATCAAGGAATGTCTATTATCTCTCCTTGTCGTGAAAATAACTGTACTCCACCATGAAATACAAAATTTGCTTGGAGCGCAATATGTCTAAGTTCAAAAGCAATTAAGTGTAAGTGGAAAAACGTTCTGTACAGAGCAACCGAAATAGAATGATTTCAATTTACATTTGACTGAGTTTCAACATGAAAGAAAAACGCGGTATATAAAGCATGCAAGTGTGCAATACCGAAATAATTATTTTATTCGAATCCTTTGTGTACTTGCAGTAAAACGTTTTGTAATCGCTTTAAAGTCATGAAAACGATAACGATAATTAGAGAAACCGCTTATCTGTGGTAGGAAGCTCAATATAACTATGTCATTCGCTTTTTAAACTCGAATAAAGTAACGAGCAGTGAGTAGTGTTTTTCATTGCGGAATGACCGAGTCTCATGGGGTTTCTTTTCACGATTGTTACATTTAATTGTGATTTGAGCGGATAAGCTGTTTGAAGTAGATAATGTGAAAATTTTAAAAGTAAAATTCCTTCCAATTCTTTTCCTATTTGAAAATTTTCAAACCATTGTTTGGTTCAGCCGCTGAAATTTCGTCGTTCCTGCCGCCACCGTCGATTTTTAAGCAAGTCAAGATAGTTCGCCGACTTGCTTTATTCAGGAAACTTCAACCACGACTCTTTGAACATGTAAACCGACATACGATTTCCATTCAATTCAATTCTAAAATAAAGGACATCAATTTGTGATATAAAGTTGACTCAAGACTTGAAGAACAGATTAAGACTGAAAATTGATACATCGTTTCCACATTCACAGACCATATTTGATATCATTTATCCCTATTTATCAACAAAATAAACAAACTTAACTAATAACTCCAGCTATTATTCCATCGCATATTCCATTAAAACATTTTATTAAATCGTATTAAATTACAATAAAGTATATCTCATGCAGTGTTTCGTTAAGTTTATGTTATTATACTTCGAGACTAAAATGGAAACGTAAACGAAACATGTGTATAGCTTACTTAAATAGTCAGGTCGCCTATAGTCTAATTTTCGGTCTTATGGTTTTTGCATGAAAAGTGTTTTGGATTTTTGCAACTCGCATACATATTTCGGAAATTCGGAATGGTGTCCAAAATCACTGATCCGTCAGATGATAGCCGTAAGACAGGTTCCTGGTCTCAATAATTACAATATGTAATTCTAGCACTCATAGTCCATTCGGCAACCATTCCATGCCATTCGGTAACCAGAGATTATTTAAAAATAGTTTTGATGAATTTACTACTGGAAGTTTAAAAAGTTTTCGTACATTCTACGAACAAGTCATTCGAAAGAAGCATTTAGTATATTCATGTATGAGGCAACGTTTATGAAAAACAAAGTATGATAATAGAAGAAACTGAGGAGAAACAAATAAACCATTGAAATGAGTATAGGAATGTACCGATAAAGAACAGTAAAATTCGAATCACTGATGAAGGATGCACAGACGGACGGACCGGACAGGAAGGATGAAAAGATAAAGTAGCTATCGCTACTTGATGATAAAGTTTTTTGGGCTCACTATCCCAGGTAACATAGATCACACTTTTTAATGTGGTTACCCACTGAATGTATGCTAAGTGTGCGAAATTCAATGTTCTTGAGAATATGTACACAAAAAGCACAAACAATGTGTCTTTAAAGTGGTACATATTTCGATGTACATAAAAAGCACATTTTTTGTGCTATTAAAACTCGAAATTATTGCACTAGATCACAAGTACATTTTTTGCACATTTTATGTGCGTCATAAGGTGTACATCATTCCTATCATATTGAATGTACCAAAAATGTGCTTGTGACGTAGTACATTTTCCGATGTTAATAAAATGCACATTATTTGTACTATTAAAACTCGAAATTATTGCACCAGATCACAAGTATATTTTTCGCACATTTTATGTGCGTGATAAGGTGTACACTATTCCTATCACATTTAATATACCAAAAATGTGCTTGTGATGTAGTACATTTTTCGATGTAAATAAAAGGCACATTTTTTGTGCTATTAAATCTCGAAATTATTGCACTAGATCACAAGTACATTTTTCTCACATTTTATGTGCGTGATAAGGTGTACACTATTCCTATCACATTCAATGTACCAAAAGAGTGCTTGTGATGTAGTACATTTTCCATGTGAATAAAAGGAACATTTTTTGTGCCATGAAAGCTCGAAAAATGCCCATCTAATTTTTTCATGTTGGGTAACATTATGAAAAGGATCGAATTTTAAAAGAAAAAAATTAAAAATGTGTTCAAAGAAAAAAGCTAACGGGGTATGGATTTTTTATTGTTTCGGATAAAATCAATTTCAAATAACAATTAAACAATAAAGATGATACAATAATTTGAATGCAGGGATATAAAACCTTTTTGTAAACGTACAACCGCTACAGGCTGTTCGATCAAATAAATTTAAATAACACTCTGTGGAGTTTGTTTAAATTTCATTTACTAGCATATCTTCCAAAACTTTTTCTCCCAAAACAAAAAAAGTACATTCAATGTACTTTCTATAATTTACCACTTTATACAAATTTTTCGCGCAGACGGACAAAAAACGTCAGATTTCCTCACAATATTGAGACCGTAAAGTAGGCTTGTTCGGTACACTTTTGAACAATAACTTTTTTTGCCACCTGTCGTTTTCGACCCAGGACCGAAAAGTCTTTTTTGCCCAGGTGTAATTTACTGACTTCAATCAAATATCGTAACTGAATGAAAACATCACATCAATTGCAATAATAATGCCTGAAACTAAGTTCTCACATAATTATTTCCGAATTCACTTCACTTTTGATACAATTTCGGTCATCGTATCAATTATTTTTCACATCGAAAACAACTATTATGAAAAATAGGATGAAGAATAAGGAACAAACTGTCGCAGTGTCCTATGATGAAAATGCAAATTCTGTATTAAAGCTTGTTGAGTGTTTTGTTCGGAACCTGACTTTTTGTCCGTCTGCGCAAATCGCAGAAATTTTTCTAATAAAAAAAAATGAGAGCTTGGCATAAAGAATGTAGATGGAGGACGTAGCGATCATCAGAAAAAAAAAACCGAAATAAAAAAGTCGGAAAACTAAATTAAATTTTCCTTTATTTTCTTACATAACATTATATGTACATGAAATATGCTAGTAATTTACACTAAAAAGTACATTAAATGTACATTAGTTGTGTATTCAAAGTGTTTTAAATGTACATTAGATGTACATGTAATTCACATTTAGTGTACATTAAATGCACTTCACGTTCCAAAGAAAAGATGTAACGGTAAGGGCGCTTTTTAATATACATTAAATGTCCTGGAACTGGAGCACATTAAATGGGATCAGCACATCTTCCGATGGCACTTTATGTACATTTCGAGGGGTCAATTGTTATCTGGGTATGTTGTTTGATGTGACATCGGCTTATTCCAATTTGTCATAATGAGATGGGTATGGTCCATTCTCGTAAAATATAATTTTTTAAGGGTTTACGCGTTTCATCATAAAATTCGCCATAATATGACAGAAGTCGGTGTCACACTAAGCGCGTGGTTTGATTTTTTGGTCAAATATGAAACTAGAAAATTATTCGTTCACTTCAAACATATGTTCAGACTCATAAACTAACCTGCTCTGCCGCGAGCTGTCTCATCAGAGAGTCGATCTAAATTCAGTGAAGATTAAAATGTTTTCGTACATTAACATTCAACAACACACAGTGAATTTAGCCTACAAGGGCTTATTCCCCTATGTCGTTCCTTAAGCATATACAAATTAATATAGCAAAAATTGCCCCACACTAAAAGCGAGCAAATGTCAGTAAATGTTAACGTAGTTCTCAGGGTATACTTTTCTTCATAATATGAAAGTTAATTTTCACATAAATAGGAAAAATGACTTTCTGTAGTATGTATGTACTGTACACATACGTTGTATATTGTGTGTGTACACAGACCAATTATAATACACAACTGACAATTTCCACTTAATGGAATTAACTCGAAAAACGTTGCGAAATGTAATTAAACATCTCCTTTTATCTTTTCAAGTGCGGCTTATTTTATTTTCGAGTATATTGTAGTTTTACATTAAAAATAACTTTGTCTGTTTCAACCGGGAAAAGCATTAAACGTTCCTTTGATGTGGTGCATTCATATTACATCTTGGTAAGGAATACTACAAACCTAAGAACCGAAATTGATTTAACTTACCAAGGTATGGTATCTTCTCGTACATTAAGTCTTTTGAATTGCAAACGAATGGAAATAATTATCGTGAGATATTAATTTTTTCTGTTGAAATTTTCAGTTTAAAAAAATTGGATAATGATTTCCAAACTGCTTGGAGCGTTTAAAGTTTTTTTTTCTTAAAGTCACAGGCAATTGATAGATTTTTTGTGCACTATTTTGTTATACTGAATTTTTTCAAAGCATTTTTAAATACGAAGCACTACGCAAACGTCAAATAAAACATAGCCAAAGACCCGTACGTATCAGTATATAGAATATAGAAATGAGCAAAAAACCCAATATTCTGCGCTCTTTTATAACTATAAGAATTTCAAAGATTCATAGAAATTACCCAAGCTATTGTCAAAGGACCCACCGAAGTACGTCTGAGACCATTGATGGATGGACGAAATGTTTTCCCCTGCACCATTTCAAGAAATCCTGAGACTATTTTCTCTAAATTGTAATTCTCACCAACTTTGCCTTAAGAGGTAAACTTCAAACTGCCGTAATTATATAGGTGTCTCTCCCAATTCTAGAAGTTGATTTATCCCGGGATTTGATCATTTTTCCTTTTCCTGCCATCGGAAAATGTGCTAATCCCATTTAATGTCGTCCAATTCCAGGACATTTGATGTATGTTCAAAAGCGCCCTTACCGTTACATCTTTTCTTTGGAACGTGAAGTGCATTTAATGTACACTAAATGTGAATTACATGTACATCTAATGTACATTTAAAACACTTTGAATACACAACTAATGTACCTTTCATGTACTTTTTGTGTGAATTACTAGCACATTTCATGTACATATAATGTTATGTAAGAAAAGAAAGGAAAAGAAATTTAATTTAGTTTTCCGACTTTTCTATTTCAATTTTTCTTATTCTGATGATCGCTACGTCCTCCACCTACATTTTTTTGATTGGAAAAATTTCTGCTATTTTGCGGTGCTCGAACCCAAGACGCTTGGGATTATGAGTCGACTGCTTATGTGTTGGTGTGTTAAATTTGTATGAAGTGTTAACCTATAGAAAGTACATCACAAGCACATTTTTGGTACATTAAATGTGAGGAATAGTGTACAACTTATCACACACATAAAATGTGCGAAAAATGTACTTGTGATCTAGTGCAATAATTTCGAGTTTTAATAGCACAAAAAATGTGCCTTTTATTTACATCGAAAAATGTACTACATCACAAGCACATTTTAGGTACATTAACGCGATGTTCAAACTAAGTTAATTTAATTACAATTTTAATTTGACTACAAGATGTTATCGACTTTGACTCTATGACTGCTGAACAAGGAATGAAATCTTGTATGACACTTTGTCTCCCTTCCATTTCACACATCGATAAAACCTTATCGATGAATGCCGAGAGGTGGCGTGAGCCCGTGCGATATTCTTAACGACAAGTCAAGGGTGGTGCAAGGTACCAGCCACTACACACATAAAATGTGCGAAAAATGCAATTGTTATATAGTGTTTCGAGTTTTAATAGCACAAAAATATGCTCTTTATGTACATCGAAATATATACTACTTTACAGGCACCTTTTTTGTACATTTTATGTACATACATATTCTAAACAACATTGAATTTCGCACATTTAATGAACATTCAGTGGGCAACCACATTAAAAAGTGTGATCTGTGTTATCTGGGCTTATAACTGCCACAGTTTTAGAGAAATAGGTAGAAGTGGTAATTCTGTAGGATTGAGGAATTTTTCCCAAAAACCCTGAAACTTACGTTGTCCAAAATTGTATTCTCTACAGTTTTGCCTTTAGAAGCAACTTTCTAACTGTCATAGATTTGGAGATTTGGGTCATCCCTACCAATTCTAGAAGTGACTACATCACTGGAATAGGTAATTTTTCCTTAAAGCCCTGAAACACGTGTTCTCTAAAATTTTATTCTCTTCAACTTTTCTTTCGGGATCAACTTTCCAACTGTCATAGGTCTAGAGATATATGTCATCCCTAATTCCTAATTCAAGAAGTGACTGAATTCCTAGGATTGTGACATTTTTCAGGAAAACTCTGAGACAGGTGTTCTCTAAAATTTTATTCTTTGGAAATAACTTACTAATTTTCATAGAATTGGACATATTCCAGTATTGGGCAATTTTTGCCTAAAACCCTGAAACCGAGGTGTCACGCACTCAGAGATTTAATGAATTTAAATCCCATATGATTTAAAGATTCAAATCTCATTAAATCCCATTAAATCTGAAACACGTGTTCTCTCAAATTTTATTCTCCACAGCTTTGGCAGTAAATCTCCATATTGCATAGTTATGCAAATATAGACGAAAAACTATCTGCTTTCGTATATGGCCAATTTCGTCCATTCCATTGGTCCCAGTGCCCAGACCACTGACCCGATAAACACAATTTTTTTTTCCAGTGTCGTGAGATCAAATGCTTTCGTTTGACACGCAAATAAACAATTTCCGCGCTATACTTGCTGAGATATTTGCGAAAATGTTTCAATGACCGTCGAAAAATCATGTTTTTGGTCACTTTTTCGACCATATCTCCAGAACCACTTGGCCGATTTTGCTTCTTTGAACTTGAGCCGTTCAGAAAAAACGTTGGGGTGGACGGACGGACAGTATTTTTTTCGCTGATTTGTCATCTCTAGACGCTATTAAATGAATCCCCCTCACTCTTGCTTCGATCTACCCCATGTAGAAATAAAATGTCTTTTTAGTAAACGTATAGGACCTTTGTACTTCGTTCGGGTCCTACCAACAAAAGCTCTCTCGTAACTACCGTAATAATTATATTGCAGCGTAATCATCTATTATTGAAAAGTAATTTTATTTTCATCCTTTTGTCGTTTGTTTATTCCATTTCTGATTGAATTAAAAAATCATCAGATTATCAGCAAAATTTCAATAAAAAAAATCGTTTTTGAAACGAAACTGCCTCGGCACATCTGGTAACGAAGCGACCAAACAATAATTTTCTGATATGAATTGATTTAAAAATTTAATTAAATACAAAACCTGCACCTCGTTTGCATAATCCTCATATACGACCCGACTTATCATGAAGCTGTACTAATAATAAATACCTTTGGTAAAAGATTTTGGTTCGCAACGTCAGCTGATACAAGGAGTGATCTATTCTTTCTGTTATCGAAATGTTAATTTGCGGAAGAGATATACTTCAATGGTTTGATCATTAAAAACGAAATACGTTAGCCTTTTCTAATCTAAATTTGTAACTGACTTGACACAAACGTTGAATGAAGTACTGATTACCATTCTACAGATATGCATTGAAGGGTATAAAATCACATATGTATGGATGGACAGAAGGTTCAATTTTAATGTATTCCAAAAGCTTTTTGTGATAAAGAATTAAAAAGAAATATAAAGCGAAAGCTTTTGCATAAAAAAAATGTAAAACAACATTTTTAATTGATTTTTTCTGTTTTATTTGTAGGTAATCGCGGATTAGAGGCACCATATGCAGTGTTTTTTTATGTACACGGTGAATCATTTGAATTCGGATCTGGTAATCCATATGACGGATCTGTTCTAGCTAGCTATGGTCACATTATCGTAATTACAGTTAATTTTCGTTTAGGAATTCTCGGTAAGTAAAATCGGATTTATCGATATATCACTGCCGTCATAAAGAAAAAAACTTAGAGAAAATCAGCGAAGATTTTCAACGAATTTCGCCTATAAATACAAATTAGCGACTTAAACAAAGGTTCTCGGCGATTGTTTTGTACAATTTTGCTGCTAATACGATTTTTTCAGCGAAATTCTTTGAAAATCTTCGCGGATTTTATCTAAGTTTTTTCAGGCAAATCAGCGTGATGCATTTCTTTTAAAAAGAATTTAGAAATTATTTCGTTGAGTATGGTCAGCGTAAGTGTCATCTACACTGCCTAGAGGTGTGCGGGCCGACTTTTTTTGGAAGCCCGGCCCGGACCGAACCCGATCCGAAATTAAAACACGAAGCCCGACCGACCGGGATTTTCTAAACCCGAAAGCCCGAAACCCAAACCCGTGAAAAGTAGCTCGGGTTCTGGTCGGATTCGGGTCGGGTCGGGTTCGGGCGGGCTTTTTTTTGATTTTCGGGCAACCCGCTCACCTCTAATACATCATTGTTTTGTAGTCGATGTGATTTGAATATTCTAGGGTGCATCATTTTCGAAAAAAAATTTTGTAGCATTATTATCGAACCCGAATCGTAAACCCGATAAAAAGTACATTCGAAACCCGCCCGACCGGAAATTTTAAATCCCGAAACCCGACCGACCGGGATTTTCTAGACCCGAAAGCCCGAAACCCAAACCCGTGAAAAGTAGTTCGGGTTCGGGCGGGCTTTTTTCGAATTTCGGCTCGCCTCTGACACTGCCATCATAAAGAAAAAAACTTAGAGAAAATCAGCGAAGATTTTCAACGAATTTCGCAAAACAATCGCGGAGAATCTTTTGTTTAATTTTGTCCCTAATTTGTTTTTTTCGGCGAAATTCATTGAAAATCTTCGCTGATATTCTCTAAGTTTTTTTTTGTCTAATGACGGTTGTTACATAGATCCCGTCACGAAAGTGCTATGTTTGGAAATGTCAAAATCTTTGTCTTTCACTTTAACAGTAAGAGATGCATAAAATTGTGCAACGTTTCGTTTTAACTTTTCAACGGAAAAAACGGGTTTTGCATGAACAAAATAAAAGTGAATACGTGAAAAGAGAAATAGGAAAGGTGAAAAAGCTTATGATGTGACAAACAGAATAGATGTTGCCCAAAGACTCGACCGAATGTTGCCTTAACTCTGAATATATTACATTACGTCCGAAAGGGCCATTACAAAAAAAGTATAAAATAGTATACTTCAATATACCGCAGCCCAAGCGAAGCAACACATCGAGTGTGTATTGGGGTATAATTGAGAGATTATCGAAGTGACTAATCGACACCGGTGTCGAATAGCCACACAACACGATACAAGCTATTCGACACCGGTGTCGCATAGTCACACAACACGCTCCATGCTACTCGACACCGGTGATTCATGCTGATGAGTGACACAACAAGCTTCGAGCCCTATATTTTTCGATATAAAAAGCATAAATATGTGAAATCAAGAAAAGATGGATTTGGATTAAAAGTCTGGCATGTCTGTTCACTAAAATTCTTCTGTGCTTATGAATTTGAGAGTGAATTCGCAAATACTTCGACCACCTTATGGAGGTGAATTACAAGAGTTTCCAGATTTGGAAACATGATGGTTTGTCCATTATCGGTCCTTTCTGAGAAATATTAGCCAGAAAAAAGGGATCTTTTGTGATGCCTTTCAGGGTCCGAAGAAGGTCATGCTTGGACACCATGAAAATTTGAATTCTAATTATAAAATAAGATTTTTACTGTCAAAATCAGGGGCTATTTTGCGAAATTTGCGAAAAAATCACGAAAATTCTCAACATTTTTTCGCGAAAATAGTTTTTGTGCGTCTGTTTTTGACGACTGATTTTAGGCAATATCGCGTGTTGTACATGCAAACATGTACATACAAATAAAATTTCCTTCGATTTTGGCCCCGAGGCATGAAAAATATAATACACCACTCGGAGATACTTTCGTACCTCTCCCTTGTAGTGTAAATAACTATTGGTCAAAATTGAAATTTGGTCTAACTGAATGGCTTAAAACTTTGAGAAAATTTGGTCTGAGATGGGGTTCGGCACTAAATAACACGGGCCTTACCACTACATCGTCTTTTGACACTACAGTTTGAGACTTTGGGGCTTTGGTCGAACAGAAAACGTTTCAGTGTTTTCTGTAGCAATCAACTTCCCTGAACAAACTTTTTCGTTAGGACTTCTACCGGCTAAGCTGCGACCCTAAATAGGTTTGGAACGTAAGGGCCGTACAACGAAATCGATACGTAGTCATCAGACTTAGGAAGAGTCTCAGAGTTTGGTGAGACTAACAATTTCTATAAAGAAATTTTTTCGATAGCACATCATCCGGCCTAGTTTTGGCCCTAAATTATAGAAAAAATTAAGGTCCATACTATAATATAGCTCTTACACTGTACATTTTAAGAGATGGAACTTTAATAAGTTAGGAACTTCAGAGTTTAGTGAGATGAATGATTTCACCGAAGAAACTTATCCGCTGCCACCTCATCCGGCTGAGCTATGGTCCCAAATAGGTCAAAAATTAGAAGCTCTACTATAAAATATCTCTTACCCGGTACAGTTTAAGGGATGGAGATTCGGTGACTCAAAAGATGTGAGAGATTAGTGAGACGAATTATTTCGACGAAGAAACTTTTCTGCTACTCCCTAATCCGGCTGAGCAGTTGCCCCAGGTAGGTCAAAGAATTATGGGCTATACCATCAAACAGCTCTTACACTGTGTACAATTTAAGAGATGGAACTGTGGTGAATTAGAAAGAGTTTCAGAGTATAGTGAGACAAACACTTTTGCCTAAGAAAGTTTTTCTCTAGCACTTCATCCGGCCAAGCTCTGATCTTAAATAGGCATAATATACACTATACTTTATTATGTACAAATATTAACTAATTTCGTCGGTATTTTGTGCGAAATGTATCTCGTTAATACTGAGATGAACAATTTCATTGCATATTTCCTCAATTTAGCATCTTCGACATAGCCAGCGTTTTGTTTTGTGAAAAATGGTTAACCTTTTTGAACCTGAATATGAAACTTCGTTTCATGTTTGGAGCTTGTAGGTACTCTTCTAAAAGATGATTTGCTGTATGTGTTGGTGCACATGCCGCGAAAGTAAGCTTTCGCTACCTAGTAATGCTAATACACACATCAACATACTCTCGCTTATACAGCAAAAATTTTTTGAGCTAGGACCGTTCTTACGTTCAACCGAACTAAAGCCCTAAGGATAAGGATAGCACTCAGAGCCATACTTGCACGGACAAAGAACCTTATAATGAAAGGAATAAATATTCTTGAGAAATCACCAGCTCATATATAATTTACACGATATTCGCGTAGCGTGAGTTAGGCCCACACAGCCGAACCCCTCAAAAAATTTTGACCAAATATTGTTTGGTTGTTTTCTGAAGTGTAGACCTTGTAGAGCCATTTCCGTGCCTAATTCGCGAATATATTAGCGAAGAGCTCTTGACGCTGAACCAATGCAGGAAAAATAAGAGAAAATTCTAGGAAGAGTATAGTAACATTGTCCACCACGTTTCCATCATTTGCATACAGTTTTTCCTACAACGTAGGAAAAGTCTAAGAACTTTAGAAAAATATTTCCTTTAATTTTCTTACACGTTCTCATCAGTTTTTCAGAAACATTTTTGCAAAAAGTTTACCCAAGACTTCGACCTAGAGGACTTCCTTCTAAAGTTATCGATGTCTGCATAGGATTACTTCGAAAGATTTGTTTCACTAACAGGATGAGGGCGTCACGAGATTGTTATTCCTAATGTCTATTGCATTTGTGATCCGTGTGGAAAATAACGACTCGTGTGCCAAAAAATTTATTTTCACACGGCCGTGCAACATCGGAGTCATATTTCAACTTCAATCGAATACGAAATTCCGTCGGATTTGTATCGTTAGTATCCCTTTAAAGTCACAAATTTTCACTTTGTGTTACTTAATCCACCAATGAATATGAACTGCTTGATGTCGTACCGAATGTCAAATTTGTCTTTTTCCTCATTAGTTTCTACATTGCGTTAATTATACAATTTAATTATAAAATTTGCTAAAGGAATGGAATTAAAGTATCTAAAAATTTGTAAACATTCAAGAACTCAAGAGTCACGGAGGATTGAATCTATCTCTATATGCAACGAGTCTCTTCGACTGTTCGCAATTTTTAGCTCTCTAAATAGTTTTAAAACTTTCATAAAAATTATGTATTTTTAAAAGTTAAATTGTTGTCATTAAAAATTACGGAAGTTTCTAATATCGTAAAAGAAAAATGGCCATTAAAGAGCAATATAAGTTAAAACCTTCGAGAAAAGCAATTTTTTCAAGGCAGTAATTTTGTTCTATGCAAAAAAGCTTACACAAGTTGCTTTAATAATTTTTAATATTATTTTATGAAGGAAAGTTTCTCTTATGAAAACGAAAAACATGAAATTAATTATACTTTCATATATTGTCCTTTATGCTCGAGCATGCATACAACATCGTGTTTATGGATTTATGGCTCAATATTAAGTGTCGTATTTAGTGTTTTATTTATTTTCAAATTGTTCATGTGAACATACAAAGTCTTTATTAATATGGCATGACAACATGAAATGACTTGTCCACAAAACACATAAAGCAATTTTTTATGAGTAGCAAAAGCTCGTATATAAACACTTTCTTTATCTTTGAACTTAATGAACGAATGAAACATGTTCGAATGACATTTATAAAGCGAATTAGCAGGAGTTGTACAGAAAACTAGAATCAAATATTCTCGGCAGTAGTGGCGGAATGTCGATTTATAAAAAGAAAAAGTTTCCGAATTGATTGAAAAAGGTATTATCTATTTATTCAAATGATTGCCGATAATAACTGTTCTTTCGGTGTGTTTGTAAAGCATTAACACCCCCAACTGTCTAGGCTTTCAACAGGATTTTAGTTTAAGCTTGTAGCTGACACAGACATAACAGCAACGTAGATTTAGTCTTTAATATTTTGTGAAACACTAGTTGAACGTTTCAGTAGACGGCATTAATTCCCGGAATTGCTTGAAAATATGTTTCATGCTCTACAGTTGTGTGTCAATACGATAGATTTATATGATTGTCGACATGGTTATCCACTTGTCGGACATTTTTCGAAAAATTTAGGACATTTTCAACCAAAAATGTTCAACGGATGATTCCCTACAAAGCCTTCGTCCGTCAGTCGCAAGGGACGAAGATGAATGCAAATAAAATTTCGCTATTAGAGATAACAATGTCGAATTTGGGGCCGTTCATAAAGTGTGTCACGCTTGGAGGCAAGGGAGATTACGTACTCGTCCATACAATTTTTGTATTTTTCATACATTTTAGTTTGACAGGGAAAATTGACATTTTACCGTAACATACTTTATGAATTATGAATGGGTTAGCTCAGTGGTAACGTACTGGCTTTCCACCAAGAATATCCGGGTTCAATCCTGGGGGGAGAAATTCTGAAAAGGATTTTTCTTCAATGTATAGCATGAAACCCAGATAACAATTGACCCCGCGAAATGTACATAAAGTGCCATCGGAAAATGTGCTAATCCCATTTAATGTCGTCCAATTCCAGGACATTTAATGTATGTTCAAAAGCGCCCTTACCGTTGCATCTTTTCTTTGGAACGTGAAGTGCATTTAATGTACATTTAATGTGGATTACATGTACATCTAATGTACATTTAAAACACTTTGAATACACAACTAATGTACTTTTAATGTACTTTTTAGTGTGAATTACTAGCACATTTCATGTACATATAACGTTATGTAAAAAAAGGAAAGGAAAATTTAATTTAGTTTTCCGACTTTTCCATTTCGGTTTTTCTTATTCTGATGATCGCTGCGTCCTCCATCTACATTTTTTTATGCCAAGCTCTTACTTTTTTATTAGAAAAATTTCTGCGATTTTCGGGGCTTGAACCCAAGGCGCTCGGGATTATGAGTCGACTGCTTTACCAAATGTGCCACCGGATACTTATGTGTTGGTGCGGTAATTTGTATAAAGTGTTAAACTATAGAAAGTACATTAAATGTACTTTTTTTGTACTGAGAGAAAAAGTTTTGGAAGATATGCTAGTAAATGAAAATTAAACAAACTCCACAGAGTGGTTATTTAAATTTATTTTATCGAACACACTGTTGCACACGTTGATGCTGCATTCAAATTACTGTATCATCTTCATTGTTTAATTGTTATTTGAAATTGATTAAAATCAATAAATAAATAAATGCGAAACAATAAAAAATCTATCCTCCGTTAGCTTTTTTCTTTGAACACATTTTCCTTTTTTTTCTTTTAAAATTCGATACTTTTTTTTAATGTTACCCAACCAAAAGCAGCCGTGATATCCATACACGGACTAAAAATATACATTTTTGAAAAAACAAGATAAGCATTTTTCGAAGCATATAATCTAAAAACGTACTTGTAATTTAGTGCAATAATTTCGAGCTTTAATGGAACAAAAAAGTGTCTTTTATTTACATAGAAAATATACTACATCATACATTCAATGTGATAGTAATAGTGTACACCTTATCACGCACATAAAGTGTGCGAAAAATGTACTTGTGATCTAGTGCAATAATTTCGAGTTTTAATAGTACAAAAAATGTGCCTTTTATTTACATCGAAAAATGTAATACATCACAATCACATTTTTGGTACGTTAAATGTGATAGGAATAGTGTACACCTTATCACGCACATTGTGTAATTGTGTAATTTGAATAGCATAATGCTAAATAAATAAATCATTCATTCACATAAAATGTGCGAAAAATGTACTTGTAATCTAGTGCAATAATTTCGAGTTTTAATTGCACAAAAAATATGCTTTCTATGTACATCGAAATATGTACCACTTCACAGGGACATTTTTTGTACATTTTATGTACATATTCTCAGCAACATTGAATTTCGCACATTTAATGTACATTGAGTGGGCAACCAAATTAAAAAGTGTGATCTAAGTTATCTGGGAAAGCAACGTTCCTTAGGCACACCCAGGATTCATAATTTGGGTAGTTGTGGATTTGGTGAATATGACGTCACCCATATTCAATGAATGCTGTCTACAAATATCTGAGTCTAACTTTAGGCGGAGATAAAATTAGCATCAGAAGAAATCCTAATGTTAAACTTCTAGCTTACTCTTCGGAAAACACACTAATGGGACTTACGGGCATTCTAGGCCCTACTAGTTCCCACACTTAGTTCATTGTAGATGCCACTAGGTGTGTGCAATTAAAACTGACACAGTAAAAACTTCGGTAACGTATCCCAGAATTTTTGTTGTTTTCTAAGAGCCGACTACCATTCGATTAAACATTTTATAATCGAAAACTTCCTCCTTATCAAGCTTACATTGTGGCCTCCTTCTGACACACTGGAAATTTATATTCTCTGACATACTAATTGGTTTGTTTTCCTTCAGAATTAATTCTATTTTATCGTCTTAAAAAGATGATATCATTATGCTGAGCTTCTAAAGCAAAATCTAAATTCAATTTTCAAAAAATATAGAAAATGCGACAATGTTCTATTTTGTAAACGTGAATACATGACGCAATGAAACTTCTGAAATTTTTTTAATTGTCCGTAAATCCGCAATCATAAAAGACTAAGTAAATGCCATATTTTGTGTTATCATTTTATTACATGTATACAATATATACAGTTACAGAGATCCGTACGGTTTCTACGAATCCATCAAGAACATTTAACGAATGATTAGTGAATTTCGCATTGTATCAAAAATAAACTCTTACGTTTGAAATTTCATTGTAATTTACTTAAAAGACGACTACGAGGAAGAGTGTGTTTCACTTCACTACAGTTACCTCATTAGTGCAACGTCTCAAATATTTACCTCAAGCCGATAAGGACGCATTTATGAGCCGTTCACACGGCTAGTTTCAAGTCAGTTCAGTGAAGAATGCAAAGATAGGAAGAGAAACAAACTGAGCAAGGAGTTTTTCATGCAGAGAGTCGGAGCACATCATTTTCAATTGTTTCGCTCACGTTCGCTCACGTATGATAAATGCTTGTATCTGATTGGCTTAAAGCAATTTTTACCGCTCACGTATGACATTGTTCAATCAGCTGTTATGCTGTCTTGGCTCTCTGAAAAGTTCCTGTTAGTCCAGTTCGCTTTCATCCTCCAAATTGATAAGTTGCATTGTGTTTGCAAGCGTCAAGGAATAAATTAATTATTGTAGCATTGCAATCATTGTGTAACTTAATTTTGCTGAGAAGCGAAGTGAACCCAACTTTGGTTACAATTTGAAAAGGCAAATAAAACCTCTATTCGTAACAACTATACGTTTTTCATTACGTATTTTCATTCGTTTTACATCTTCTTCTATCTTTTTACATCTATTTCCATCTTCGATCAATCTATTTCCATCGTCAATCCATATGTTTCCATCTTCGTTCTTAGTCTTTGATTCATTTCGACACAAATACGGATTGCTTGTACTTCGTAAGAGTCTAAACACGGAAAAACGCTGGCTGTCATACGATACATCATAGAACATGTTCTTCACACACTCAACAATTTCTAATTATTTTCTCGTTCAAGCATCCCATATATTATAATCCGACGGAAAATATAACTTTTTCTTTTATTTCCCTCGAAAGTATAATATCGTCACGGTTCGACTGCGAACCTAACTCTCCATATTTTTCCCTATAAATACATATAAGTCACACAGCCCATTGAAAACTTTGTTGGCTGTCTTAATTACCACCACCCTCATGGAAATTGTTCAAGATTTTCCCTTTTTTTATGTATGTCATTATTAAGCTCTGTTTAGTGTTATGTATGTGCGTACTGAATATGGATATAGCTCCGTAAACACACATGTGAATGTAGCTAACTGTGCAACCATAGAGTAGAGTTAGTGTATGCACAGTCAAAAAATTAATATTTATTGTGCGTATGTGTGCTGGATGCTTTTCAATAAAAGTTGTGAAGGCGCTGATGGGTATAGAATGGAACATTTTAACGGAAAAGTTCACGGAAAAGTCTTACATGAAAGTACACATATGGGTAAAATGTCATTAAATGCGTACGAGATGTGCTGGATGTGCTTAAGGAAAGGCTTTATGGGGTAAAAATATAAATATCAAAAAGTGTATCTTTCATTATGAAATATAAGAAGGGGTTTCGCACAGCTAATGCTTTTCACTTTCGCTTTCTCAAAAATGCTCATTTTAGTAACATTTGAATTTGTGAGTGGAATAAAATTGAATTTTGTTATTCGAGTATGATACGACGTGTGTAAATCGATCAACTTGTATAATGGACATTTCCCATTTTCGGGTATCAAACTTAGTCTTTCGGAACGTGAATAATTTTGATGAGTTTGGATTCAATTTGGGATCCTAATCTCAATTGAATCATACAAAACGTAATGTTATTTTCACATGTGGTGATAATTTTTTGAGCTCAAACCCTCAAGCGTGTTATATCATTTATTTTTGGGTATCAATGAATACATAAACATGAGGAATGGGTTAGATTAGTGCAAGGTTGGGTTAGCGACGCTAGTCACTAGTGTCGCTACTAGCGCTTCTATCAGCGAAGCTGCTTTGTCAGTTACTTTGCTAGTAGCGACTAGCGGACCCATTTCGCTAGTCGCTACTTCGCAATTATTTTTCAATAATTCAAATTTCCACAGTATTTTATTAGTACAGCCAAAATCCCGATTTCCACTTCGTCGACTTGAAAAGAAAATTTACTGAAATGTCAATAGCATATGACGACTGAACGTTCGATAAATGTACTGCCGTGCTACGCCTAAACTACACAGCAAGCATCGCACTTTATTGTTAACTGTAAAGATTTCGTAGAATTTTTGCGCTTCTATTGCAATTGCAATGCAAGTTTCCCAAAAATGCTGTGTAGTATACAGTCAAAAGGGGATAAACCTTTTCCACGACGACGACGTAAGTGAAAATCCTCGTAAGTGCACATTGACTGTGACTTCGGGATTCCGATGTAGGGAATTGTAAAGTACAGCACAGTTGTACTGTGTAGCAGTGAAAGATTGTTCAGCTTTTCTGAATATATTTTTCGGTCAGACCATTTAATTAAAAATTTTCTTATTTTTTTAATTATTTCAATCACAACAAAAACCCTTTTTAAAAGGGAAACGTGACGCAAGTCCTCGTCCCTTTTTCCAAAACAACTGATATCAATTTGGGTGACGCTTATAGCTGTGAAACGCAAAAAATTCTTTTGGAATGTTTTCATTTTTGATTAAAAAAATGCGTCACAAATGCTGGACCCTCCAGAGTTACAGTTTTTCTGTTCTTTCAGCTTTCACAATGCAAAAATTTGGCTTTATGGGGTGTATGGCGTAGTTTTGTACAGGAAATCAAATTTTTGCGTATGAAAGCTGAAAGAACAGAAAAACTGTAACACTGGAGGGTCCGGCATTTGTGGCGCACTTTTTTAACCAAAAATGAAAACATTCCAAAAGAATTTTTTGCGTTTCACAGCTATAAGCGTCACTCCACTTGATATCAGTTGTTTTGAAAGAAGGGACGATGACTTGCGTCACGTTTCCCTTTTAAAAAGGGTTTTTGTTGTGATATCACTAGTTTCGGAAGGAAATAGGAAAAAATTTTTGGCGATAAAAAATTCTATTCGAATTTCAATCCTCATTCATAAAACTTTTTTTGGCGCCACAGCACCTCGCGCGGCTGTCATAGCTGGCGAAGGCGGCCACCACTTACATTTACAAAAACGATCACAGTCACTTCCTCTACAACCCTCATTCATAAAATTTTTTAGGCGCCACGGCACCTCGCGCAGCTGCCATAGCTGACGGTGGCGGCCACCACTTAAATCTACGAAAATGATCACAATCACTTCTTCTACAACCCCCGTTCATAAAAATTTTTTGGCGCCACTGCACCTCGCGCGGCTGCCATAGCTGGCGGTTGCGGCCACCACTGACCGCCGCCACGATTTCACCATCACCGGCTCCTCAGGTCACATTCTAAAAATTTTGCTCATGTTTGACCCATACTTTGAATACACACACAAACACATACAAAATATGCTTTTATATGGGATTTATATGGGAGTTTCCATGAGCGCTGGCGCCCAAACGAGGCCGGTACCCCCTTTTTTAAAATCTCATATGGCGTAGAATGCCCACCCGAAGTCCCTGCAAAATTTCAAGAAAAGTTATCGAGCCGATTTCGAGCACGAGCCAAAAAAGTCGGTTTTCATACAAATGGCTCTGGAACTAGCTAACTAACTAACTAACTAAGGAACTAACGTAGGATGTTTCCATTAACTTGGGCTTATATGAAGCAGCACATTTTGTATGGAAAATGACGATTTTCTAAAGGTCATATCTTCGGATCCACTGGACCGATTTTAATGAGTCACCCAAGTTCAATGAAATCTGTGTACAAATATCTGAGTCCATCGTCCATCCTCAGAATCCATCTGAGCAAAAGCTCATAAAAAATTGCGGGACGAGTAAATAAAAAATGATCTAGCCTCTGAGCCGGACGGGTTGTAACGGCGGATTATTATTATTATTATGTTTGTGTTCGAAAAACCAAGAACCCACGACTAAGTAATCTTTATAATAACTTTAAATTTCTTTGAGTTAGATCTTTATTTGTCAGCCTGTGTCTTCATATATATGACAGTTAAGCTGGCACAAGATTTTTCCTTCCTGCTAACTTAGCACTTGCCGATAACGATGTAAAATAATGCTAACACCATTCGCAAAAATCTTGTGAAATGTTCAGTCGAATAGATTACGCCCAACCCGTGTTCCTGTGAAAAGAATAATTTATGTCTATCCGTCATCTTGTGAAAAATGCAGAAACTTTAGAATTCTATGTCTATGCGTTATCTTGTGAAAAATGCAGAAACTTGGAAATTCTGTGTCTGTAACGAAGCGTATCTATTCTATTCTATTCTTTCTTTATTGACATCATATGGGTAAGGCCTTTCAGCCTTTTAAATTACATACAACACCGTACAAAACAACGCGTGAACAATTAAGTTAATACGGGCACAGTCAGTTACAGAAAGTTAGATTAAAGTTCTTTTATAGTTTTTTTTTTTTTTTTCTTTTTTTAAAAAAAAAATAAAAAAAAAGTCATAAAATTGGCTTAAGAAAAAAAAAACAATTTAAGGCGTTTTGAATAATTTGACATAATTTAATTGCTAGAGGCGACGGATAGGAACACAAGTAAGATTATGTGGGTAGACAGCGGAGTTAGCGAATTGGTGGTCATGAGTCATTGGAGTCCTTAGACACTAAAGTAGTCTCTACACGCACGTTTGAAGCCAGTTATCGTAGGTTTCCTCTTGATTAGAGGGGGTAAGGAGTTATGAACTGAGACTCCGCTGACAAAAAATGACCTCGACAAAATATCAGACTTAACTCTCGAAAGCAGCATGTTGAAAGTCCTGTTATTAGAAGTAGGAGTTAAAAAATCGTACAAATACTCAGGCTCCTTCGTCAGGACCGTTTTATGTAATAGCATGCAAGACAAGTGGTCGTAATAACTGAAGAGGTCACACCCAAGCAAGACGTCAATGCTACCAGATGTGGATTCGTAGCGGCCAAGACCACATACAAATCTCACGCATGCTTTAAACGCTTTAAGTAGAATCTCCTTCGCTGATGATTGAAGCCTCTCCAGGACTTGAGCACAATAGCCAAAATGAGGCAACAAGAGTGATCTCACCAGCAACAGCTTTGTGACACGAGGTAGGTAACTCGAGTGAGGCCATAGGCAACGCAGCCCAGAAAAGACTTTCGCAGACACATGCTGTGCGTGCGCTCGCCAGTTCATCGATCGTGATACCATTAAGCCGCATCTTTGGGAAGTCACTCGGCCATCCGGTACTCGAGAACCTGACAGCCATAGTTTTCTGCGCGTTGAGCAAGAGACCGTTAGCTCCAGCCCAGAAGGAAACCCTATTCAGGTCTTGCGACAGATTGCCCGTGTCTTCTCGAATATGATCTTTCCGAATGTCCATATATAATTGGACATCATCTGCGAGAAGATGGATCTGCGAATGCTTCACAACACGAGGCAGGTCATTAATGAAAGTCGAAAACAGAAGGGGTCCGAGAACCGAGCCTTGCGGCAGACCAGTCACAACATCGAGAAAATCCGAGTAACATCCACTGGCCAGCACTTTCTGCCTTCTGCCTGACAAGTAGCTCCTCAACATCCTCACGGCGGATGTGGAGAAATGAAAATCTGACGCGAGCTTATCAAGAAGCAAATTGTGCCTAATCGTATCAAAGGCCTTCGAGAAGTCGAGCAGCAGCAACACTGTAGCCAGCCCTTTGTCAAGATTGTTCTGAATGTCATGAGTCACCTTAAGCAACGCCGTAATCGTCCCGTGATTCGAGCGGAAGCCTGACTGAAAGCGATGAAGAAGATGGAACTCGTCAAAAACGTCGCTCATCTGCCTCTTCATTAGCCTTTCAAGCGACTTAGAGATCGCTGGCAGCATGCTTATGGGCCTGTAATCACCCAAATTCCGACTTCTCATACTCTTATGTAGTGGGATAACTTTCGACACCTTCCATTGACCCGGATAAAACGATTTAACAAGCGCGGCATTGAATATGCTTGTAATCACGGGGAGGACAACTGGCAATATCATCTTAACAAAAGATATCGGAATCACATCCAGACCCTCTGAATTCGACTTAACGCTAAAAATCGCTCCATACACTTCGGAAGCATCAACCGCTCTAAACGCAAAATCCTTCACCTCCGTGCCATCTCTCTGAGCTCGAGTCAGCTGCGGAGTACTGGTCAGATTTATAAACATCGGAAAACTCGAGTATACTCCGTGAGCGAAATGCTGATTGTACTCTTCAGTGGTGAATGGCATCACTCCACTGTCAGAGTTCGAAGAAGCTAGCCCCAGACCCCGCAAACAACCCCAGAGCTTCATCGACGGTTTCACTGAAGCAAATTTTCGCGCAAAGTACCGACGCTTAGCCAGTCGGGCACACTGGACTGCTCTGTTCCTAAGGACCTTGAAGGGCGAAAAATTTTCGGTTGTGCGATGCCGTTTCCACTCCACATATGCCAGTTCCCTATCTACTAACGCTCTACTAACTCCTTCGTCAAACCACGGAGATGAGATCTCTTTTATGCTAACGGCTTTCAATGGTGCATGTAAGTCCAATAGGCGATGAACCTCCGCATTAAAACATTCCACCGCCTCGTCTACATTCCCTTCACGCGAAATGCCATCCCAATCTACCGCTTGGGCGTCCGCTATCAGTCTGTCCCTATTTACCCCACGCAGATCACGCCTCCAGGTCCTCCCATCACCCATGAACGTCATGTCACATTCATAAGACATGAATATCAAGTCGTGTTTAGACACTCCACCGAGGCTTATCTGGGAAAACCGAAAGACTTTACCAATTCTGTTAACCAGGAAGTGGTCGATGCATGTGGACGTTGTTGACGAGAAATGGGTAGGCTCGGCTGACACAAAGTCGAGAGCCAAAGCATTCGCCACATTACTGAACCTAACAGTCTTCGCCGATTTCGCAATCAGGTCCTCGTTAAAGTCGCCAGCGACGATCACCTCCGCATATTCGGAGCCGATTTTCTGCATCACGTCTTCAAACACGTCAATCTCATCAACCTTTGGTGGTTTGTACATCACACTTTGTGTGACGCTACGCACAGCTCAACACAGATATACTCCAACGTACCGATTCGACTGACCGATTTCGCGACAACTCTGGATGCTATACCTTTCTTGACATAAAGAGCTACACCCCCATACCGTCTCAGCTCCCTGTCATTACGGTGTAGTACAAAACCGCTAAGCTCTACCGACTTGTTAGTAATATATGACTTGAAATGCGTTTCTAATATTGCTATGCAGTGGATATTAACTCCTTTAATCACGTTCCGAACCTCATCTATTTTAAAGCCGCGCAGACCATCTGGGTTCAAATGACAAACGTTCTTTGGAAACGCTGACTTTAAGACGATGTTCTGAATCGCGACCGGCACACGGATTTTCCTCTTTTTTGATAACCCGACACGAGAACGCGTTATAGGTAACTTGACAGCAAAATTATGCATGGATGACAGATGGAAAGAGGAACAACAGCAAAAGTACCCAATACCCGACTCAGTGTTCCAATCCCTGGTCTAGCACTACCTCTTGCTCGTTGACGGAGTATAAGTAAGTCTCAATCAATTATAATGTGTTTCGAAGCGAAAGCAGGTCAATTTTATAACTTTTTCGGTGTTAAAAAAAAAGGAAGGGAAATGGGGAAGTTTGTTAGAAGGTTAAAGAAAATACAAATTTCAAGTGAAACGTTAGGATGTGTTAATTTTATTAAGTTAGTTTTATACTACTGACTGTGAAATTGAGTTTAATGTTAAGATGAATACGAATTACTAGTTGCTGATAGCCATGACTATGATTCCATTTCTGCCCAAGATTGGTTATCTGGTGCTTGATTGACGGGTGCGCATGGTTGGTTGGAAGGTTGTAAGGCGTTGGATTCCATTCGTTGCTTTTTTGTTGACTTTTTAGAGTTAGTAACCTTACTGGTCTGTTTTGGAGCTCGGCTGGATTCGAATGTTGTGTTGACTGTTTCGTAGAAAAATTGCAAAGAATGTATAATAATCGGTTTATCGTTGCCTTGTAACATGATGTGACATATTCCATCTCTTGTGAAAAATTTATCTATCACACCATCACGCTTTGCACCGTCGCAGGCTTGAAATATTTTATAGTTGTGAGGCGTCAAATTTTCTTTCACGTAAACGCGTTGAGTTGATTGAAATCCAAGGTCCTTTAAATTTAAATTTTCGTAGGCTAAGTATTTCTTGAAAAAATCGTTCCTCTCCACTGTTGAAGGAAATTTCACCATGATAATAGCTGGGTTTTTGGTGTCCCCGTTACGTAGACGCTTCTTCAGGTTCAAGGGCGCCGTTTTCTGTAACCGAAACGCTCGAATTGTGTCGACATTCAAGATACAGTTTATGGTGGAAGCAATTTTAGTGGCGATACTAATGCACGATTCATTTTCAGTGGCCGGTACTCCGGTGATGATGAATTCGGTTATTCTTTGCATGCGTGCTAAATTGTCTTCTAATTTCTCTATTCGTAAATCGTGTGACGACTGTTTGTTTTCGACTTTTTTGAGGTTATGTGAGAGTGAATCGTATTCACTCTTCATATCATCTCGAAATTTTGCCAATTCTGTTCGAAATTCTTTAACAATTCGATCAGTTAACTTATTGTTTTCATTGGCAATGACTTTTGCAACATCTTCAAACGAATTTATACTCATGGTAGATATTGCTGATTTTCTACGTCGTGCACTGAAAACAGATGTTGAGGAAACAATAGCGACAATCACAATGAACGTTGAAATGGGTAGCCAGCTCGTCGAATGTCGAATAAACTCAATATATCGGGTTCAAATCAAATTTACAACATCATAAATTTATTGGTAAACGATGAAAAATTTAATCGTCAAATAAGTACAATTGTACACACTATATTAATAATGACTTGTTAAACAATAACTTTTTATGAACGACAGAGCAAAAGAAGCGTCCGTGTTGTTTGAAAGACTGAACTGAACTGAACGTATCAGGAAGAATGTCCACATGTAACGTCACAAGTATTTGATAATCCTGCATACAAAACGCATAACACACTGCATGTCAACGGTGACTAGGTATATGTCGCTGGCACCCCCACCATCTAGTATCATATTATTTTATTACCAATTATATGGGGCTGGTTTAGGGCTGATTAGGGCTGCAATTCTTAAGTTTGGACTGCCGTAGTATTCGAGCCCTAAACGATTGAAGTGGTCGAACATGTCGTTTTAGCGTTTCTTCACCAAATCGAACCATTTTTAGATTCTCAATTAATGCAACATTTGGGGCTCATTTAGGGCTGACGAATAAAACCGTTCTCGAGTTTAGCACTGGTCGGGGGACAAAGATATTCAATTTTTCTTGAAAAAAGCATGTCATTTTGCATGCTCCAGTGAAACTAAAAATGTATGTGAGTAAAAAGAGAATCTATAACTTACGACTAGTTTCGGGCTGACGAATGAAACCGGACCGAGTTTAGGGCTAGTGTGGAGGCAAATATATTAAATTTTTCCTTAAAAAATCATGTCGTTTTAGCTGTTTCAGCGATGGTAGAATTTTTTTTAGTTCAAAGAGTAATCTGAAATTAAGGCTTGTTTAGGACTGATGATTAAAACCGGCCGCGAGTTTAGGGCTCATCAGGGACCCAAGATTTCCGCTAAAGAAACATGTCGTTTTAGCTGTTACAGCGATGGTATAAGCTTTTTTAGTTCAAAAAGTAATGAAATTTTTGGCTAGTTTAGGACTGACTATTAAAATCGGTCTGTAGCCCAAGTTCATTATTATTAAACTGGTCGCCTTACTGGTAATGCAGCCATGCATGCTCGTAGCCATATGTGCTTACTAGAGTGGGTCGTCAAACGCGAAATGTTTTTTCAACTCTGGACCTTTTTTTGGACCCGTACGAAGTACAAGAGGTCCTATACGTTTACTACAAACAATTTTATTGTAACATGGGGTAGATCGAGGTGCGAGTGGGGGGGATGCATCTATTATCGTCTAAATATGACGAATCAGCAATAAAAAAAATGTCCGTCCGTCCGTCTGTCCGTCCGTCTGTCCGTCTCCACTTTTTTTTCCAAACGGCTCAACCGATCAGACTAAACTTTTTTTCCCTGAAAGGTACATGCCTCCCATGATTAAAGTTCGAAGATGAGCAAAATCGATGAAGTGGTTCCGGAGATATGGTCGAGAAAGTGACCAAAAACATGGTTTTTCGAGGGTCGGTGAAACTTTTTCGCAAATATCTCAGCAAGTAAAGCACGGAAATTGCTCACTTTGGTGTCAAATGAAAGCATTTGATGCCAAAAAACTGGGGAATTTTTTTTCGTTGGAATCGATAAGAGATAGTTTTTTTTTTCAGTATTTGCTTAAATACGCAATACAGAGACTTACTTTCAAAGGTAAAGTTGTAGTGAATCAAATTTTAGCGAACACGTGTCTCAGGGTTTTGGGGAAATATGGTCCAATCCTGGTATATGGCCACTTCCATAATTGGGCAGGATGACACAGATCTCCAGAACTATGAGAGATAGAAAGTTGGTTCCAAAGGCGAAGTTATAGAGAATTAAATTTAAGCGAACACGTGTTTCAGGGTTTTGGGGAAATGTGACACAATCCTGGTATGGCCACTTCCATAATTGGGCAGGATGACCTGGATCTCCAGAACTGTGAAAGTTAGAAAGTTGGTTCCAAAGGCAAAAATGTAGAAAATTAAATTTAAGTGAACACGTGTCTCAGGGTTTTGGGGAAATATGGTCCAATCCTGGTATATGGCCACTTCCATAATTGGGCAGGATGACCCGGATCTTCATAACTGTGAGAGCTAGAAAGCTGGTACCAAAGGCAAAGTTGTAGAGAATTAAATTTAAGCGAACACGTGTTTCAGGATTTTGGGGAAATATGGCCCAATCCTGGTATATGGCCACTTCAATAATTGGGCAGGATGACCCAGATCTCCAGAACTATGAGAGGTAGAAAGTTGGTTCCAAGGACAAAGTTGTAGACAATAAAATTTTAGACAACACGTGTTTCTGGGTTTGAGGGAAAAACGACTTAGTCCTTGGATATAAGCTTTTCTAGATTTGAATGGTCTGAGACGTACTTCGGTAGGGCCTTTGACATTACCTTGGGTAATTTCTATGGATCTTTGAAATTCTTACAGTTATAAAAGAACAGAAAACGTTGGATTGTTTGCTTATTTGTATATTTAGGTACGTTCGAGTCACTTTGCCACATCTATTCTGTTTGTCACATCTATTCTGATACGTACGGGTCTTTGGTTATGTTCATCGATGTATTCGATTTTTTTAAACATTTTGAGGCATAAGAAAAGTTTTCCAAACTCCGGCTATAGCTTGCGCAAAAACGGTTCTTTGAAAATTCTCCTGACTTCGTGAGTCGTACTACTCTAAAAGCTTCCCGTAGCTAATATAAGGTGTGAATTTTTCCCCTCTTCGCTGTTATGAGTTCCTTAGGGTTAAAGTAAACAGCATCAAACATCACAAAAATATTTGAAAATCGTTGAAAATCTTCTAAAAATCATTGGAAATCATTAAAAATCATTTTTTAGGGCTTGAGAAGAGAAAAACGTGCGCTCCATACAGGAGTTACATTGTATTTTGTTGTACCCGAAAATTATAACTGAATATAGGAATATAAATTCGAACTTTTTTTTGCGTACAAGGCTGGGAGGGGCGTCCAAAATTCGTCTTAAAATATTTTAGCCATAATTGTGGACAACTTAACACTTACTTTTGTTTGATTTTTTGAAGTGTTAATATATTGTACGTTTCGCACTCATCTCTGCTGTAGTCACTAAGTCTTAGATGGAGTACAAGAGAAGATATTCAATCGATAACTTTACTAGAAGCTAGTTTAATTTATCAAACTTCCTAATTGGTAGAATTAACTCTTCAAAATGGAAGACAATTGAAGGCTTCGGCGCAAAACGCACATGCAAAGCCATTAATCATAATTTCTAAAAACTTTTTGTTGAACTTCATATTTATCTTGCGTTACTAAATTTAATCTAACGAAATGTGTCATTAAAACGGGAGGCACATGTAAAACACAAATATTTGTTGAAATTTAAGAGTGTCAACCAGTCAGCCTGGAAATTTTGTGTATCGGAATACGAATACTTCTTACGAGAAACATTTGGAACGGCAAAATTTTAATAATCCAAACAACTTAACTTTTCAAACATTTCTACACATTGCAAATAATATTGTCTGACTCCATGGTGTACTAAAATTTTCGGTATACAAAAATACACACGGAAAACGTTCAGAAATTTAATAAAATCTCAAAGTGTAGTAGGTCTTGTCATTTGGTATCTTATGGATTTGCGAATGTAGCTGTTGAAATAGACATCGATATGATTGCTCTGCAAAGTCTCGAATCACAACGCTAAACGAAAATGAAACATGTACATAAAAGGAATGGAGGAGTTAGCATCAGAAATTGGTGTAACGAAATTAAGACAAATGGGGAATCGTTTTTGGGAACAAATATTTGACTAACATTATAGCGCTTATGTTACATACAATGCTGACTATTTATGATTTTCTTCGCTCAGTGAAATTGCTGTGTGGAAAATTTTTTAGCATTCGCGCATTAGATGTTAACTAAAAAGTTTTTTGTATGGTCTACGTTTCCTTGAAAATGAAATGAATTAATCGCCTTCTGTCGATTTACCCACTTTGAGATGATCATGTAAAATGACAACTTTAACAAAAAGTTTACCTGAATTAATCAATCTTTTTGTTCATTGTGCCATTCATGTATGTTTGGAAGCAAACATTTAAATTCATCATGGAGCATCAGCACTGCGTTGATTGGTCAGCAAGCATCTCCGATTTTTTTTTTATAAAAAAACAGCCATCTTACCTGAATAAGAATCGCACCGGGGCCTCCGTTCGGGCCCGAACCAGTTAACCCCCTCCTGTTACTTCAAATCTTCTCGTACTAGCGATGAAGTTTAGGATGTGCTTTGGTTCCAAGTATTTGATCATGCCGTATTTGCAGGTATTTCCTCCCAGATGTATTCTTCTATTTGTGATAAAGGCCGGGCAATAGCATAGGTAATGTTCGGCTGTATCTGTGTGGTGTCCACACAGATCGCAGCCTGGATACGTTCGTTTCCCGATTGTGGTAAGGTGCCTGTTAAAACCATAATGTGCAGTATTCACCCCGGTGAAAATTTTTAATCTTGAGCGGCTGATATTTAGAAGAAATTTTGAATTCTTACTGCTTATCCTTAGACAGTTCTTTACCTGTCGGCATTTGGGGATTTTGAGCCAGTAGTTATCGAAATTCTTAGTTTTTATTGTGTCAGCAATACTTCTTGAGTGCGAGTGTGGAGTACCCATGCCCATTGATGGTTCAGGTCCAATTAGCGCGCCTTTCCTGGCTAGTTCGTCAGCTTTTTCGTTGCCTTCGATTCCTTCGTGCCCTGGAACCCACATCAGTTTGTTTTGTGGGTATTTCACAAGAATTAGGAAAACAAAAAATAGGAAACCGAAAATTAGGAAAAAAAATTATTTGCCAAAAATAAGGAAAAACAAAAATCAGCAAAAACAAATATTAGAAAAAACAAAAATTAGGGATGAATTAAACTAGGAAAAACCAAAATTAGAAATCAGGCAATCAGGAAAAACCAAAATCAGGAAAACAATTTCTGAGAGAAAGCGCCGCAGGCCGTGATAAATCGTGGAAAAAAAGCGGGGTCGAGGGGCGGCAGGAGGTGGGGGAATATCCCCCCTTGCGGGGTCTAAGGGGCAGAGCTCCTATCGGGGTTTGGGGCAGAGCCCCATGCACGGAAGGCAGCCTGCAGGGTGTTAGTAGCTCGCCGAAGGCGCGGGGCTTAGGGGACACAACCCCCTACATACCAAAAATAAGATTGCGACCTCCTTAGGAATTGAAAACTTTGATGTTTTTCCTGATTTATTTCCTTTCTGATTTTCGTATTTCCTAATTTTGGTTTTTCCTAAATTTGGTATTTCCTGATTTTTGCTTTTCCTTATTTTAAGTTTCTGATTTCCGTTTCCTGTTTTTCATTTCCTGATTTTTGGTTCCTGATTTCTCGATTCCTGATTTTAACTTTCCTAATTCAGGTCGACATTCGATTTTATGAATTGACGTCAATCTATTGAGTTTTTCCCGACATTCCAAGGTTAATGCTGATTTGAAGCACTTTGATGCTACAGCCTTAATCCCCGCTTGGCTGTCTGTGCATATCGTTACCTCTTGTGCGCCTGGTATAGAGTCACAGATGGAGTAGCAGCTTTCTATGATTGCTCTGATTTCAGCTAAGAAGATCGATGAGTATACCCCTAGCGGGATTGATTTCTCGATATCTGGAATCTCCGATTAGATTTAGGGTCGATAATTGTTAGCTAGTAGGAACGATAATTTGAAATTTTCTAAGTGAAAAAGAACGTTCAGACCAAAAATCGTTGAAATGTAATTACAGCTAAATCTTGTCAACTTCATTTTGATCTGACCTGTATGCGGCTTATGTGGAAAATGTCAATTGATAAAACTAACATTTCATAGAAAGAGTGTGCTCTGTGCTTGCGATGTAAAATAGCTTGTAATACGTTGAAAATTTTAAAGAAGGGTTGTTCTGCATGTATGATGTATAACAATACGTCAACAGATTTAGAATCATAACGTAGAAATGATCACAACAAAAACCCTTTTAAAAGGGAAATGTGACGCAAGTCCTTCTTCCCCCTTCCAAAACAACTGATATCAATTTGGGGTGACGCTTAAAGCTTTGAAACGCAAAAATTCTTTTGGAATGTTTTCATTTTTGATTAAAAAAAATGCGTCACAAATGCCGGACCCCCCAATGTTATAGTTTTTCTGTTCTTTCAGCTTTCACAACGCAAAAATTTGTCATTATGTATGGCGTCTTTTTGAACAGGAAATCAAATTTTTGCGTATGACAGCTGAAAGCGTAGAAAAATTATTACATTGGTGGGTCCGGCATTTGTGACGCATTTTTTTAATCAAAAATGAAAACATTCCAAAAGAATTTTTGCGTTTCAAAGCTTTAAGCGTCACCCCAAATTGATATCAGTTGTTTTGGAAGGAGGACGAAGGACTTGCGTCACATTTCCCTTTTAAAAGGGTTTTTGTTGTGATATCAGTACTTTTGGAAGTTTCGGCTACTACTTCCATGGGCGAAAATAATCACCTCAACTTCCTCTACAACATATCAAGTTTTTTTTGAGCCGCCGCCGCCGCCAAACCGAGCCGCGGCGGCTACTACTTCCATGGGCGAAAATGATTCCTCAACTCCCTCTACAACATATCAAAAGTTTTTTTTTGAGCCGCCGCCGGCGCCAAACCGAGCCGCGGCGGCTACTACTTTCATGGGCGAAAATGATCCCCTCAACTTCCTCTACAACATATCAAAAAGTTTTTTTTTTTTGAGCCCCCGGTCCATTTTCCGCCATTTTGGCGGTCACCCCTATGCACTACACACCCAACCCAACATCTTTCCCTTTGACACCAAACCTGTATCTCGAACACCCAACCATGTCTTATACAAAATATGCTTCCGTACACACACACACAAACACATACATATGGGCTTTATATGGCGCCTTCTAAGGGCCCTGGCGCCCAAACGAGGCCGGTACCCCCCTTTTTTAAAATCTCATATGGCGTAGAATGCCCAGCCGAAGGTCCCTGCAAAATTTCAAGAAAAGATATCGAGCCGTTTTCGAGAAAACTCCAAAAAAGTGGGTTTCATACAAATGGCTCTGGAACTAACTAAGTAACTAACTAAGTAACTAACTAACTAACTAACGTAGGATGTTTCCATTAACTTTGGTTTCTATGAAAGTGCACATTTTGTATGGAAAATGACGATTTTCTAAAGGTCATATCTCCGGATCCACTGGACCGATTTTAATGAGTGAAAAGACATTTCGCCTTAGAATTTTCCGTAGAATCCAGGAAAAATATTTTCCGGGGGGTACGTCGCAAGGGGGGGAAGTCAAAACTTAGCTGTATATATGGTTCCGAAGTCTGCGAAAAAAAATTTTCTGAATTTTTTGGTCGTGGGGACTTGCGTCACGGGCGCATTGCTACCGCGCGCCCATGATTGAATGAACTCGAAGATAAATCCTTAGGATACGTAAACATAATTGAATTTTTCTGCAAAACGGAAAAAAAAACTTAAGCCGCAAGTTTCACAAAATCATTTCACTCAATTTAACTTCACGACTCGTTTTTCCGGTTACATTTCTAAATGAAAAATACATGTTCATAAATCCCGACATCAAGTTGTCTGTCAAGCGAATATGCATAGTAAATCCTACATATTTGGCGAAATGATCCATGCTATTGAAATGCATTGTCCTGCACAACATTTATAACAAATGTAATGAAACTTATGCCATAGACATATACCTAATTTGTTGAACTGAATTCATGATAGAAATTCCGACATATCGATCATATTGATCGATAATTTTTACGTTAATAAAAGAAACAACATTTTCTGACAAACTACGGTATTGTGATTCCATTTTATATCCTTGCATTATCCTATATTGATGGATGGGATATGTTCGAATTGCTGGAGAATATGAAAAAAAAAATGCTGCAATGTTTAATTACGTATATTTTTATTCTATTACATACAGATATTTGGAAAAGCTTCTGAAAAACAGTGCTCCCACATCAAAACGAGTCTTTACGCGATTTCATTGTGAAAACTGAACTTTTCCGGTAGCGCGGCGTATGAAGTTACTTCCGTCATTCTGTTTTACTTTTACACTCGGATATAGTCTTCAGTTTTGCTTCTTCATTGTGTCATTTAACAAATGGCAACGCACAGTTCTTGTCGTTTTGCCATCTCTCGCATGTCCAACTCGTGCAACACCAGTCAGCATTCAGCAAGTAGAGCTGGGAGAGAGTTTGATAGCCGCCCTTACATGTAAAGTAGCGTTTGTTTTGATTTACACGCACCAGACTAGAGGTGAGCGGGCGGACCTAATTTTGCCCGCCCGAGGCCCGAAATTTTTTTCATACCCGCCCGAATTTAAAAAAAAATGTATACCTGCCCGAGTTTTTTTTACGCCCGCCCGATGCCCGCCTGAATTTTCTTATAGGTCTTTGAGCGCGCCCGAAATTAGAATTAAGAATTTCTTTACAGCCGGTTCATTCCTTTTTTACCTAGTTTTGATGAAATAGATGACACTTTAAAAATTAAACAATTTTTTACTGTACCCAGCAAATAAAGTTCTATCCAAATTTAGGGGAGCTGCGGGAAACGTGGAATTCGCATAGAAAAATTTGATTGATAATAGGACGAAAGTTAGTATTTAATTTACTAGATTCAAAAGTTGTTGTAAATCTTTGCTTAGTGACTTTTTTCTGCAAGGAGGAAAAACAAAAAAAAAATTACAAAACTAACATTTTATGTAAATTTGTACTGATTTTTTTTCTTTCTTACTTAAAGCAATGCTTTAAATTTCAACCTCACAAGTAAAGAACCTGCAATTTTTTGTGGGAAAATTTTTTTGGGGTAAAACGTCAGTTATATTGATCGAAAAATATTAAAATTTCGTTAGGAATTGTGAACTAAATTACGTTTAAGAGTTGTTCCTGACTAAAAAAAAGCTTTAAATTCATAACATTAATTGTCTGTAGAAGAAAACATTTATTTCGAAAAGAAAAGAAAACTGCCCTCGTATTGAAGGCTGTTTACAATAACACAGCATACCGATCTATCAATTAAGACAATCACATTACAAACTTTAAGTCGAATTTAAATTTTTTCACGTCAAAAAATCAGTTAACTGTAAATATGCTGACTAATAGTCTTTGTCAATGTCACGAAGTGATTGCAGATTAACGTGCATACCTTGGTGACGGCTATCGCGAAAGACTCTTAACCAGACCACTTCGGTAGGGGTGTACGCAATCACCCCAGGTACCGCTGGACCAACTCAGGAAACCATGGTGTCGACACTCGCCAGTTGACCAACGGGTTGAAGCAAGCTAAGACCGTTGGCGACCACCCCTGTGGTATTTGTCAGTTCGGAAAGTTCCAACAACTTAGACTTGTCAAGCTTAAAATTATTAAAGAAATCTAATACACTCTTCCCATAACAACGTCTACCGCCGAAAAAGGGACCATGCACTGACCATTCTCTGGAGCCAAATGATGAACTATACTTATCATTGTAGAATGGTATGCATTTACTGTAGATAGATCTTTTCTCCTCCTGAATTAATTCATCCTGTGCCTGATCGCTCGTTTCATATCTGATAGTAGGGTCTATAATGTATGCCCTGGGAAATTTCGGATCGAACGCAATAGTGTCACTGAACCTAGAACAGCCGTCCGTGTCGACAGCGTAAACTTCTTCGTAGCATTCGTAACCCTTTTTTCTAAGTAGTTCAGAAATTATGTTTTTCACACTATGATGCCGAGCGGAGTTATTGTGTGAGCAGCTTCCAGTGACATGAGGTATTGTTTCGATATCTCTGTTACATCTGCGACAGAGGTTGGAAGTGCTACTAACTCCTGGGACATCGCAAGATAATGCGTTTTTATTGTAGACAAAATCATTGCTCGCTGTGTGTGATGCAAAGTGGATAGCACCGTATCCTTGATATTTCAAGTTGCACCAACTTTCATATCCATTCATACGTAGGGTTGCTCGTAGCATTTTTGTGCTGTCGCTTGTCACTCCGAGAGATTTGGTGCACAGTTACGTGCAATTTGATATTTCCTGAAATAACTCATCGTCGATTTTGGATAATTTGAGTGCCAGTGAAAAGTGTTGTAGGAATGCTTCCCAGGATGCGCGGAATAGGCCAAGACCACGTAACTTCCTGGGTGCATAAAACATCTGGTCGTTGGTGCGCTGAAGGATACCAGGGAAAATATATTCGTTGATTATATTTAGCTTTTGATCCTGTTTCAGAAGAGAGGTTGTTGACAATTTGTCCAAATTTTTGTTCATGACCTCAACGCAAGCACCATCGAAAACTAACACAGTTCTGAATGAACATCCTAAATATTTTATCCTCTCATCCGGCTTTATATTAGTAATTTCGATGCCTTTCGACAAATGTAGACTTTCATCTGCAAGTTTCCCGTCTTTAATATTTATAACTTCGCTTTTACTCGCGTTTAGCAGGAGACCGATCTTTAGGCAAAGAATTTGTATTAACTCAATCGTACGAATGGCAGCCTCTTTCGAGTGAGATGTAATAGCGTTATCGTCTGCGAACCCAGTTAAGCATAGTCGTTCGTAGCTGTCGCTGAGATTAAGTCCATTGCTGAAGGCATACTGCGAATCACATATTTCTTCGTAGATGTAGTCAACGGCAATGTTAAATAGGCATGGCTGATATTTATTTTGATTATCAAATATCGATAAATATCGATTATCGATAATCGATATTTCTTTTTGATAATGACATTTTAATATCATTATTGAAATATCGATAATTATCGAAATATCAAATGCTGAAAATGATCAAGTTTTTAAAGGCAACAGTTTTTTCCGCAAAAAAATTAGGTCTAACGGTTGAAAAATTTCCGTCTGTAGATTGTCCGCGAAAATTTTAGGTCTAAGGGTTGAAAAACTTAAGTCTGACATGTTAAAAAAGCGTTTTTTCCACTTTTTTAATTTTCTGATATTTTGATATTTTGATAAATTTTGAATTTGATAAATTGAAATTTGTCGCGCCGTCTCTGTTTTGCTTTGGCATCAGTTCTTTGGGGATTCGACGACCGCGATTGTTGATCGGATGTTAATTTTCGATTTTTTTGCTGATGACGTAGCTTCGCAGTGAACAAAAATTGTTGGAAGATTTCAATATTGGCATCGAATTCGGTTTCATCGAAAGATTCGCAGTTTTGAAAATTTTCGAAAGATTTCACAAACTTTTCACATTCAGTATCCAATGCTGATTTGTCGGTTCTGGTGTCATCCTTTGGCGTTGTTCCATTCAGTCTTCCTCTTATTCGACCGGCAGCTTCTTTCGCATGACCGCTGCACACGTCGCAAGCTAGTGGAGGTGTTTCATTCATCACTTATTTTGAGATGCACAATAACTTTTGCATCAATTAAATAAAATACCAACTTTTATCCTATAATCGTGGTTTCTGGTAAAATCAGATTTTTCTTTGCAATGTTCACGTTTCCCTCAACTCCCCGAAAAATTTGTAATTTCTATCGCGCATTCAAATTTAGCGCAAAAAATTTATGATTTGGGAATAACTTAATTTGCTAGGTACGCTTGAAAGTGAAACTGTCATCTATTTCTTCAAAACTAGGTAAAAAAGGAATGAACCGGCTGTAAATCATAAAATCGAGACAAGTTGTGCCGATTGGTTGGTTGGTTTATTTGGCCGAGTAGCATGATACAAACTTATATACTAGTCAAAACAGCACAATACAATACACAACTCTATGACTAAAACTAATAAGCGCTCATGCTGAACACTGAAGCCATCTTTGTTGGTCTCATTGTGTCGTCTCGTGGTTCATTCTTTGCTGTGCTAAATGTCTGGATAGTCCATCCATTTGCTGTCTGTAATGAAGGATAGAGCGTCAGGCAATGGTACCTTTCGGAATTCCTCTAGTGTTAGGTAAAAGTCACCCAGGTGCTTCGACCTCAGCAGCGTACATGAAGTGCTTCGCCGTTTTCGGTACGTCTCCGCACCTTCTACAGTTCTGATCGTTGCTAGGTCCCATTTTGTTCAAATGGTATCTTAAGCAGTTGTGCCCCGTCCGCACTCCCACTAACAACCTTAGCCTTGCGTTATCTGAGCTTAAAAGATATTTCGTGGTCTTCGAGTTGCATCTCAACAAAAACTCTTTCGCTTGCCTACAAGCGTTCAGCTGCTCCCACGCTCTCTGATACTTGTCTTTGGCCTTGTCTCTGATGAGTTCTGGCACCAATCCAGTCTGCCGATTAGTTAATACTCTCTTCATATCGCGATAGTGTTAGGATATATTACTCACCTTATATGAAGAGTTGATAATGGTTTTACAAACTTAACAATTGATCTTTGAAATTCAATGTTCTCTTCACTACTTCTACGTTTTTAGAAGAAATTGTCAGAAGATGGAATATTTAAAAAAAAAACTGTTGAAATTTAATATTTTAACTCGTAGCCTATTTCTGCGTAATTTTATCTATGAACTGAAATGGGATTTTTTGGTTATTTGATTTGAGTAGAAAACCCGACGCTCGCCCGACATTCTTAGGTCCGCCCGAAAAAATAATGGCCGATGAAATGCCCGAAAAATTTTAGCCCGCCCGTGCTCGCGTTCATCAGGCAGCCCGAATTTTCGGGCCGCTCGCTCACCTCTACACCAGACTGTTTTTAATATTGATGGTCCCCATTTTACACACACCGCGAATATAATAGCGGAAAGGAGTTGGAGTGGGAAGTCTGGAAATAACAAATAGACGGATATTCTACGAAACAGAAACGAAATTAGATACGTAACATGTATCATGCACAGTTACCCGTATATTTGGAATTTATACTTGTTACAGTGGGATCTAGTTTATTTTTAAAGATACGCGTCTTGTGACATCAAATATATGAAAGTACAATAAAACGTAGGTAGACAACTTAGCATAAACCATATTTTCAATTCCACATAGAAACGCACAGCTACCAAAATATTTGAATTACACGATTTTATTTTCACCACTCCAACCAGTTTTCGCGCAGATTTCAATTTAATATAAACGGTAGCTACACACAGAATCATAGATTGTACCATCTATTTCACGTTAACATCAATGCTGAGAATGTTGAAAAGTTTTTAATTTTCAGAACTTTTTACAATTTACATTTTTTATCACATCGGCTTATAATACGCCAATTATAGAATGGAGGGTTATAATCAGCTTATTGTTTCGAAATTAGGCCAATCTTAACCCTAAATACAAGATTCCATCCCGGAAGTATTCATCAGGCATCACAATATTATTGACCGGATGGGACTTGTGTGTGATGTGATGAATGAAATAATGACGGTGAACACTCTTTTATGAAAGGCTAATGTAGCCATTTGATTTTTAAATAAAAGTCCCACCGTAACTATCTTCACTTGCAAACAAATCATCCTCAAATCTGACATTGCAGTTAATAATGTTTTGCTGTTTCCGTTAATAAATATTCATTTCAACACTACGATTGATTTCTGATTAAAACCTTGTTCAAGGTGTGTTTTAGCGTTCCCTGGTAACCGATTTAACAGAGAACGTTCACATGACAACGATGAGCAATTCTATGCAGTAATCCTCAATATAATTTGGAGGAATAACAAAAAATCTGAAAATTGGATAACGCCAGGTCCCCTATCACCAATAAATTTTGTATTTTTGAACTTTCTTGCTTCTTACAAAGAACTTTTCTTCAACTACCGCCTACAACATCGTCTATTTTCATGCGCTGCTAGCTAATCTACGCATATTTTTGCGACGTCGACTTATGTCAAAGTATACGTAATTTCGTGAATGAATGCTGCTTTTATTGTCTATTATCTTCTTTCTAGCTGACATGGCGAAAAAAGAGTAATTATGAAGGAAGTCATAATCCTCGATAAAAAAACCAAAAACGTTACAATAATTACTTACACAGTAAAATTACAATAACTTGGATTCGAAAAGTAATTTAAAAAACAAAACTACATAAGGAAAATATCGCCGTCAAGGCTGCCGTGAAAATGGCTGAACAAAAAATAAATAAAATATAAGAAATACCACACAAAATATCGCCGTGAGGCTGTTGTCAAAATGGTTAAACCGAAAGGATGGAGTCGTCAAAAATCAAAATGAGTAAATTCAGATATCACATCATGTTGCCAATTAATGGGTCGTTCAATGAGATGTGTAATCACGAAATCAAATTGAAGTTTCTGTGAGCAAAAAAAAAATCCTTAGGCTTTTAAACATATCAAAACATTCAATCAATAAATTATAATCAGCGGGCGCGGAGCTTTCTGGCTTTTTTTATTAAGTGGAAAGAAAGCACCTAAACAAAGACACTAGCAAACACCAAATGTTCCAAATACTGAGTCGTCAAGTTCCAAGATACTTCGACGGAAATTTATCGAAGTTAACGACGGATCGACATGGACTGCACCAAGATTAAACAACATACATGCGAAATTAAACGATGAAAAAGTGGAGTATTCGTGCTTGGACCGACATATGCGAATTATTGAAGGAAACTTTGTGTTAATTTTTCCAGTAAGGACGTCGTGTATAAAAAACATTGCAGCATTGGTGCCTTAGAAATGACTTCATGTTTAGTTCATTACATCTTTTCACGTAAGGACGTAGACGATATTTGTCCTTCGTTTTGTCAACATATTTGTTTGTGTTTGCGTAAAACACAAATTGTCTTTGAACACTTTCTAGTGATTGAAATGAACGTTGTGGTGCGGTGCCCAAACTGAACTGGAGAATTCGAGGTGTGATCTAACTATGGTTGAGTATAGCATCCTCGCCGTGTTCTGGTCGAATCGTCCGTAGCATTGTAGTTTAACAAATGATAGCATAGAAGAACCCTTTTTCGATGCCATCTCGAAGTGTTCGTTGAAAGAAAATCTGTGGTCATATGTAACTCCTAAGTCTTTTATGCTACTAATACGTTTAATTAGTTTGTCTTTGCTGAAATATTCTGCAAATATTGGGCACTGTTTTCTTGAAACTGACATAATTTTACACTTGTCGTCGCTTAGCTCGAACCCATTTTTGTTGCAACATTCAACAAAATTATTTATTGATGACTGCAATATGTGAGTGTCATTAGGTGAGGATATACGGTTATGTACTATTTTCTTGTCATCAACTAGATTTACGTCTTTAGTTATATCAGATCTGCCATCTGAGTCGTCAAAGTAAACCAAAAAACACAAGTAATGAAGTGCATAAGCTGAAAATCACACTATTTTTCATTATTTCATTTCGTCATGAAATTTTTAATTTTTTTTTTTATTAAAAAGAATAGTTGTTCGAATATTGAATATTCGAACACGCACGGAGGCCACCGTTTGGCCACCGGAGGCCTATTGTGCTCACTATGTTGTATGGAATTTAGCTGTTTAAGTGAACCTCCCTGTGCTTGTGATATAGTTCAGGATGTTCTTCGGTTGTATATTTTTGATCAGGCTGTACCTGATTGTGTAGTTACCGAGATGTTGCCGTCTTTTTATAATAAAAGCCGGGCAGTAGCAGAGGTAGTGCTCCGCTGTTTCTGCGTGGTGACCAAACAGATCACAGCTTGAATCCGAGAGTTTACCGATGGTCGTGAGATGTTTGTTGAATCCAAAGTGACCAGTAACCACACCAGTAAATAGTTTCAGTCTTGTTCTACTAATGTTAATTAGGTACTTTGAGTTTATTTTACTGATGCGGATGCAGTTTTTCGCCTGACGACACGTCAAACACGTTCTCAAACACTGTATCTCTAATTTTGTTTATTCTTTTCCTTTTGTGTGAGTGGGGTGTCCCCATTGACGGATCCGGCCCGATAAATGCATCTGTTCCGCCTTTCCTGGCCACTTAGTCTGCTTTCTCATTGCCTTTGCACATGCGAGTTCGTTGAGAGCGTTCCGCGCTTCAAGTACAAGTGCGGAAGTGAAGACGTTGGAAGATAGTGCCTTTAAGACTACTTGGCTGTCTGAGCAGATCACTTTGGTTGTATGCGTTTCATTTTGATCTTTAAAGTAGTAGGCGCTTTCCAAAATTGCTCTTGTTTCTGCGAGGAAGATAGACGAGTGAGCACCCAAGGGGATGGTTTTTCTACAATCCAGCTCCTGCCATTTCATTCATGACAGACCCATCTGTGTATAGTACATTATCCTGTGTTGGTGGTAGCAAGCCATCTGCCCAGTCCTCGCTAGCAATACTTATGTTGAAAGATTTGTCGAATTTAAATCTAGGCGTTATCCTGTCTGAGGGCATGGTAAGAGTAGGGTCTAGTTCTATGGATTTTTGCCAAATGCGCATGTGTGCAGTTATTCTTGGGGTTTTAACCTGACTTTGCATTAGTCTATTTATAATAGCGATCAGGGCCTATTTTTGAGAAACAAATTTGCTCGAATTTCGCGAAAATTTCCTGAATTTCGCGAAAATTTCCTGAATTTCGCGAAAATTGCTGGAATTTCGCGAAAATTGCTAGAATTTCTGGAATTTCGCGAAAATTTCTCGAATTTCGCGAAAATTTCGTGAATTTCGCGGAAATTTCGTGAATTTTGTGAAAATTTCGCGAATAACTCCACTTCACATATTTATTGAAAGTGAAGCAATCGCTACCAGGGCCTATTTTTGAGAAACAATTTCACGAAATTCGAGAAATTTGAGAAATACGCGAAATATTCACGAAATTTTCTCGCATTTCGCGAAAATTTCGTGAATTTCGCGAAAATTTCTCGAATTTCGTGAAATTGTTTCTCAAAAATAGGCCCTGGTAGCGATTGCTTCACTTTCAATAAATATGTGAAGTGGAGGTAGTTGTAGTAGAGCTTCCAGTGCTGCTGTAGGAGTAGACCTCCATGAACTTGTTATTGCTATACAAGCTAATCTTTGGAATTTCGACCACTTTTGTTGAATATGCTTTAGTTTGCAGATGTGATTCCATAGGAATGAGCCGTAAGCAATTATTGGCCTGATAACAGTCGTGTAAATCCAGTACATTACCTTAGGTGATAGCCCCCACGAATTGCTTTAGGCTTTCCGACATTGCCAGAGGGCTATAATCGCTTTTTGTAGTCTTGCATCCAGGTTAAGTGGTCAATTGAGTCTATGATCTAAGATTATTTCTAGATATTTTACGAATTCTACGAATTTTTTTGGAAATTTGGTATACTTTGACATAAGTCGACGTCGCAAAAAAATGCGGCAATCATAAGATTTTTATTTTCTTCTTCTTCTTCTGGACTCGATATCAAAAAAACATACAAATTTGTAGTTTTTAGTAGACATCAGTAAAATCTGAAAGCTCCTTCACACAACTATAACAAATTTGAATTACAAGTTCGTTTTCTGTGTAACAGTGTAATCAACCCCAATTCAAAATCTAGACTTCATAATTATAAGATTAGCACATCAGGATACGATAAGTCTCTAAATATGCGAACTGTTCGTAGACTAGGTTACTCTGTAGCCCAAAACCTTCCAGCCCCAATATTGTATTTATACTTCTTTGGAATTCACAATCGCAATAAAACCAAATCGTTATTCGTATTCGCTTATTTTAATTACATTGAGTTGCCTAAATGTGATGTAAAAATTTCCCAAGAGACGTAGCTATATTTATTTATTTATTTATTTATTTATTTATTTATTTATTGAATTTTTATAGATAAACAAACAGGCCGATGGCCCAATAACATGTTCATCTTAGATATTTACATTAAATAAATTTTAAATATTTACATTACAAATTAAATCAAAAATGAAATCAAAAGTTAAATCAAAAATTAAAATCAGAAATTCAATCAGAAATATAGCTAAGACAAGGTTAGTACTCAAAAAAATTTCTTATTCGTTTTTTAAAAACTGAAATTCTACTATCAAATATATTCACCGTAGAAAAGTAAAAGTCATGGTTTTTTTGGATTCTATTTATAGGTGCATTGGCTTCATAATTTGTTGACATCTTAGGTAGATAGAATACTTGATTCCGATGGTCATTCACTTGGTTATTAGTGATTTGGAACTGATTGCGTCTAGTGATCCTGATCGGTCTATGATACGATAAGCGTTGCTTTAACGATTTTGAATCAATAAAGTTATGTATAATTTTGAAAAGTGTGATTTCATCGTTTTCCAGCCGCCTGGATTCCAAAGAGTGCATTTTAAGATTTTGCAATCGTACATCATAATGAGGACGTGGATGTTCCAAATTGAATTTATAATAAAACATTCTTGTAAATTTCTTTTGAACTCTTTCAATTCGGTCAATAGCGTTGTTATATTGTGGACTCCAGACCGATGAGCAATATTCTAAACGATTTCGAACGAGTGCGTTGTAAAGTGACAGTAGACTTGACTTATGACGGAAGTATTTGCCACAACGGAAAATGAACCCAAGCATTTGTAAAGATTTCCTGCAGATCATCTCGACATGTTCGGTGAACGATAATTTGTCGTCTATAATAACTCCGAGATCCTTGATAGATGAAACTCTATCAATTATCACATTATCCAGACCATAATCGAAAATTATCTTGTCGATACTGTGAGTAAGTGATAAAACGGCACATTTCTTAAGATTCAGTAACATTTTGTTTTCAATACACCACCTCGCTATTTTATCCAAATCGTCTTGGAGCATTTCACAATCATATTTATTCTTGACAGATTTATATAATTTGAGGTCATCCGCGAATCCGTAACAAGATGATAGCGAAGATAAAAGGTCGTTAATAAAAAGTATGAACAAAAATGGACCCAGTATTGAACCTTGAGGCACTCCGGATGTTGGCACTATTCTTTCTGACTTTGAACCACCGATGACTACAAATTGCGACCTATCACTCAAATATTATAGTTACCATAATGCATTGAAAGTTTTCATAACCATTTTCAAATTTTTATAATTTTTTGCTCTTAAGTTCTCATCCGTCCCCATTTTCTCTAAAAAAACGAGAATCGATAATCATGTTTTTTATTCATTTTATTGCAAGTCGTTCTTCCCATTGCTTGAGCCTTAAATATACCAATTTTTTAAAACCTACCCTACATTCAAAGCAGTCAACGATAACTGAAAAAAGTTAAACATTCTTTGTCACCTCAATAACCTCAATGGATTATTATTGTCTATTCGTTTCATTTAATTTGAAACGAAATCAACATATTTTTACGCTAAAAGAAATAAATGAATATTTAACTTCAACTTTACAGTACAGACTAAACGTCACGAGTATTTTTATCAAAGTTTTTTTTATACAATGCTGAAGTCTATATTGTGTTGGAATTCGTTTCACTTGTACATATTTCATGTGTAAATTTTTGAAATTGGGCCATAAAAATTCATTGGATTTTTTTTTGTAAGCAGATAATGCTTGTCGGTAATTGCAACGAAATTTTGTATAATTTTATTTTACACAAAAAAAGAAACAAAAAAAAAGTACAAAATATTGCGGAATTTATTTCTCTCTCCAAACATTTATCGAAGCTGAAAAATCAACCACAGGAATCGTATAAATATACCTGGATGGATGCTACCAACAATGTCTGTTGTAAAAGTTCGTTCACTCTGTTTCTGTGTATCTATATCGTAGTATACTCCGTCGTTGGTGAAGAAAACAAAAAGCTAACACCGCTGCTATGAATCGAATTTGGACAGAGCGTACAATTTGAAGTAATTAATTGCAGTTCTAAGAACTTTGTGAGAATGGAAAGCGTTTGTTTCACCTTAACTTTCAAATTTATTACTTCGTGCAAGCTATTGAATTTAACAGATTGGATGTTTTGAGAGTAAATAATTCTTTTTGGAAACAAGTTCCTTATTTACAGCAACTTAAGCGCATCGCTTCGCTGCATTGTTGCTTCATTCAAAATTTTATCATTATTTGTACATTAAGAAGCTACATCTTTTACTTACATTGCGGTGAATAGATGCGTATGCAGCATTGCAGCTCTAGTGCTGAAAAGAGAGAATAGAGGATTGCCAGACGAACGCCAGCGTGTTCGGCAACACGTTGCATGCGCAAAACTCTTTTCGAGTACGAGTTGCATACAACATTTTGTGTAACGAAGCAATTTTCTACATCAACGCACGGTTTTTACAAAAACAGTGCCAGAATGTTAAATGCAATTTCATTAAAGCTTCTGACCCCTGAGTTTATTGCGCCTACAGCACTGTTGTCTTCTTTTATTATCCAATGACTACAGAGAACGTCCCATTATAACAAAACCATTATTAAACGTCATTACTATAAACTGTTATTATAATCATTCCATTCTCATTCCCACTTCGCTTGTATGAATCATTCCCTAGATATTAACTTCGAGATTTTCAATCCAATATCTTGTCTCGTCCATTAATATGTTATTTTCTCGAGACCTGATGTGTCGTCGAGAATTTTAGAGTGTGTTTCATGGAATGTGAATAGCTCCCAATGACATAATAAGTATACACTTCATAGTTTTTAACAAAAAATTATTGCAAACATGAAATCCATCAAAAGTAAATTACGTATTTTCAGCCGTACAAATCAGTGTGAACTGTGTATGCGCTGGTGTGCGATGTGAATACTCACACAGATGACATACAGACTGTCAAATAAACACACAGGGCTGCGGGGTCTGTAATGTGTACTTCAATTCAAAATTGACAACAAAACCATAAATAAAATTGATGAATTTTCTTTCTCAACGAGTATCACTTACAGCGGGCCCAGCGGGCTCATTCGAAGAACCATTCTACCGTTGTAAATAATGTAAATGCTATAGAAACTGAGTGTACACAAATATATTTTCGTTCACTTTTATAAAAAAGTTACCAGTTTGAATGCAAATACCAAGATGCAAATAACGTTTCCTACATTCCATACCGTTGGAATGAGCCAGCGATTGCGATTGTGATTCATCCAATTTTAACCATTGTGAATGTATCGTTTATAGTTCGCATGAAATTGCATAGGGAGCAGGAGTACTGAGTGAAAGTGAGCGCGAAGCGCGATATGTACATTGTACTTTCGACAACATCGCCACACTCTGAAACTCATTGTTCAATGTTCATGTTCATATTTTTCAACGAAAACGTGTGTGCAAGTGCAATATGAAGAAGCGTGTAGCTGATCGATATCGAGTGGAATTTTAGAGTTTAGTTTAAAACTTTACAATTCGGCGATTTTTGTACGCATAGTTTGTGGGATGGGCCAGTGCCCATGCGCAATTTACTTGCGGGCATTGGGTTTCTTTTCTCAAACGGTAGGCATAGTTAGCATGTGGGCACAAAAACTTGCTATGCCCACTCTTCTCTAATGTGGACCCTACTTACGCTACGCGACCCTAAAGAAAAAAAGTGGCCAATTCTTTTTGAGTGAAAAAGTGCACTTTCCAACTAAAAAATAGTACAGTAAAGTACATGATAGGAAAAAAGGGTATAAAATGAGGTGAATAGGAACCGTGAGGCGAATAGGTTCTGACGTTCTGAGCAGATGAGCCTCCATGTGCTCTGTACCAGACATAACAGCCGCCGATCGAGCCGCATTCGACGCATTTTTTCGAAGCCAAACCGCAGCCGGTTGAATTGTTCAAGCCGATTCTGAGCCGGCTTGAGCCGTTTTAGACATAACATTTCAAAAAATATTTGTTGAGATGAAATATTTCGTTCAATAAAATTGATAAAAAATTTCGCGGCATATTTTTGAACTTAAATTCTTGACGCATGATCGAAATATTTTTACAAAAAATTCAAACGAGCCTGGTCCATCAAGCCGACTTCGATTGGAATTAAGCATTCTGGCTGTGAGGATGTGGTTACTATCAGGGTGGAGCGTTTTTGACCTTTTATTTTTTTTCATATCCCCTGCAAGAAATAAGATCTAGGGGTCTCCACGATTCCGAAAATACCTTTGAAAAATTTTAAAACTCAAATTTGGGCCCCCCAAATTTGACCACTTTTCACCCAATCGATGAACGTCCTACTGTTGAGTGACCACCCAAAAAAGGACTCAGACTTTTAGATTTAAAAAATAACGGTTTACCTAAAATTAATATCAAAAAGTGTTCCCAACTATGAGTTTTTCAACAAAAAATTCAATGAAATTTGACTAAAACATCATAAAAATCAGTTTTTTGTCATTGCCTTTTATTCAGTTTAATTCAGTTTCTATTCTCTCTGGCAATAATATTTTCAAATCGATTTTGCCTTGACTCAAATGTTTTCCATAGTCAAAAATAGTCGTTTTTTTGTGTTTTGAAATTTACGAATTTCAAAGGTGGAATTCCGTTTTTGTATTGAATTTGGCACGTTCATCGCGACTTTTCAACCGCACTGCGGTGATAGCATCTTGTTTCGCTTCACCTACAGCTGCAGTTGATGACTCCGTAACCGTTTTTATAAAGCGTTCCGTCCGTCGCTTGTGAATGGCAGGAAAATCGTTCCATTTTTTTTGTCATAAATCAAAAGCTCCGAGAGATTGGAGTTTTAGCGCTCGTAGAGAGTGCTCAAACTTTCCTTACGAATATATCAACAGAAAAGTTAAGTTTCGTAGAGTGTGTGGTATCAATCTACTCGTCCACATATCTGTTGTACGGGAAAGTTGAAGTGCAGTGGAAAGTGCTAAATTAAACAATTTTATTCGCGATCGGAAATTTATTTTTCGATTGTAAACAAAATCAGCGAAGTTCTTTTTCGAAAATCAGATCGAAAATTGTAGTAGATCTGAAGAATAGTGTTGCGAGTTAATTGGCACTTAAGCTCACAGTGACCAGGCGTACGAAGTGGGTGTGGATTTGTCAGTTTTGGTATGGAGGTTGACACGATGGGCAGTATGGCTGGTGGAGCTGTGGCCGTGGAAGGAGATGGTGAGGTCATAAAGGAGGACGAATATATTCTTCTATCATCAGATGAGGATAAGATGAAGGTGACTTTGGAGCATGTGAAGTGGCCACCCGAAGAACCGTCAAAAAGAGCGGTTGTAAAACCGAGTGATGCGAATAGACAAGGAGACACGAGGAAGAAAAACAAGAGTCGTGCGGAGAGGAGACGAAAACAGAAGGCTACGGCCAGAGAATTATTGGAGAAAGCGGAAACGACCCAGAGGCTGACACCGACTCTGGCACCTGAGAATAGTGAGAAAGCCTCGAGTCATAAAAGGTTCAGGAGTCCAACAACGGGCGCAGGGCTCACCCCACCACAGAAAAGGCAGTTAAATGTGACACCTCCAAACGCAAACGCAACATCGGTAGCCACAACATATACAGAAGCTGTGAAGGAGTCGCTGACATATGTAGTGTTGGGGGAGCGGGAGAATGGAGTGGAAATCGACGCTGACCAGGTAAAACTTGTTATAGAGTACATCATAAGGACACTGGAGAATTTCTCTCTCCAAAACGAAGGCCCCAAGTTTTAATGGTAAGCAGTTGGGTGAAACAGTGCTGACGCTTGTATGTGCGGATGAACGCTCGCTTTCGTGGCTCAAGGAGACCGTCCCAACTATGCGACCCTGATCACGATGTCGAAGAGCGAATGGGAGATTACCAACCGGATGAGTGTGGTTGTCCCGTGGAGAACAACACGAATTTATTTTGTGGACATGTTGCGGGCTCATAACCCAGAGCTGCGTACGCGGTACTGGGAGATAAAGAAATCTACGATGATAGGAGAACAGACGAAGTTCCAAATAAGGGTGGATGACGTTTCGGCTGGGATCCTCGAATCGTGGAATTTCAAGGCTTACTGGCTTCTCGATGCCATCTACTTCAAACTCGAAAGGGGCCGTGTAGGTAGCAGAGAGCCGGAAGGGCGAGTAAGGGAGAAGGAAGTGCTAGGGGCATCCAAGAACAGAGGCACCGAAAAGAAGACCACTCCTACAAACGAGAAGGAAAGCTTCCAATCTGAATTCAATATGGCTAACACCAATTCTTGTCCCACAGGAAATGAGTTAGGCCAGCTGAAGAATGATGAAGCGCATAAACCGGTCCTCTCAAAGGCGGGAACGATGGGAACCAGTAGAGGAGTAAAAACCAACATTGGAACCTCATCGGCTCTAGCCAGGGAGGGTATGGTGAACAAACCAATGAGTGGCCTGAATGCGTTAGAAGGGCCACATATCACGGGGGAGAAGGCTCACGGGAGTCAAAACTAAACATTTTCTTTCATCGTAAAGATGCCCATGTACGAAGAATTTAAGTTTAGACAGATCATCTTGTACAACTGCAAAGCGGCCACGGCAAATGTTTGTCGTGACCTAGCAGTGGGGCACACAAGTATCTTACTAATCCAAGAACCTTGGGTGAACAAAAACAATAATGTCGTGACATCCAAGCTGGTGAAAGAGTTAAAGGAAACCCTGAACCGGGTTGGACTGAGAAATCAGGTAAAGCTGGTCTGGGAGAGAGCGGATGAGCTGGCGAGGAAAGGTTCGGCAACTTTAAGTTGTGAACCAGAACGTTTTATACCCATACCACACTCGGAATGTGTAAAAGCAATAGAGCGTTGGGTTAAGTCGGTATTCGTTAACCATTGGAGCACCTATGAGGGAGGAGTGCACACAAAGTGCTTCTTCCCGATGCCCGATGGGAAGTGGACTAGAGAATTGCTAAACATGGACAGATGTCGCATCAAGCGAGTGGTTAGTGCGATCACCTTGCACTGTAAACTAAGCAAGCATCTGGCTAAAATGGGACTCACCAATGATCCCAATTACAGCTGTGGCTTCGGCGAGGAGACGGGCGTTCACGTGATATGTGAACGTCCGAAGTCTTCCTCACTGAGGCCTAGGACTCTAGGTAGTTATGTGGTACCCAGTATAGGGCCTGTCGCGCTAGATAGGTTCTTGGTTGGGACTGGGAGGTTTTAGGAGATTTACATGATGAACGGGTGACGAAACAAAGGATCACTAGATCTGTGTTTCATGGACCAGAAATGGACCGCCCCAACCTGATAAATCTAAAAAAAAATAATAAGCGTCCTTTACATTACAAACCTGCTCATCGCCGCGTTAATTGCTCCAAATTCATTCAATTGTGAGTTTCCCTATTCATTTTGATAAGTTCAAGTCTTTTTGCCACATCTGTTCATTTGCGAGTCGGTCAGTCAGACTGGACAGTCGTTCTATTCTGTAGATTTTTCTCTCAATATTTGAAAGTGTTGCATAAAGTTGATGGAATATAGTGCTGCATAAACAAACATTTTCGCTAATGAAATGGATCCGCTGTTGTCAATTTTTCTTAGACTCACATTTTCGGAATACGAACGTCCCTAGATTACTGACAAAGTGTATTCTATTTATCGCCTTTAAAAATCATCGCAAATTACTCTATTTCATACATTTAAGTGCACAGATTATACTGTAAAATTTCTGCATAAATAAAGAAAAGAATCAACTACTATTTCAACTATCGCTAAAAGTTTGATAAAAATGCAATGAAGTTATTCCCAAATTCGTTATAATATTCCTGTAGTTCAAAGATAAAAATATTGTTTTTTTTCTTTCAACAGAAAAGTTTAATGATTTTTTCTCATTGATTTACATTTTCTTTTTCCGAACAACATCCCGAAACTTTCCACAGATCTTTAAAAACAAAAAAGTAAGAGAAAAAAAAATCCAAAATTTGATTTATTATTGCGCCAACTGCTGCTTGGCTGACTCTGTACTGTAACACCCAATTGCATCTACACATCTACAGTATCTTCTACTATTCCTTAACATAATAAAAAAAATTAAAGAAACTAAAAGAACAATTCCCATAAGATTTTTATCGTGATGGAAATGAGAAACCACTCTTTTCATTTTATAATATTTTTTACATGAGTGTTAAAACTTAAATTAAAAAAAAAAGGTTAAACACATAAAAATTGCACAATTTTCTTATCTGAAATTGCTGCTTTGTGCAACTTCCTCCTTTTTCCTATTACAGTAGGGAAAAAAATACTTTTATTCATTCATTACTCGCAGGAATAGCCTGGACAAATGTTCAAAAATAAATTAAAGGTTTTGTTCAAACGCTTTAAAATGAGTATAAAAAGTTCTCCATTATCTTACTGTGTGCGATAGTGATAGTAGTTTGGCCTGCCTTAGTCGACTTTGTTTGTTAAAACAGTTCCATACATAGTAATCAAGTTTAGTATAATGGTGAAGTTTTTGTTTTGACAAAAAATTAAACTTTGTGCAGTTGATGGGTTATTTAAAATTGCAAATTACTCCATACATAGTGTTGTGTTGGAACTTTGTAATTAACATGTCATATGCCATGAATGGAGAGTTGGTTTGAATATAATTTACGGTCTACATACTTTCCGAAAGCAAACAAATTTACATTAGAAGATGTGGCTACTCGAAAATAGGTTTATGTTATGTTACATTCCAAAAACCGAATAATGAATTGAAACACATTTCACTTGAAACAAAATTAATCTAAAAACCTCAAATTTGCAACGTCTTCTATTTGAAGATGAATAGATTTGCATTCGAGCTCACAGTGCAAAGTTTAAGTTCGTTAAATCCAAACGCTTATTGGCATTACATCTTAAAGTTTAGAATTAACACTTCGAATAAGTTCAATGAATTTATTGTTTAATTTGTTAATTCAAAGTAAATATACCAATTGTAATTGTAGTTGTAAGTTTTAGTTACTTTACAGATCCTAAATCTCTTTCAAGCACAATTCCCGAAATGATTTCTAGCGAAGTAGTTGCTAGGGAATAATATTCTAATAAATGATACTTTCAAGCAAAATAATCTAATCTGCTGACATTAAACAATTTGGGTAGTTAAGCAGTGGCTAAAATAAGGATTTTGGACCGGGGGGATTTTCAGTTTGGTGGCCCAATAATTTAAACAAGGAGTGCTCATTGTGGTCATTCTTTTTGAAATTTTTGACCCCCTCACCAATGCCTAAATCGAGGAGTCACAACAAAGTGAGCACGAATTTACAGAAAATAATAGGTGAATTCCTTTCAGAGTTTATCGATGGTGATAAATTTAACTCGTCGATAAACTTGACGTCTAGCTAAATTTGACGGCAAAATTAAAATTAATTTTCTTATTTGACGGGAGAAAAACCGAATTAACTTCAGTGTATTCAAACTTACACAAAAGTGAAACGTGAAATTTTAGTCATAAAATCAATTTTATTTACAAATAAACCATCAAATTATCATATCACAAACTTCCTAAAATCACACTGAGAAGCAAATTTCAAACTTCGTGCGTTGTTTATCTCGATAAACTTACCAAAAAACTAGCTCCGAGGCTACAATAGATTTATCAGCATTTATCCGGTTAAATTTAATTCTGAGTACGTTTGATGCGATTTAGCAGTTTATCGAAAAATTAAATTTAACCAACTCGTTAAACTCTGAAGGGAACTCACCTAATATTTTTGCCTTGCGACCAATAAGCTTTTGGATGGATATATTCGATGTACAGTGAGTTGTGGTTATGTTCGAGGATGAA